>SJYX01019211.1:23008-34181 GCA_006410675.1 Oreotragus oreotragus | reverse complement strand
TGTTGAGCTTTAAGCCAACTTTTTTGCTCTCCTTTTTCACTTTCATCAAGAGGCTTTTTAGCTCCTCTTCACTTTCTGCCATAAGGGTGGTGTCATCTGCATAACTGAGGTTATTGATATTTCTCCCGGCAATCTTGATTCCAGCTTGTGCTTCTTCCAGCCCAGCATTTCTCATGATGTACTCTGCATATAAGTTAAAGAAGCAGGGTGACAATATACAGCCTTGACGTACTCCTTTTCCTATTTGGAACCAGTCTGTTGTTCCATGTCCAGTTCTAACTGTTGCTTCCTGACCTGCATATAGGTTTCTCAAGAGGCAGGTTAGGTGGTCTGGTATTCCCATCTCTTTCAGAATTTTCCACAATTTATTGTGATCCACACAGTCAAAGGCTTTGGCATCACAGTCAATAAAGCAGAAATAGATGCTTTTCTGGAACTCTCTTGCTTTTTCCATGATCCAGCGGATGTTGGCAATTTGACTTAATGTGGTTAATGTTTGTTGACTTTAAACTCTTATTCCCAAACAGAGTAAGAAGGCAGTTGCAATGACTTTAAAACATGCCCCTAAATATCTTTGACATTTTCCTCCTCACGAGGTGGGATCCAGGTTCTCTCCCCTTGAGTTTGCGCTCTACAATTGCTTTACCAAACTAAGTACTGCTGCTTCAACTTCTGGGCTCAGGTTTTAAGAAACGGGCAGCTTCCCCATCATGTCTTTTGGAATGCTCACTCTTAGAGTCCAACTGCTATCCTGTGAGGAAGCCCAGACAACACAGAGAGGCCACAAGTAGGTATTGTACCGATAGCCAGTAGCCAGGGTCACTTGCCACATGGGTGAGCCACAGAGACCCTCGGACTGCAGCCACAGGAGGGACCCAAGTCAGAACTGCCCAGCAAGGACTTCCCTGGTGGGTACAGTGGGTAAGAATCTATCTGCTGATACAGGGGACGCAGGTTCGATCCCTGGTCCAGGAAGATTCCCCATACTGCAGAGCAACTAACGCCTGCGAGCCACAGCTACTGAGCCGGCGTCTGTCGAGCCTGTGCTCCACAACAAGAGAAGCCACTGCAACGAGGAGTCTGGGCCGCAGGATGAGGAGCAGCCCCCGCCTGCCGCAACTAGAGAAAGTGCACGTGCAGCAATGAAGACCTAGCACAACCAAAAAATAATAAACAACAACAACAACTGACCCGCTCAGCCCAGGCACCCCCAGAAGCATTGGAGACAATAAAATGATCATCATTTTAAGCTGCCAGTTTTGGGGACTGCAGAGGAGTAAATAACTGAACAGAGGTAATTCACGTCTGAATAATCCTGAAAGGCCCCTGAGAAGAGTCAGAACTAGGGAGCAGCTGAGCAAAGGGAAGTAGAAACAACCTACGTGTACGGATCCCAGGAGCTAGAGAGCTCTGAAAGGCAGACACACGCACTCAGTGCACAGATCCCTGGCTTTCCAGACCTGAAAGAGCCCTGAGAGGCGAGACTGGCCTTCAGAACTGCGCAGACCAGGTGGCCCCAAAGGCAAAGCGACTCGTCCAAGTTTACACCACACACATCTGGCAGAAAACCAACTAAGGTCTTCATATCAACTAACGTTCACTATACAAGGCTGCCAACCTTTGGAATTGGGTTCAAGCCACTAATTTCTTAGGCTGTTAGACAGGAAACAAACATAACAGCAACATTTACTGAGAGTGTGGTAAGCAGTTTAATATACATCGTCTCATTCATTCCTGTCCATAGCCTTATGAAGCAGGTGCTACTGTTACTATCCCCATTTTATAGATGAGGAAACTGAGGTTGGAAGGGTGAAATAGCCTATTCAAAGTCATCCAGCTAAAAAGGGTAGAACAAGGATTTGAACTCAGGTCCTTTGATCCTCCCATCATGAACAATATTCTTACTCACGAGAGGATATTAGTAATAGCACCTAACATTTACTGCATGCTTGTGTGTGTTCAGTCACTCAGTCATTCATATCTGATTCTCTGCTTACTACAAGCCAAGCACTGTTCTAAATGCTTTATATGTATTATTTCTCACAATAACCCTAAGTACTTTAGATGTATTAACTCATTTAATTCTCCCAACAACCTGCGAAGTAGGCCTCATTATTATGTTCCATTTTACACTTATGCCCAAGATCCCAGGGCTAGTAAGTGGTGTGGTCAGGTTTCGAAGCCAGGAAGTCTAGCTCTAGAGCCGGGGCTCTGAAATGCAAAGCCTCCAAACACACAGTCTGATGGAGACAATCCATTTTTAAAAAATGCTAAGTTCTTGCCATACGACCCAGCAATCCCACTGCTGGGCATACACACTGAGGAAACCAGAATTGAAAGAGACCCGTGTACCTCAGTGTTCATCACAGCACTGGTTACAATAGCCAGGGCATGGAAGCAACCTAGGTGTCCATCAGCAGATGAATGGATAAGAAAGCTGTGGTACATATACACAATGGAGTATTACTCAGCCATTAAAAAGAATGCATTTGAATCAGTTCTAATGAGGTGATGAAACTGGAGCCTATTATACAGAGTGAAGTAAGTCAGAAAGAAAAACACCAATACAGTATACTAATGCATATATATGGAATTTAGAAAGATGGTAATGATAACCCTGTATGCGAGACAGCAAAAGAGACACAGATGTATAGAACAGTCTTTTGGACTCTATGGGAGAGGGCAAGGGTGAGATGATTTAGGATAATGGCATTGAAACATGTATATTATCATATGTGAAACGAATTGCCAGTCCAGGTTCGATGCTTAATACAGGATGCTCGGGGCTGGTGCACTGGGATGACCCAGAGGGATGGTATGGGGAGGGAAGTGGGCGGGCAGGAGGGGGGATCAGGATAGGGAACACGTGTACACCCGTGGTGGATTCATGTTGATGTATGGCAAAACCAATACAATAGTATAAAGTAATTAGCCTCCAATTAAAATAAATAAATTTATATTTTAAAAAATGCTAAGTTCTTGATTCCATTTAAAATATACTGAAATTTTTCCCTGTACCTATGGGAATGGACCAATGAAAACGCAATAGATAACTATCACCTACATTTAAGTCACGTGTGAGCAATTTTATACAGTTCAATGTAACAGAAGCCAGAGGAGTGAGTAGTCTCACAGCAAGAGGCCATAGAGCATGAGTGCTTCAGATAGGAGAATCCCAGGGAACTCTAACAGTTTCTGCCTAACTTGCTGTGTGACCTCAGTAAGTCACTTACCCTCTCTGGGCCTTATCGTCACCTGTACTTGCTTCAACTTGGACATACATCCCAGAACACGGCTGCTTCTAATCATTATGTGTTTGTATTCTGGATAAAGCTGTTCACAATTCTGTCACCCCCTTTAACACTTCCCATTCTAGAGAAGCTGCCTGGGACCCCTTAAAGGTTCACGCCAGCAGGCAAAACAAGGAGGCAACAAAAGGGTCTGTGGTCGGCAGGGGTGAGGGGGAAGGGAGGGAGGAGTCGGGGAGCACAGTCGGTTTTAGGGCAGGCTCCCTATTCTGTAGGGTGTGTTATCGCAGTGGACACATGTCACTGTGTGTTTGTCAGGACTCACAGAATGCACACCAAGAGCGGATGGTCAGGTAAACTGTGCGCTTCGGGTGTTAAAGATGCGTCACTGGCAGCTGACGACTGTAACACGTGCACTTCTGTGGTGAGGCGTGACAACGGTGGGGAAGACTCTGCGTGTGGGAAAAACAGCGAGTATACAGGGGCTCTCTGCACTTTACACTGCGGGTTTGCCTGGGAACGTACATCTGCTCTCAAACATAAAGCCTGCCACAAAACTTGCAGTTAGCGTCCTCTCTGTAGAAGACAGCCCAGATGCTGAGCATGCCCTTGACGGTCTCTGAGGAAGGGGAGGAGGGGATAAAGAAGACAGACACCTATTACGCTCTTCTTGACTCTAGGTCGGGTGCTAGGGCCCTCTTAGCTTCTGTAAGACTCCTAGCAACCTGTGGATACGGCAGCTCTTCCTGCTCCCAGTCATCCTTACAGACGAGCACGTATAGGATCAGAGAAGACATCCCAGGCCAAATGCAGCGGAGCAGAGGCTCTGTACTCTGAAGCCCAGACCTTGTCCCTGGACCTCCCTTACCCCACCCCTCAGTTTCAGCCTCTGAGTCAGAGCCCCCCATTCACAAGACCACACAGAAAAGGCACACTAATGGGCAAGGACCCGTTTCCTGTGTGAGAACCTGTGCAGCTCGATCTGTGGCTCTATAAATCACAGGAACGACACCCAATTTCCCCTGTCAGGATAGACTACGCTTTCCAAGCCACTCTCGCCTGAAGGATGAGAGCCCAACAGAAGCGCTTGTTAATCTGGGCGACACAGGGCAGACAGTGAGAGGTGGCCAGACCCCTTCTTGCCACACTTACCTCTGCTAAATGAAAAAATATTAGAGAAATAAATATACAACCCGCTGAGACGCTCTGCATGGGGCTCTGTCAGCTGTCTGTTTCCCAAGAAGTACAGAGAAGAGATGATAGGATTATATGATCCTCGGGCAGAGAGCTATTTTTCTTGTCAGTTCACTCTATATTTTAGCTCTCATCCATCTCAGGCAGAAGATGAAGTGCTGGGTTTTAAAGCATTAAAAGTAACAGCAAGCATTGCTGAGCGATACTACACGTCAGACACAGTGCTCAGGGTTTGGCGTGAGGAGTCATTTTCATTTGCACAGCGATGCCATGACTCGGGTACTTCATCACTCCCATTATACAGAGGATGAGACTGAGGCCCCGGGGACTCTGTGTTCCTTGCCTGTGTCACATAGCCAGTATTTGGCAGAGCAAAATTCACACTTGGTGGTGGTGGATTAGTGGCTGAGTTGTGTCCGACTTTTGCAACCCCATTGACTGTAGCCCGCCAGGCTCCTCTGTCCACGGAATTCTCCAGGCAAGAGTACTGGCGTGGGTAGCCATTTCCTTCTCCAGATCTTCCCGACCCAGGGATCGAACCCAGGTCTCCCACATTGCTGGCAGATATTTTACCAACTCAGCTATGAGGAAAGCCCAAAATTCACGCATAAGTGCGTCATATCCCAAAGCCTAAATGTTTCACCACTGTGAGCTAATTTAATCCTGTGAGCTTGGTCTTTTGAGTTACACGAGAAATCACTATAGCATTATAATAACTTCTCCATTCTTTCCTTAGGCAGTTTCAGCTCGGTTTCTTTCCTACCAGTGAAAGAGCTATGAATGCGACAAGTATAAATATTCTGTGTCGCTATGTCGAAACAGTGTTATGGGAAGCGTGGGTCTGTTTTTCACCCCCTCTCTCTTGCTTATCTTGTCAAATTCTTTCCTCATTCATTTATTTAAAAGTTCTAATTCATGAAAAAGCAAAAAAAAAAAAAAAATAGAAAACATTAAAAATAAATACTCTGTGTGTCAGCCTGGCACGCAGGGCCTTTCACACAGTGATACTGTACAATCTCTTCAACATCACATCCTACTACTGCAGTCTTCCCCAGCCCTGCATACCATCTCTGTTAGCCACCTGACATGAACCAGACAGGCAACAGAGTCTGAGGCCACTGTGCCTTTGCTCATGGCCTCCCTCAGCCTATAATGTCTTCCCTCCATTCTACCTTTAAACAAAGCATTCTCATCAGTTAAGACCCACCGCGATGGCGATCTTCTCTGAAAACTCTCTTCTGATTTCCCAACAGAACTCAAGGCCCCCATGGCACGTTGGACGGCACGTCCGTTGAAGAACTACAGGATTTCATCTATTTGCATGTCTGTTCTCTCCACTGAACTGTGAGCTCGTCGCCTCACTTTATCATAAGCTCCTTGCACAAGGCCTGGCCCAAAGAAGCTACTCCATAAATGTCTGTGATAGAATGAGCGTTGCGTGAATGACTGGTACATGCTGAGGAGCTCTCCTCATGTCTGATCTGTGTTATCCTCGTCGACCTGCTCAGTCATCAGGGCCGTCGCCTGTGCTCACAGCGTTCCAGACTATCTCCAGACCATTTGTCCCGCCTGTCACTGAGCAGATAGCAGTTGTGAAAGTGATGAATAGCAGACCGATTGTGACCAATAGGAGGCATCAGCTATAACTCCTGGGAGCAGACCCAGCCATGTCAGTGGCCTCATCCATCCAATCGTGAGGCGTCTTGCCCTGTGACCTTGAACTGCCAAGGGCTCCTCAGTCCCACACAAATCCGAGTTCTTTAGCGGACCGCTCCTCCTCTCAGCCTGTCTCCTCCAAGGCGTTGCTCCTGGCCCGCTCCGTCCTGGAAGGGGAAACCTGGACGGAACTCACACACTTTTCCTAAGGGAAGCCTTTAGCCAGCGATCCCAGCCACACCCAACAGGCCAGACCTGCCTCCCTAGGCCTGCTGTCCTTTGACAGATAGCAACTCCTCTCCCCGCTGGTGAGGCCATCTGGAGCTGGGAGGCGGGTGGGAAGGTTTTGAGAGGGGGGTTTGTCCAAGACCGTGGCGTTTCTGTTGCTAAATGCTCGCTTAAGCTCGTGGTGAGCTCCTGAGTAAAGGGCTGTGCAATTTCCCCTCTGCGGCCACTGGTGACTTCACTTTTCCAGTACGCCCATCTCCCCCCAGGAGGCGTCTGAGGAAGGCAGCCTCCCAGCAGCTGGGGCCCCTGTGGTCAGGCCTGTGGGTGGGGGCAGGGAGAGAAAGGTCAGGGGGTAGGAGGGGACGTGCTTCGTCTGGACCCACACCGACTTTTATCTTTGCCTTGGAGAGGGCGCCTTGGAAATCTAGCTAAGGAAATTATGAAAAGGGAGATTTCTACCTGGTTCACTGGGCCATATTTCCACCCTGATCAGTTGGACTCTGAGAAGCCTTGATCCCTTAATCCAGCGAAGGACGCTATATATGCTAGAAAAAACAGCAGAGCCTGGAGGATAAGAGTACGATCTTTGGAATCAAATCCCTGGGTTCAAGTCTTAGTGTCATCACTGAGCAAACTCAATAGACGTGATTTCACTTCTCTCTGCTTCATTCCCACATGTGTAAAATGGGGCTGTATTGATACCTACACCTCAATAAAGAATGGCATACAAATCCTTTATAAAGTGCCTAAAACCACCTATATGTGGTATGCCAGAACCACCTATATGTCCGCACATACACATACATATCTTTGATAGAGTAATGACAGAGCTCTAAACTTGGATATTCTCCAAATGGGAGATAATTATGATGAATTATTATTGCTTTTTATGAACATAGTACCATTGTTATTCATAATTATTTACAGGCAACAGTGATTCTAGGCACATCTCTGCTCAGAATTATTTTTATTCTTTTTAGTATTTTTTCCAGTGGAGAAAAAAACATGTCATTAGAACCAACCAGCAGAGGCAGTAAGTGACCTCTGCCTTTGGGAAAGCAGGCCTGTCCTAGCCTCTGTGAACTGACTACCGTTATGGTTTTTCAATCAGCAGAAGATGGAGGGTAAGATGATTATAGTTATCATGCACTTACTCTGTGCTAGATGCTGTATCAGAAACAAGAGTGGAAGGAGTGAGGAGAAGGAAAAACAATGAGAAAGGGGATAAAGAGGAAGAAGACAAAGGAAGGGGGAGAAGATGCAATTAACACGGATCAAGTTTCTACTCACCCTAGGCATCACTATCATTATATATGCTCTGCATATATAATCATATTCAACCTAACAGCAGTTCTGTGAGTTACATACTGTTACCCTCCTCACTGAGACTCTCAGCAATTATTAAGTTACAGCTCCCCAGTATGCAGGAAAAGAAGAATGTAAGCCTAGGTCATCTGATTCTTAACTGATTCACATATGTCATCCAATATAATATCCAGAACCAGCCTAGGCAGCAAGTCTTACCATTCCCGTCTGACTGCAGAGAAAATGAAGTTCAGGTGGGCTAAGTTACCTGTTCACTAACATCCGACGTGCCTATGTGTTAGTCGCTCAGTCGTGTCCGACTCTTTGTGACCCATGGACTGTACTGTTCATGGGATTCTCCAGGCAAGAATACTGGAGTGGGCAACCATTTCCCTCCCCAAGAGATCTTCCCAACTCAGGGGTCGAACCCAGGTCTCCTCCACTGCAGGTGGATTCTTTATGGTTTGAGCTACCAGGGAACCCCTTTAAAAGTGTCCACGGAATTGGCAACATCCGACAGGTAAGCATAAAATATGGAACTCAAATCTAGACGTGATGGGCTCCAAACCATGGGAAAGCAACTCACTAAAATGCCTAAAATTTCAAAATCTCACTGATAAGTCTTTACTCTGAATGTTACATTAATGCCTTACTGAAAAAAAAATATATCTATATAGATAAATATAAGAATAGATGTATACCTATACAATATAACTACCTTAGACATATACCTTTCATCCCTATTTCCTCCAGGCCCACTCAAAATGGGACCCGCACGCTTGAGAACCGGTAACTGTGAGGCACCAGGGACAGACGGACGGACCGACAGCCTCACCAATGTGTGAGCCCCACCCTCAGGAACCACCATGCTTCCGCTTCCTGGCGTTCCCTCTGAGTTTCTGAAGGGAAGCCATAATTTCCGGAAAGGATTCAGGTCGGGCAATCTCAAGTTAAAGGAACCAAGCCCAAGCTCTTTTAAGAATGAATCAATGTTTCTAAAACAATGTTGAGATGAGGGTGTTGGAGTGAGTAAACAGACACCAACTTCGTCGATGGTGTAACCAAAGTCAACTTCCAAAGGGCTGAGAAGTGACTGAAAGGTAAGAATGCAACAGTTTGTTTTACCATCAAGGAAAGGTGAGGAAAAAGATAGTGACAGGAGGTGACTCACGATCCCAAGAAAGGCCACTGATGCAGAACAGGCTTGCCCATGTCCAAGAACAGAGAAGGGAGCCAGAGATGCAGCCGTCTCTATCGCTTACGTGCTGAGACCACAGGCTACGGGGCCACACAGACACAGCTTTAAAATTCTGGCTCCGTAACTACTGGCTATGTGACACTGATAAGAGATTTTCCCTCTGAGCCCCTGTTTCCTTTAATGAGCCAAAAATTATGTTTTGAATACTATGAGCGTGACAGTAAAGATAGACGCTATTGTGACTCAGGGCAGAGCCAAAAGTCTGGAAGCAAGAAACTTGGATGCTACCCTTAATTCTGCAGGCAAGCAAAGCAGTCTGTGTGTGTTCTAACGTCTTTCTTCATCACACACACATCAAGAAGGATACAGGCATACTGGAGTTCTTTCAGAGGCGAACACTCAGAACGACTAAGGCTGAGTCTGAGATGAGAAGCAGACTCATGTGATGAAAACCAATCGAAGGAACCGAGGGTGACTACCATAAGGGTCCAGCAGAGTCCAAAGATATCACCAGACACCTGAGATGCCGTCGCTTAGAGCCGGCAGAGAGGATAGGCTTTTACTGAGCCGCTTTCTATGAGCCAAACATTGCTGCTAAGCATCTTACATGGATCATTTCAGTTAATCTGTGAAACAACTCTATATGGTAGACATTATGAATCCCATTTTCCTCATGAGAAAAAAAAAGAAGAAGAAGCTTGAAAAGTTAAATAATGTGTTCAAAAGCATAGAGAAATTTTATAGCAAAGCTGGTATTTGAATCTTCATCTCTCTGATTCCATATGTTCTGTCTCGTAAGTCAAGAGATAAGTCCGTCTTGGTACAGTGCTGATAGATGGGACTGGAAACAACACAGACAAGGCATGCACAAGGAAATGGTTTGACTGGATATAAAGAAGGATGCCCCAGTAGTGAAAGATCAGGCTGCTTAGGGCTCCCTGAGCAAGTTCCTCCTGGGAGTATCCAACAGGAGATGGGAAAAAAGAATCAAGCCACAGACCGGGGCTGGACTAGATGCCTGCCACTTCTGAGTGTGTCTGCTCTTTCATCCTCACAGGCACTGAAATATAACCATAAAACATGGAGGGGGACAAACAAGGGAAGAACAGGAGGTAGAGGAAGTAAGACAAGTCAGAGCTTGTCTATACTCAGTACTTAATATGCACCAGGTGCAAGGCTAAGCCTGTTAGATGCCCATCTCATTTAACACAATAACCTCAGAAATTATTCATCATTATTATTAACCTGACATCACAGCTGAGGTGACTAAGGCTCAGAATCCCTTGCCGAAAGTCATGCAAAGAAAGGGAAGAGTCGGGACTTGGTGCCAGAAATGACCAGCATCAAAGACAAATATCGAGTTATTTTATTACATCACTGTGGTCTACAATTCTACCAATACTGGTTGTGGTGGATTGCAAAAAAAAAAAAAAAATCAAGCCTGGTTGAGCCTCTACAGCTAACTACCAAGTTACAAGAAATAGAGGGACAGAAAGTGAAAGTGAAAGTCACTCAGTCGTGTCCTACTCTTTGCAACTCCACGGACTATACAGTCCATGGAATTCTCTAGACCAGAATACTGGAGTGGATAGAGGAACATGCTAAATAACACCGTGAAGTTGCAATGAGCAAAATCCCCATTTTCCTCAATAAAATGTCACAAGGAATAAAAAGATTTGTAGGAAGACGCCAATAGACTAAAAGAGATTTAATTATCAGCCATTTGTAATGTTTGGATCTTACTTGAATCTCAGTTTGAATGAACTGATGCTGAAAATATAAGAAAATCTGGTAAAAATGAAAAATGACTATATATTTGATGGTGTAGAAGAATTGTTGGCTTGGAAAGCAAGGTGACAATACTGATATTTTTTGAGTCCTTTTATTTTAGAAATATGAACTTTATCATTTATATATCAAATTATACTGTGTTTGAGGTGAGAGAGCTGGTGATGCAGGGTTGGAATAAGCCAATTATTACTGAACCTTAAAGATGACAAATACACAGAGATTCACGATACTAGTCACTTTACCTTCGTGTATGTTATAATTCTCTAAACTAGTTTGGAGTTTGGTAGCAGAAAATCCAGGAATTTGGCAATGCCCTTCCCCCGCATTGGAAAATCTGGAGATGAATCTAAAACGGAAAGGAAACACATAGTCCAAGAAGACACTAATTCCTTGAGGGTTTCCCCTCTTCCCAGGACTTAACGTTATGGCTGGGACCCTTCTGCTCAGAGACACAAGGAATGACGGGACTCTGTTGACCAGATAACCCGCCTGTGTAATGTTACAAACTCATGCTGCTTTCAGCTGCACCTGCCTGATGAATGGGGAGGCACAT
>SJYX01019211.1:0-22599 GCA_006410675.1 Oreotragus oreotragus | reverse complement strand
CTCCAGTACTTTGGCCACCTCATGCGAAGAGTTGACTCATTGGAAAAGACTCTGATGCTGGGAGGGATTGGGGGCAGGAGGAGAAGGGAACAACAGAGGATGAGACGGTTGGATGGCATCACCAACTCGATGGACGTGAGTCTGAGTGAACTCCGGGAGTTGGTGATGGACAGGGAGGCCTGGCGTGCTGCGATTCATGGGGTCGCAAAGAGTCGGACACGACTGAGCGACTGAACTGAACTGAACTATGAGTTAGATGCTATAGCAGAAGCTATTGGTGCAATGCTGAGCAAAAGTTTGTCTAGACCCTGGTCTTGTGGAGTCTATCTCCTACTGTATAGGAAAATATTTTGACTCAGTATCAGAACGGCTGTTACAGAAATCAGGGAAACAGAATGCTTAGGAGTCCCTGAGCAAGCTGTTACTGGGAATGCGCCAATGCAGGCCCTGTGACACTTGTGAGATGTGGTTTACCTGCTCCTCCCTCTGCAGTGGCACTCTACCATCATAAAATAATGAAAGGCAGAGGGGGAGACATTAGTCAAATAACTAGACAACATGCATCAGAGCATAGTGAGAAACTATGATAACTTATGAAAGATAAAAAAGATTCAAGAAAGTAAGTAAACAAAGAAACATACAGGGGATCTTATCACATCTAGAAGCCTCAGCAATATGGTGGGTGAAACAATTAACTCAGTGGAAAGAAGAAAGGAGCAGAGGGTAAAACAAACTCCAAGCAGAGGGAGGAGTATCTGTGGAAGCCACAGAAAGCGGAGGACCACTGACTTGGGCACAGAAGGAAGAGGGGTACAGGAAAAAAGGAGGTGTAAGAAGTTGGAGGGGCCAGTCCAAGCAGCCCCTTGGAGGCCACAGTAAGCACCTTGGTCTGGATCCTGAGAGCACCGGGAAGCCAGTTAAGGGTTTTCATTGGAAAAGTGATGGAAACAAGTCTTAATTTGGAAACTATCAGTCAGGCTACTAGGAAGAAAATAAATTAGAGGGGCCAAAGGTCACTGTTAGTCGACTATTACAACCATCCAGCCGAGACTTGGACCAACGTGGGTAAGAGTGGTCATGTTTGAGAAATTCCTAAGAAGAAAAATCTACAGGATTTGTTAACGAGCTGTAGTTTGAGGGGGATGAGCACAGATGAAGAACAGAGAACCATCAAGGATGTCTCACTGGTCTCCAGACTGCAAGAACTGAATGGAAATCAAAAGATGCCTACCAAAAGAAAGGCAGAGTCCTTTATGGCACAAACGGTATCTGCAAGAGCTACCAGTGAGGAGAAGCCACTGTATTTCCATTGGATGGGGGGGTGGGGGGTCGGTCCTGGGGTGAATGGGGCTGAATCGGTGTTGACAGCAGAGGTAATCTATCCTTTCAAATATCTTGGCCATTGAGTGAAAGAAATGAAGACACAGTAGCAGGAGGAGCCAATGTTAGGCAAATTACTTGTTTCGCTTCTTTCTGTGTCTATGTGGAAATTCATTTCTACACAGCTGACGGGCCAGGGCCTTGTCACTGACCACTGGTCCCTGGTGGTCTAGTGGCTAGGATTCAGCACTCTCACTGTCGAGGCCTGCCTTCAATCCCTGGCCAGAAGCGGAAATCCTGCTTCAAGCCTCTGCAGGCCCAGATCACCTGAGATCATGTCGTTTCTATATCAAAGCTCATCTAGTCCCACTGATATCTGGAGAAATTGTTCTGGTTGATCCTGGCTCTCATCCGTCTTCCTTGGGCAGCTCTAGAAATTCGGCTCAAGAGAGCAGTGGCAGAAGAGGCCCTGGTCAGGTGACTGTCACTAGGATCTCCTTGCTCCAGCCTGCATGGTACCCTGAAGGCCAGCGCCTCCCCAGGGCCTGACCTCTCTCTGACCTGACTCTCCACTTTGACCCTGGCTGGGGCTCCAGGGCCTTACGGCCCCAGTGCCCATCTTCCGCAGGTTCCTGCACGCCATTTGTTTATCTTTCCAGACCTCCATCACTGGTAGAAACTGCAAGCCCCAACTCCTCTCCTATACTCCAGGAAACCCAGCTTTCACCCCTGGGAGCCAGACCACACTTCTCTTTTCAACTTTGTCCCAACTCCTATCCTGTCCTCTTCCTAGACAGCCAGTTCCACTGTGTCCTGAAAAATAAACTACCATACAACCCAATAATCCCATTCCTGGGCATATATCCAGAGAAAACTATAAAAGGTACATGTACCCTGTTTCCATAGCAGCAAGACATGGAAGCAAACTAAATGTCTATTGACAGATGAATGACTAAAGAAGGTGTGGGTATATATACAGAAACAATGGATTATTAATCAGCCATAAAAAGAATTAAATACTCCTATTTGTAGCAACATGGACAGACCTAGAGATTATCATAGTAAGTGAAGTAAACCAAACAGGGAAAAACAAATGTCATATGACATCACTTACATGTGGAATCTAAGAAAAATGATACAAGTAAATTATTCACAAAACAGAAATAGACTTACAGACATAGAAAATAAACCTATGTTTACCAAACAGGGAAGTGGGGAGAGGGATAAATTAGGAGTTTGAGATTAACATATGCACACTACTATATACCAAACAAATAACCAACAAAAACCTACTGTATAGCACAGGGAGCTAAACTCAATCTTTTACAATAATCTATAAGGAAAAAGAATCTGAAAAAGTATATATATATCTGAATAACTTTGCTGTACACCTGAAACTAAAAAACATTGTAAATCAACTATACTGCAATAAAAAATAAGACTGTAAATTTCTAATATGGTAAATATTGGTAGATATTATTACATAAACAAAAATTATTTATATTCCTTAATTTTTTGGTATTATAGGAGTCCTCAGATCAAAAAGGTTAAGAGCTGCTATTAAAAAAGTATATATATATCTGAATAACTTTGCTGTACACCTGAAACTAAAAAATGTTGTAAATCAACTATACTGCAATAAAAAATAAGACTCTGTAAATTTCTAATATGGTAAATATTGGTAGATACTATTACATAAATAAAAATTATTTATATTCCTTAATTTTTTAGTATTATAGGAGTCCTCAGATCAAAAAGGTTAAGAGCTGCTATTAAAAAGAAAGATATCGGAGAAGGAAATGGCAACCCACTCCGGTGTTCTTGCCTGGAGAATCCCAGGGACGGGGGAGCCTGGTGTGCTGCCGTCTATGGGGTCACACAGAGTTGGACATGGCTGAAACAATTTAGCAATAAATAATAATAAATCTGTAAACACTAAAAAAAAAAAAAAAGAAAGAAAGATATCCCCAATTAAATCATTTGTAAAAGATTTTTTTATCATTTAGTTTGAAATATTTATTGAATGAGAGCTTTTAGACTTAGACATATATCATTATACATCATTCTTGAGCCCACAATAAAAAGAAAAATAAAAGCAGAAGAAATTCATTAAGGAATTCCTGTAGTTTCTTCACACACAGAATCTCTATTCCTCTGAATCATTTTTTGACTCAAAACTGCCAGTGTCCTTAATTACCAAGTCCCAGTGATGCAGCAGTTTTAAGAGTACTTCACTGTTCTTTGCTCTCCAGCCATGAATATCTCGTGTACACCTTTGAATCCTGGCATATTCTTGATCTTACCTGAAGGTGTCAATAGAAGGTTTTCAGACAACAGGAAGCATGTTTCTTTTCCAGATTGTCCTTGTACCATTTGTTGACGGAAACATGGAGATTACAGTCACCAAGTCATCCTACCAGGAAAAACCACTGAGTTTGTGTGTGTTCAGGCAGTGACAAACCATCTCCTCTGTCACCTGGCCAACCATGATTATAATATGTCATTCCTTGTAAGATGTACCTAAAATTCAGCAATATTACAATGCAAAACAATGTTTTAGTATCAGTGAAATTTGTAATTCGCTGGATATTATTCATCTTCTCTCCAAGTCCTGCCAAGAGAATGATGAATTTTCTTCCTACACAGGAAGTCTTATTGTGGATGACAGTTCTGTTTCAAAATCAAAGCTAACCCCTTGGGTTCTACCTAATTACAACTGCACAGAGAGCCGGTGCTCAAGCCAAAAGCCATTGGTGACCAGCATGAAGGATGCAAGTTACAATACTCCAAATATGCCTGTGTTGGCCTTCTTGGAGGTGTTTTAACATTTTTCTGATGTTTTCATCCACTCTCTCCATTGCTAACATTTTTTCAATGGATATAACCTTAGTCACTTAACACCATGACCTGTCACTAGGTAATTAATTTTGAAGCAGACATATTAATAGAATGTTGCCTTAGAAACTGCCATTAATAGTTTAATACAAAATCTGATGTCTGGAGTAAAGAGAGCTTGGGGTGAGTGGGAGTAAGGTGGGGAATGCAGGGTTTGACAGCAGAGAACAAGGCACGGCTGAATTCTGATGCTGAGTTTGCTGCTGGTACTTTTGTTTAAATAAGAGTCAGTGATAGAGATCTAGGAGAGAGCAGGTTTTGGAGAACCACACTTGCAGGGAAATCAGGATGCCAGAATCTATTTTTACAGAATTTATAACTATTTATTTTTGGTCTAAGTAAATATCTGATGATAAATATCCAGTTCAGCTGGTCCCACAAGTGGAAATAAATCATCAAGTAACAAAGTCTGCCTTGGAGGGGAAAAAAAAGGGCCAACACTTATATAAATGAACCAAGAAGTACATGATAAAAGATGGAATTTTCTGCATTTTACTGTTTGGCCAGAGTTTTTCATCATTGGTCATGATTGAGGCTTGTTGTTTAGACCAGTGATTCTCAAGGTATGGGACCAGTAGCATCAGCATCACCTAGGAATTTGTTAGAAATGCAAATTTCTAGGTCCATAGCCCAGACCTATTGAATCAGAAACTCTGAGGATGGAGTCCAGCAACCTCCAGCTTAACAAGCTCTCCAGGTGATTTTGTTCCACACTCAAGTTTGAGAATCACTGTTTTAGTCAATGCACTCGTTGTAGTGGTAAAAAATTCACTTTGGACTATATACTTCAGTTCAGTCGCTCAGTCATGTCTGACTCTTTGCGACCCCATGAATCGCAGCACGCCAGGCCTCCCTGTCCATCACCAACTCCCAGAGTTCACTCAGACTCATGTTCATCGAGTCAATGATGCCATCCAGCCATCTCATCCTCGGTCGTCCCCTTCTCCTCCTGCCCCCAATCCCTCCCAGCATCAGAGTCTTTTCCAATGAGTCAACTCTTCACATGAGGTGGCCAAAGAACTGGAGTTTCAGCTTCAGCATCAGTCCTTCCAATGAACACCCAGGACTGATCTCCTTTAGAATGGACTGGTTGGATCTCCTTGCAGTCCAAGGGACTCTCAAGAGTCTTCTCCAACACCACACTTCAAAAGCATAATTCTTCAGCACTTAGCTTTCTTCACAGTCCAATTCTCACATCCATACATGACCACTAGAAAAACCATAGCCTTGACTAGACGGACTATATACTTAGCTTTCCTGAAAAAAAAAAAAGAAATAAAACAAATCCAAGCCCAGACTGCAGCTGCTGCTGCTACCAAGGAAAAGAGGAAGAAAAAAAGAACCCAGTGAAGGAAGTCATTCTTTCATCAGGCTCTTCAGCAGGAAACTAGGGCTCAGAGTCTGGTCCCTTCTCCAACTAGGAGAGAAACAAAAAAAGTCACCAAGCTTTTGTTTTTCTTTTTCATCTTAGACAGTCTCCAGGCTCAGAAGGCCGTGGGGGAGGGCTGCAGGGAAACACTGGTGCAGCCACTCCAAGAAAGTGGCTCCCTTTGCTGCCGCAGGTGCGCTTGGATTATTTACTACATCAGAGGGCACTTCCTGCAGTTGTCACTAGGCCTCTCTTCTCTAATCTGCCCTGAAAAAACACAAACAATGTTAGGACTGGGTGTATAATAAAAGTAAACTGATTCTAATCGAAAATCTGAGGCTTTGCCCATGCCTGAAGTGCATGGAAGTTGTTAACATGTGTTTTGACCACTGCTTTCCAGATAGAGAAACTATTCCTTTGTTAAATAACTAGAGCTTGCAACAGGATAACAGCAATTTTGAGTACCCGTTTCATGCCAGGCTCTATAGTAAGTGTTTGGTAATATAAGATGAAAATATCACTCTTGGCTTCATCGAGCTCAGTCTAGTAGAAACACACAAACCGTTAGAGTACAACAGGACAGTTGCTATAATGGAGGTTCAGACACAGAATGTGGATGCAAAGGGGCCCAAGTCTGCACTGAGACCAAGGGGCACAGCAGAGGAGGCAGCCTCCAAACTAAGATGTACAAGGTATACAGTATTTTACCAGGCAGAGCACTGAGGAGGGGGAGTTCTTTAGAAGAAATAATATGTGCGAAAGGATGAGGGTCCAAGACAGCATAATCATTCAGGAAACTTCAGTACAGTTCCAGCAGGAAAAGTCACGGAAGAGGAGACTGAATTAAAAGACTGATAGATGATGTGAAAAGAGTAGGTCTTTAGGAAGGAGACCTTGATGGATGAAGAATAAAACCGACATCAGAAACTACTGATAATGTCTGCCAATAATCCAGGTGCGGGATGATATGGGCAAGACTAAGAAATGCACTCCTTCTTTTGCATCATTTACAGAATTACTGGATATGTTATGTGCCCTAGACAGTTTTCCAGAGGCCAAGGATCAAATGGTGAGGAAAGCAGATGTTGTGTCTGCCTTCATGGAGCTTGCAGTCTAGGAGGAAAGCCAGAGATTAAATATTGCATAAATAATTCATTACAGTTATGCTGCATGGTAGGGGAGAGTATAAGTCCCATGACGGCAAAGAGCAGATAATGTGATCTTGTCTGAGAGTACCAGGGAAAAGGCTTCCATGAGGAAGTGAATTCTAAGCAGCAAGAAGTGAAGGTTGAGCCAGGGGTAAAAGGAATTGAAATAAGGAATGCAGCAGAGATAGAAAATAGGAGTTGTGATAGGTTGCACTATTGATTGTAGATACTCAACACACTTTCCCAACCCACAGATGTGGGACTTGAGTTTGCCAATGGCGGTGGCAAATGAAATGTGCATGGAATTGATTTGTCCATGACTGAGCAGAGGATTTGAAAGTGATTTCTAGTTCTGCCATTCCTCATTTCCCTTTGCCAAACCCTGTTTTGGGACGCCGTCTTCAGCCTGGATCCCAGAATGAAGAAGACAAATAGAGAGCCCAGAGTGGGAGTCGGTCTACAACCGACTCACAACCCACTCAAAAAATATAACTTCGTCTTGTCAACCATGGAAACTGGGGGGAATTGTTTCTTACCCCAGCATAACCTAATGGTGGCTGACAAATACAGAAGGAGAATAAAGCTTAACTGCTGACTAGCGGTACAACATAAAAGAGGGGGGGTGGGCGGAAATGGAAGAGAACTTCAAACAGTGTAGCCTGAGCAATTTAAACTAAGTGACTAGGTTACTAACTTGAAAGGGAAGATAAGATGGAATATAGTGATTTAGGCTTTGTATTAAATTAAAGGGCAGGCTGAATATTTGGGGAGACACCTTCTTTCAGTAACCAGAAAGGTAAATTAGGAGACCAAGGGCAGGTCAGGATCAGAAAGATTTGTGGATCGTGACTTTAAAGGTGACATCTGAGCCCTGGGGTAAATGAGCTCACTGTGGGTAAGTGAGCTCACTGGGTCTCAGGAGAGAAAGAGAATGGTGGGGGGTGGGGCAGAGGGCAGATCCTTGGGCATGGCTGCATTTTTCAGAGGCCTGAGTGACAAGAGGCACAAGTCCTGACAGACCAGAGCAGGTGTGTTGGGTTGAGAAAAAATCAAGGATGCAACATCACCTATAAAGCAGCCTTGCCCCCCTCAAAGCAGTGAACCTAAACTAGATCAAAACTATGGCTGTCTCTACCCATCCACAGGAGGCGAGTCACCTGGAGATCCTGTTAGAAATGTTAAAGACGCACGTTCTGATTCTATAGTTCTTGTGTGTGTGCTGGCTTTCTGACTCTGTGTGGCCCCTGGACTATAGCCCGCCTGGCTCCTCTGCCCGTGGAATTTTCCAGGAAAGAAGACTGGAGTGAGTTGCCATTTCCTACTCCAGGGAATCTTCCTGACCCAGAAAGAGAACCTGGGTCTCTTGCATCTCCTGCTTTGGCAGGCAGATTCTTTATCACTAGCCCCACCTGGGAAACCCAGGTGGGGTTGAGTGGGATCCAAGATTCTGCATTTCTAACAAACTCCCAGGTGATGCCAATGCTGCTGGTCTATTCACCAGATTTTAGAAGCAGGGCTCTGGGCATGGAAGAAATGACAACACGCAGATGCAGTCATAAATTCCAGACTGGGACTCCTTGGTGATCTAGTGGCCAAGACACCACATGCCTGATGCAGGGGACCTGGGTTCATTCCTTAGTCAGGGAACTAGATACCACATGCCACAATCCTGCATGCTGCAACTAAGACCCAGCATAGCCAAATAAATAAATAAAAATAAATATTAACAAATAAAATAAATCCAGATTAAGGGAAACCCTTCATGACAACCTCATTTCTTAAAATAAAAAATGAGGAAAAAATTTATAGATTTTCTCTAGAGATGTAACCCGGGGAAGGCAATGGCACCCCACCCCAGTACTCTAGCCTGGAAAATCTAATGGACGGAGTAGCCTGGTGGGCTGCAGTCCATGGGGTCGCTAACAGTCGGACAGACTGAGCGACTTCACTTTCACTTTTCTCTTTCATGCATTGGAGAAGGAAATGGCAACCCACTCCAGTATTCTTGCCTGGAGAATCCCAGGGATGGGGGAACCTGGTGGGCTGCCGTCTATGGGGTCACACAGAGTCGGACACGACTGAAGTGACTTAGCAGCAGCAGCAGCAGAGATGTAACCACCAATAGCAATTCTTTGTTTAGATCCTTAATCAAGGTATAAGCAAAATTTTTTTAGAGCAATTGCAGAAATGTGAACACTGGATATTTGCTATGGGGGAATTATTGCTGACTGGAGAGATGTAGTGACGTTGATTACATTTTAAAAGGTGATTCTTCAAGAGGGTACATACTTTATGATTCCATTTTTATGACATTCTAGAAAAGGCAAAACTAAGGAATTAAAGGGCTTCCCTAGTGGCTCAGGCGGTAAAGTGTCTGTCAGCAATGAAGGAGACCCGGATTCAATCCCTGGGTTGGGAAGATCCCCTGGAGAAGGAAATGGCAGCCCACTACAGTATTCTTGCCCTGAAAATCCCATGGACCTCGGAGCCTGGAGGGCTACCGTTTATGGGGTCGCAAAGAGTCGGACACGACTGAGCAACTTCACTTTCACTTTCAAGGAATTAAAATGGGCTTCTCAGGTGGCGCTAGTGGTAAGAAACCTGCCTGCTAATGCAGGAGACATAGAAGACTCAGGTTTGAGCCCTGTGTCGGGAAGATCCCTGGAGGAGGGCATGGCAACCCACACAAGTATTCTTGCCTGGAGAATCCCATGGACTGAGCCTGGGGGGCTGCAGTCTATAGGGTCACACAAAGTCGGAATGACTGAAGCGACTTAGCACACACTCGTGGTTACTTGAGGATGGGAGCTGGAGTTGGCTTCAAAAAGGCACAGGGAAATTTTGAGGAGTAATGGAACTATTCTGTTTCCTGGGTGTATGGTTATCTGAGTTTCTAGAACCTCAGAACTGTACCTAAGAAAGGAAAATTTTACTGCATGTATTAATAAGTTACACCTTAATAAACCAGGCCAAAATAAAAAATAAACCCCCCAAAAGGGACATGATCGTTTAGAGATACATACTGAAATATTTACAGATAAAACATTTCTGAGATTTGCTTTGAGATTTGGGGAAAAGGTGTTGATTTGATCATATAAAGGGAACAACATTGGCTTTAAATGGCTTATTGTTGAACCTTAGTGATTGAACCTGGGTGGTAGACCCCTAAAACTAGTCTCTCTACTTTCAATGTGTTTAAAATTTACCATAGTAAAGAGTTAAAAAAAAATTACAGCAGCAAAGGGCTCCATTAACTAGGATGTCTCCAAATACCCCGGAGCACCAGAAAGGCAGGTTGGGGAGCAAGTTCTGGGGGCTCCATCTCCACCAGGAGGTACCCTGCAAGTAGCAGTTCCGGTCCAACCCATGGTTGTTACCTTCTCCTTCACTCTAAAAGAACACAGGCCTGGCAGGGAAGTTATTCTCACCTGAGGAAGTGAATGGCAAACCGCCTGAAGGGCACCTCCCCACCCCCAGGCCTCTGTGTGAGAAGGCCCTTTCACCGAAGGAGGCTTCGATAAACAAACTTACTATCAGCAGCCGGGGTGGGGTCCAGGCGGAGCTGTGGCCAAAGACTCCTTGGAACCAGGAAGCTCGAAAGGTCAGGGACTGGTCAGTACCACGCCTCACAGTCCAGGGGCCCTTGGGGCTGGGCTCTGTGGCTACGGAGATGGGTCAGGAGGGAGTCTCCAGCACGTCAGAGATATCACACCTGCTCACCGTGGCCTATACATTTCACGCTGCCTTCACTCTGCCTTGTCTTCAGCCTTTCCAACACCAAGAAACACCTTGAGGAAATGGAGGTGGGAGGAGACCAGGTTGGGGTAAAATGTGAGCAAAGGGCAGATGAAATTCATTTGGTGGAAAAAAAAAAAAAAAGTACACGATTGGGCAGCAGAAGCTTGAAGAAGAGTTATGGGATGGTCTTCTAGTAGAGGAGGGCCTTGAGCAAATTTTAATGCCCAGAGAGAAAAAGATTGACAATGTAAAAGAAATGAAAGAGATGGAAAGAAGTGAAATATAATTTGCCTGGAGAGAAGAGACACCATGGAGTAGACACGTATTGTTTTGTCCCAGAGTCCTCTCCTTTTCTGGGACCTTCTCCTGCCCACCTCCCACCTTCCCCTGCCCCCACCTCCCTTCAGATGGCTACCATAGGAACGGCCGTGGTAACACACTGTGACCCAACTCCATGGCTAGAATTCACTGTCTTGGCTCAGGCTGACTAATCAGAATGCACCCATGGGAATCTGGAAGCAGAGCTGAGCTCTTCCAGTTTCATCTAGCTGTCTAATGGAGTGGAGATTTGAACTGAGGCACTGTTGGTAACTTGTTCCAATGGCTGGAGACATAAGCAGAACTGGCACCCAGCATAAGAGAATAATGAAGCAGTTCCAAAGAGAACTGTATAGGCTGGTGGAAAAGAAGTCCCTGGTTTGAGCTCTGCTCAGAGATCTAGCCACACAGAGATGTTCCGAAGATAAACTGGACCCCTCATAGTAAAGTCACATTTTTGTTTCGGCTAGTTTGGATAGGATTTCTGTGACTTAAAACCAAGTGTCTTAACAGAACTCTGTGCAAAGAAAGAGGGGAATATGGAGGATATATATAAACACCTGGATACATTTGGAGGGTGAGAGAAGATTGAAGCAATTCATTGTTGTTTAATCACTAAGTTGTGTCCAACTCTCTGTGACCCCATAGACTGCACCCCACCAGGCTTCTCTGTCCATGGGATTTCCCGGGCAAGAATACTGGGGCGATTTGCCATTTCCTTCTCCAGGCGATCGTCCCCACTCGGGGATCGAACCAGTGTCTCCTAGAGCTCCTGCATTGGCAGGTGGATTCTTTACCACTGGGCCACCTGGGAAGCCCCAGAGCAATTCATACCTCTGCAAGAAATGGGAAGAAACACTGTCTCCTGAAAAAGAGACGTCCAGGTAAGAGGTCAGGGGCTTTAAAGTGAAGAAGGTTGGGGCCGAGAAGATCATTTTTTTTTTTTTTTTACTAAATTCTCTAATCATTATAAGAGTTGGAGGCAAGAACATAAAATTTAGTATCTTCTGTAGATAGAGACAGTCATTACCAGGAAGGTTACAAACTAGACACCAAGAAAAGCCACAGATTTTTCTTCTTTCTAATTAGCTGTGCAGCCTGGGGAACAAATGGGAAGTTAGAGGACACTTGACCCTCCTCAGAAGTGTGAACATGTAAAGAAATTTAATCCTAGAAATATCTGACAATTCCCAAAGTGAGTGGACCCACCACAAGGGCTGGGATTTCTCTCCATATGAAGACATTACTAATGTATTTTAGGGTATGCATTTTGAAGAAAACTTTGACAGGATTTATAGTGATAATTTCAGAGAATAATTCGGGTATCTCCTTGCAGATACCAACGAACTACAAACAACTCATGAATTTTTGTCCTGGCAACCTTTCAGGCCAATCAGTGAGGAACAGGAAGTGGATGGGATGGCACCCAGGCTGTGTCTGAGCCACAGTTCTCCCTGCCCTCTCTCTCTGGTGCTTCTAGGGTCTGTGTGGTTTCCTACTTGATGATGACTTTGATCAGGTTAAATCTCACTCTCAACTTCCACTCATGGAAAAAACTGCTGGAACCTCAGTGCCAGTTTTTGATGAAATTGCCATGTGAATTTGTTGAATCCAGAAGGTGTGTTCTCAGTAATGTCTCAAGGCTGTCCACCAACTGAGTTAATCCACAACATCTCAGCACCAAGTTCAGCCTTCCATCTCCTCTTCGTAGCAAGATCAGCCTAGGTTGGAACCCTCAGGGAAAGCCTCCCCAAAGCACCACAGCTTAGGGGGAGGGGAAAGGAAGCATTTCTGGAAATGAGAGTGACAGGAGCAGAGTTAGAGGGATGTAGGTAATAACAGGTGATGATGTGGTGGTGAGGATGGTGAGGACGACTAATGCTCATTGAGGGTCTACCATACTCACTCCCAGAACTGTTTAACTTTTTTCAAGTGTAAGTTCATTTATCTCTGACACAAACTCTATAAAGAAGGTATTACCACCATTTTACAGATGGCAAAATTAAGGAATGGAGAGAATGAAATGCATAAGTTGCCCAAGGCCAAATAGCTATTAAAGAATGAAAATAGGTGGAACAAAAAGAAGATTGCCCTGATATAGTGACTTAATCTGATTTAAAAAAAAAGATTTATTCTAGTATTTTTCTTGTCATCCCCTCTCCTTCCTGCCCACCACCAAATATTTCATCAACATATGCCAGAGCTTGTTTTCCACAAACCTGCAAAAACATCCCTTAGCCCCTGACCCAAGGGATGAGAAAGCCATTGTAATTCTTGCTCCTGTATATACTTAGAGAAATACTGGCAAGAAGTTTTCCTAACTTCATTTCTTTGATTTAGCTTCCTTTCCCAAACACAGCATGACATGTTTTAAAATTTGTTTCTTCCTACAAGTAGAAATTGCCCTTGAAATTTAGTTTTTGTCTGTCTAAATGATCTTTCTTTCCTGTTTTCTTGACTTGAGCCAAATATGAGACAGCTTACTGAAATCCTCAAGTTCCATTTCCTTCCTTATTACTTCTCTTCCTTTCTGTGTTTACACCTCCTTTTGGAAAATGTCTCTTTCCCTAAACACACTTGAAAAACTCATTTGCTCAGTGAGTTAGGGGAAATTTTATTGGGTTGGCCAAAAAGTTCCCTTGGGTTTTTCTCGAAGACGTTATGGGAAAACCCAAGCAAACTCTTTGACCAACCCAATACCTTTACTGAATGCTTTGAGAAGTATTTTAACTCAGTGCTATTGAATACAAAATGTGTTCCATTTAGTTGGGCTCTTCATAGTTGAGAGACTTGACCTTTGGACCCTGTTGGATTGTGTCCCCCACAAATTCTCATGTAGAAGTCCTAATCCCCAGTATTTCAGAATATAACTGTATTTTGAAGATGCAGTCTTTAAAGAGATAATTCAGTTAAAATGAAATTATTGGGCAGGGCTCTGATTCAATATGACTGGTATCCTTAGAGGAAGAGGAAATTGGGACCCAGACACACACAGAGCGGAAAGGCCACGTGGATATGAGAGAGAACATGGCCAGCTACAAGCCAAGGAGAGGCCTCAGAAGAAACCAGTCCTGCTGAAACCTTGGCCTCAGATTTCTAGCTCCACCCAGAATTGATTTCTGTTCTTTAGTCACCTCGTTTGTGGTATTTTGCTATGGCATCCCCAGCATATTAATATGGGCCCCCACTCCAAACCCACCTTTTTCATTTGAGTCACTCAGCCTTCAAGCCCATGTACCTGACCTGGATCTCTCTGCTTGTATATCCCACTGACAATTAACACTCTGTGTGTCCCCATTTCTACCACCTCTCAGCCCGACAACTGCCATTCTAATCCTACTTCTGTGAGTTCTGCCCTTTTTTAGATTCCACAAATCAGTGGGGCCATACAGTATTTTGTCTTCTGTCTGATTTATTTCCCTCAGCATAAAGCTCTCAAGAGCTGTCCCTGTGGTTGCAAATAGCAGTTTTCAAAAAATGGATGAATACTATTCCATTACAGATAGATAGATACCAAATTTTCTTTCTTTTTCTTTTTTTGTAGGATATTAGTGCCCCTAGCAGGGACCGAACCCAGGAACCCTACAGTGAGAATGCCGAGTCCTAAGACCTGGACCATCAGGGAATTCCCCATATTTTCTTTATTCACTCATCTGTCAGTGGACACTTAGGTTGTTTTCATGTCTTGCCTATTGTGAATAATGCTGCAATGAACATAGGGGTGCAGATATCTCTGAGAGGTCCTGTCAGTTCCCTGGGATGATAGGTTACTTTCAGAATTACAGTCTTGCTGGATGAGAGCCAGTTATGTGATGTTGCTGAGTCTGTGGGGGTGGGCGGACTCCCTAGCTGGCAGGGATGTTACCAGAGGTTTGGGCAGGTGTAGATTCTGTTTGATCTGGTATGTCTGGTATGGGACTACCTCTAGTACTTTGTTCAATATTCTGGTGTTGGGAGAAGGATCTGCTTCAGTTTCCACAACTGGGTCCTCAGGAAGCAGCCTATTAGCAGGTACATGGAGGTAGTTCCCACCAGGTCCATGGGAGGACAGGTAATTGGATGAATCCCTGGACAGGCACAACTGATTCTGGACTGTGGCTGAGAAGGGGTGAAACTGAGGCCCATGGTTATTTCAGGTTTCACATACGAGTAAGGTCTGCAGACCTGGGTTTGGAGGTGTGGATTGGAGGGTCTCCCACCAGGTTTCCTGGGTGGGCTGGACTGCTTCACAGCCATGATCAGAGGGGCTAGAACCAAGTATAGGGCCATTTTAGGGTTTAGAGCGTCTGCTGCTGGGTCCTTCCACCAGCAGGACCATTTGCTAACTGTGACTAGGATGGACTGAATCCCAGTTAAAAGTTATTTTAAAATCTACAGTTTGACTGAGTTAGGAGGGATATAGGCAAGGATTGCCAGATCACAGGCAAGACAGGCTAGACCCTGTTCATAAGCCACTCCAGAATCCACAGGAAGACTGAGGTCTGAGTGCCTGTTAATGCATGGGTAGGCGTGACACCTTTTGGGTCCCTTAGTGAACGGTGCTGGTGACAGAATCAAAGCCAAATGGTGCTGTAGCCGAGTCCTCAGATTCAGAGCTGTTTCAAGTCTGTGACCAGTGAAGTCATCACCCTGGATTTAGGACTGCCTTCACAAAATCTCTCTCCCTGGTCTGGGACTGGACTAAGGTTTCACAATCAACTTGGGTCCCAAAGCTGCCACAAAGGCACTTTTCTCCCTGATGGATGCTGAATTATTGTCTTTGTTGAGAGGGGCAGGAGCAAGAAAGTATTCAGCCATCTTGCTGATGTTATTTTGAATATTCCTTTTATGAAGGATGATATATCTCATCATCCTCATCATCTCATCATCTCTTGGAATTTGCATTTCCTTGATGATTAGTGATACTGAGTATCTTTTTGTTTGCCTGTTGACCACTTATAGGACTTCTCTGGAAAAATGTCCATTCATGTCCTCTGGCCATTTTTCATCCTTTTTTTTTTTTTGAGTAAACAAGTTCTTTGTATATTTTTGATATTAACCTATTATGGAATATATTGTTTGCAAATATCTTCTCCCATTCATAGGCAGACTTTCCATTTTGTTGATAGCTTCCTTCACTGCGCAAAAGTTTTTTTAGTTTGGTGCAAGATTTATTTTTACTTTTGTTTCCCTTGCCTGAGTAGACACATCAAAAAAAAAAAATATTGGTAAGACCAATATCAAAGAGCATACTGCCTTTGTTTTTTCTTTTCTTAGAGGTTTCAGATCTTGTACTTAAGTTTTTTTTTTAATGGTATATAAATTTAATAAGAAGGTATATAAATTAATAAGAATAGCAGATAAAACCATATCCTTAATTAATTTACCAGGAAATTAAAGGAAACAGCATAAAGTTATTTGCCTTACCTAGAATTTTACCAGATTGTGGACCTTATGAGTTAGCTTGAAGCCTTTAATTTTGGGTAATTTACTTGCTTTGAAAGATGACAACTTGAAAGACTGAAGGGCTAAAATAGTTATATTCAGTTCAGGGTTCAGTTACAAGAGACAAACTACTCTAGCCTGTGGACTGGACTGCTAAGAATGGCTTCTATTGCTTTGTTTTGTTTTTCATTTTGTCTGTGCCAGATTTTAATTGCAGAATGTAGGATCTTTTTTATTTTTTATTAATTTTAATTGAAGGCTAATTACTTTACCATATTGTGTTGTTTTAATTCATTTTGAGTTTGTTTTTGTCTATGGTGTGAGAAAGCAGTCCAGTTTCTTTTGCACATAGCTGTTCTGTTTCCCCAACACTATTTTTCCTATTTCATACTCTTGCCGCCTATGTCATAGATTGACCATGTAAGTGTGGGTCTATTTCTGGGCTCTCTATTCTGTTCCATTGATCCATATGTTTCTTTCTATGCCAGCAGCATACTGTTTTGATTACTGTAACTTCATTATATTTTAAAATCAGGGAGCATGATGCCTCTAGTTTTGTTCTTCTTTCTCATGATTGTTTGACCATTTGGAGTCTTTCATGTTTTCATACAAATTTAGAATTTTATGTTTTGGTTTTGTGGAAAATGACTTTTTAAAAGAAATTGGGTTGCAGTGCCAAATTGTAGGACCTTAGTTTCCTGATCAGGGATTGAACTTAGGCCCCAGGCAGTGAGAGCATGGAGTCCTAACCAGTGGATTGCCAGGGAATTCCTTGACTTTGGCATTTTGATAGGAACTACATTAAATCTGTAGATTGCCTTGTGTAGTATGAATTATTGACCCTTTCTAATGTATTTTTTATCTCCATTATTGTATTCTTTGGCTCTGCTTAGTTCTTCTTTATATATTTTTACTCTATTAAACTTCTCACTGTGTTCATCCAGTCTTTTCCCAAGTTCGTTGAGTGTCTTTATGGTCATTACCTTGGACTCTCTATCAGGTAAATTGCTTATTACCACTTTGTTTAGTTCTTCTTCTGGAGTTTTGTCCTGTTCCTTTGTTTGGATATGTTGGTAGGTGAGACTGGCCAACAATCTGACTAGCTACTAGGCCCTATCTCATGCAGTGTCTGCTGGTTACATGGCCTAGGGGATCCTGGGGCTGGTACCCACCTGCTGATGGGTGGGGCCAGGCCCTCAAGTTAATAGGTTTGAGGGAAAAACTAAAGAGATTTGTGGATAATCAGTAAAATTTAAAAATAGGCTGCATAGTAGAATGTATTATGTAAATAATAAGTTTTAGATGGGATAACAATATTGAGGCTATGTAGCAAAATAGCCATGTTCTTAGAATATACCCTTAAGTATTCAGAAGTGAACTACTTCTGAATTTCAAATGGCTTAGAAAAAATAGTATATGCGTGCATATATATATATAAAATATATATATCATACGTTATCCGCATGAACAAAATATCTAGGAATAAACTTAGTCAAGCAGGGAAAGGACTTACATACTGAAAACCACAAAACAGTACTGAAAAAAATTAAAGATGACCTAAATACATAGAGAGACATATCATGTTCATGAGGTGCAAGACAATGTCATAAAAATGGCAATACTCCCCAAATTGATATATGGGTTAAATGCAATCCATATCAAAATTCCAAGAGCATACATTGCATATAGGAGTATAAAATTCTTATGGGATCCCAAAAAACTAAGAAAAAAAAAAAACCTCAAAAAATCAAGGACTCCAGTTCCTGATTTTGAAACCTACTGCAAAGCTACACATTAAAACAGTGTGGTACTGGCATAAAGAGAAATATATATAAATCAATGGAACAGACTTGAGAGGCCAGAAGTAAACTTCTACATCTATGGCCAATTGATTTTCAACAGAAGTGCCAAGATCATTCATAGAGGGAAAGGACATCCTCTTCAACAAATGGTGGTAGGACAGCTGGATGTCCATGTGCAAAAGAATGAAGTTGTGCTCCCAACTGCAAACCACATTAACAAACTAACTCAAAATGGATCAACAACCTAAATACAAGAACTCAAACCATAAAGTTATTGGAGAAGAATATAGGGATTTGGGATTTGGCAATGGGTTTTTCTCAGACATGAGAATGTGAGCAAAATCAACAACAGACAAATTAGATAACTGGACTATATAAAAACTTAAAGCCATTGTACATCTATGGACTTTATCAAAAAAGTGGGAAGATATCTATAAAATGGGAAAAAAAAATTTGGACATTATACATCTAATAAGGGTATAGCATTCAGAATATATAAATAAATTTTACAATTCAATAAGAAAACAAGCCAATTCAAATATACAAAAAGAGCCCTTGTAGGATTATGAAATGGTGCAACTTCTATGGAAATTCAGTTCAGTTCAGTCACTCAGTCGTGTCCGACTCTTTGCGAACCCATAAATTGCAGCATGCCAGGCCTCCCTGTCCATCACCAACTCCCAGAGTTCACTCAGACTCATGTCCATCAAGTCGGTGATGCCATCCAGCCATCTCATCCTCTGTTGTCCCCTTCTCCTCCTGCCCCCAATCCCTCCCAGCATCAGAGTCTTTTCCAATGAGTCAACTCTTCGCATGAGGTTGCCAAAGTACTGGAGTTTCAGTTTTAGCATCATTCCTTAAAATTTAAAATTGAATTACCATTTGATCCTGTAATCTCACTTCTAGATATATATCCAAAAGAATTGAAAACAGGGTCTCCAAGAGAGATATGCACATCTATGTTAATACCAGAATTGACAACAGCTAATAAGTGATGAAAGTGAAAGAGGAGAGTGAAAAAGTTGGCGTAAAGCTCAACATTCAGAAAACGAAGATCATGGCATCTGGCCCCATCACTTCATGGGAAATAGATGGGGAAACAGTGGAAACAGTGTCAGACTTTATTTTTGGGGGCTCCAAAATCACTGCAGATGGTGACAGCAGCCATGAAATTAAAAGACGCTTACTCCTTGGAAGAAAAGTTATGACCAACCTAGATAGCATATTCAGAGGCAGAGACATTACTTTGCCAACAAAGGTCCATCTAGTCAAGGCTATGGTTTTTCCAGTGGTCATGTATGGATGTGAGAGTTGAACTGTGAAAAAAGCTGAGCGCCGAAGAATCGATGCTNCTAGATAGCATATTCAGAGGCAGAGACATTACTTTGCCAACAAAGGTCCATCTAGTCAAGGCTATGGTTTTTCCAGTAGTCATGAATGGATGCGAGAGTTGGACTCTGAAGAAAGCTGAGCACTGAAGAATTGATGCTTTTGAACTGTGGTGTTGGAGAATACTCTTGAGAGTCCCTTGGACTGCAAGGAGATCCAACCAGTCCATTCTAAAGGAGATCAGCTCTGGGTGTTCTTTGGAAGGAATGATGCTAAAGCTGAAACTCCAGTACTCTGGCCACCTCATGCAAAGAGTTGACTCATTGGAAAAGACTGATGCTGGGAGGAATTTGGGGCAGGAGGAAAAGGGGACAACAGAGGATGAGATGGCTGGATGGCATCACTGACTCTATAGATGTGAGTTTGAGTGAACTCCGGGAGATGGTGATGGACAGGGAGGCCTGGGGTGCTGCGATTCATGGGGTCACAAAGAGTCAGACACGACTGAGTGACTGAACTGAACTGAAGAAGTGGAAGCAATCCAAATGTTCACCAACAGACAAATGGATAAATAAAATGTGGTATATAAATACAATGAAATATTTTTCAAAAAGGGAGGAAATCTTGATACATGCTACAACATGGATGAACCTTGAGGACATTATGTTTAGTGAAATAAACCAGCCACAAGAAGACATGTACTGTATGATTCCAATTGTATCAATTACCTAAAGTAGTCAAATTCATAGATACATAAGACTGGTGGTTACCCGGGATGAGGAGAAGGGAAAAAGGGAGCTGTTTTATGAGTCCAGAGTTCCAGTTTTGCAAGAGGAAATAGTTCTGGAGATAAGTTTTACAACAACGTGAATATATTTAACACTACTGAACTGCATACTTAAAAATTGTTAAGACTGTAAATTTCATGTCTTTTACCAGAATAAAAAATGCATTAGAAAAGAAAAAAACCTGAGGAATAGTTCTGGATTTTACTATTTGCCTCATATTAACTTACTACTACTACTTCAATAAAAATAGAGCTTAAAAAGAAAGGCAAAGAGCTTGAATAAACATTTCTCTCCAGAAAATACACAAATGGCCAAGACGCTCAACATAATTAGTCATTAGGGAAAGGAAAATCAAGACCACACTGAGGTACCACTTCACACCCACTAGGATGCCTATAATTAAAAAGGAGAGATAAAGTAACAAAATAACAAACGCATACATTTCTGAGGAGAAGGAAAGATAAAACTGAACAGTTTAGCAGTTCTCCTAGGAGGTACAGAATTACCACATGAGCCAGCAATTCCTCCTATATACCCCAAAGGACTAAACATAGGTACTCAACATACCAGCACTATTTACTATAGTCAGAAGTTGGAAACAGGACTTCTGGTGGGAAACAGGACTTCTAGAGCCACCTGGGAGGCTGAAATCCTGTTTGATCATCTGATATCAATGTAAAAAGTGTGCCCCAATGATGCATTTAAATTCAGTGTATGTAATTTTTGTTGTTAAGGTGAAATTGACATAGCATAAAATCATTCATTTTTACGTGAACAATTCAGTGGCATTTAGCACTCACGGTGTTGTGCAATCACCACCTCTTTCCTGGTGGTCCAGTGGTTAAAAGTCTGCCTGGCAACACAGGGAACATGGGTTTGATCCCTGGTCCAGGAAGATTTCATTTGCTGTGGGGAAACTAAGCCCCTGCACCACAGCTACTGAGCCTACATTCTGGAGTCTGCTGGCCACAACTACTGAGCCTATGCATCGCAACTACTGAAGCCCACCTACCCTGGAACTCATGTTCCACAACAGGAGCCACCACGTTGAGGAGCTGCAACTAGAGAGTGGCCCTCATTTGCCACAACTGGAGAAGGCACAGCAATGAAGACCCAGTGCAGCCAAAAATAAACTTAAAAAGTTGGAAACAGCCCAAATGGATGAATGGATAAACAAATTGTGACCGAAATGTACAAAGTGATACTATTCAATCATTAAAAGGAATTAAAAAACAGATACACACTACAATGTGGATGAATGTAAAAAAAAATTTGAAGGCAGATACAGAGATCACATACTGTATAATTTCATTTATATGAAATATATAGATTAAGTAAATCCATATAGACAGTGCACAGATTGTGGCTACCAGGGGCTGGTGGAAGACGGGAATGGGGAGCAATTGCTTAATGGATACAAGGTTTCCTTTTGGGGTGATGAAACTGTCTTGGCACCGATAGAGGTGCTGACTGTGAGCACTAAATGCCACTGAATTGTTCACATAAAAATGAATGGTTTTATGCTACGTCAATTTCACCTTAACAACAAAAACTACATATACTGAATTTAAATGCATCATTTGGACACACTTTCTACATTAATGTCAGATGACCAAACAGGATTTGGGCCTCCCAGGTGGTGCTGGTGGTAAAGAACCTAACTGCCAATGGAAGAGATATAAGAGTCGTGGGTTTGATCCCTGGGTCAGGAAGATCTCCTGGAGGAGGGCATGATAATCCACTCCAGTATTTTTGCCTGGAGAATCCCATGGACAGAGGAGCCTGGTGGGCTACAGTCCACAAGGTCGCAAAGAGTCAGACACAACTGAAGAGACTTACCACACAAATAGGGTTTAGCAGAATCTTTCAACTTTGAATGTGAAGCAGGCCTAAACTCAAAACTGCGATACTGAAGCAGAAGATGGATGTGATAATCTTGGAAAGTAAAAATTTATTTTAAACGTAGGGGTTTTTTTCTTGAGGAAAAAATATGGAGTAAATATGTAATAGATAGTAAGTGTTCCATTCTTCAGGGTACAGTGGGTTTCAAAGTTAGATCTGGATTTTCATTCTCCCAACAATGTTCTGGAGGACTATCAAATGCACCGTATTTCCCCTACATCTTATTGTTCTATTAAGAGCTGAATCATTGCTGATTCAAGATTTACTGTAATACACTCAACTCATTCTTCCTCTGCTAGCTGGCTCCATACTACCACACTCTGAAAGACTAATACATATCAAAACTAGGGTTATGATCACATAATATTACTAAGCCTTACTTATTAAGTGCCATGCATTTTACTGCTTCCTGAGTATACCTTAGTGAAGTTATGAGACCTAGCCTAATTTACCATCTAGTATGCAGACAGCCCATAAGCAGACCATTTATGTATCATGATTCATTTCAGTTCAGTCGCTCAGTCGTGTCCGACTCTTTGTGACCCCATGAATCGCAGCACGCCAGG
>SJYX01019208.1:146911-156968 GCA_006410675.1 Oreotragus oreotragus | reverse complement strand
GACTCTTGTTATCTATGATGGCTACTCCATTTCTTCTAAGGGATTCCTGCCCACAGTAGTAGATATAATGGTCATCTGAGTTAAATTCATTCATACCAGTCCATTTTAGTTCGCTGATTCCTAAAATGTTGACGTTCACTCTTGCCATCTCCTGTTTGACCACTTCCAATTTGCCTTGATTCATGGACCTAATATTCCAGGTTCCTATGCAATATTGCTGTTTACAGCATCGGACCTTACTTCCATCACCAGTCACATCCACAACTGGGTGTTGCTTCTGATGTCATTCCCATCGATTTTCCCTATCACAGCATTCAGTCATCATAGTACTCTCTGACTGTTCTCACTCAAAGTTTTTACTCTGCCTCCTCTCCTCAAACTTTCTTCTCAGATCCTTTCACTCTTCAAAGATTCTTCCTCACTGATTTCTCTACTCCCAGTTTCTCCCCATAATTTTTTCTTGCAAGTTTCCCTCAAGAGGCTTTTCTTCATAATTTCACCTCACCACATTTTCCCTTCATGTTTTCTTTCTCACTTCATTTTCTTCTCACATTTCCCCTTCAATGTCTCCTCCTCTCACAAGCTCCTTGTCACTGACTTCTGAGCTTACACTTTCCCCTCAGCCTTTTTTACCTCAAAATTTGCCCCCACTGTCTTTTTTCCCTCAGTTTCTTTTCACCATCTTTTTTTTCTCATATTATTCTCCTCATGTCCTGCTTTTCTCACAATTTTCTTCATCACCAACATTCCTCATAGTTCTTCTTACAACTTTGCTGAGCTTCTATCAGAGTATACAAGGAGGGAAAATGGTAATTTATATTCATCCAACAAATATTTATTAATTAGACATATATAACAGAAACTATAACCCCAGACTTTGGGGATACATGTCCCTTATGAGACTAATACCCTGGAGGAAACTCGGACATCAAGTAGTCAGGACTAACTATAAATTGAAATAATTGCTCCAAAATCAAGAAAAGGGATTCTGTGAGACCAAATAATAAATGCATGCCATTTAGACTGGAGAGACAGCCTGAGCACCAACTGAATGAAAAGCAAAGAACCACAGAAAGAACTCAAGGGAGAGGGTAAGATAAAAAATAAATTTGTTTAATTTATGGTTACCAAAGGGGAAACTTGGGGGTGAGGGGCAGGAATAAATCAGAAGCTTGGGATTAGCATACATCCTCTATGCAAGACACACCACTCGCCTTGAGATCCAGACCATCAAAAGTGGTTATAATTTCAAAATTGTCCACACTGTAGTATAAATTTTACAGCACACAGACATTATGAGTTTAGATATCTTTAGCAATATTTCATTCAATAATATTAACCAATAAGAATGTGTAGAAACTGAACATCTAATAGGAAGTCACAGTAGCATTTTTAATACAACCAAAATAATCAGCATTGTTCATCTTTTAAATTACAAAATATTTAATTGTCCAATTCATTAGGAAAAAACGTCACACACTTTTATCATCCCAGTAAGAACAAAGCTTCAGACAGTTGATACTGAGACACTTTGGGCTTTTTTCTTTCCTTTTTTAAAGAAATTACATTTAGTTAGGCCATTCCCTAGTTTCTTGGCTTACCAGCTTATAAACAGTACAGCAACAAGGCAGGATCCTATATGCATTAAAACCCATTTCCCCTTTATCGTCTTTGGTGAGAAGCCTCATGAAAGGACACTGAGAGCTGATAAGGTGTATCAGGCTACATGTGTTTCTACCTCACACATTACTAACTGGAAGGCTTGCATTATCCAAGTCCACAGGGTCATAATTTTGTTTCTGAGGGCCATTTTTCTTTGAGGTTTTAGCAGAGCTTGTTCAGTTACTTTGGAAGCTGGTTCTCTTGGAGAGACAGTCTAGACCTTAAAGTTCCATGGCTTGAACTTGGCAAGAGATTCATAAAATCCGAGCTTCTCCATGGTAAGACTTGCGATCAAAGAGTAGAGTTGCTGCGAGAGGCTGTGGAATGTGCGGTGGCTGTTGCACACTGGCAGAGTAGAGAGCATGTTTAGATTTGGAAAATGCTCCTGCAAAGAGGAGTGGTGATCAGACAGAGATAATCATTAGCAATAAGATTAGTAACTCAGTGTGAGACATTATTCTAGGGCACGCTGATCTGCCAGGTCCCACTGTGCTACATTAGCACCTGAGGCTGCTTTAATCCCACTGTGCATTTCTTCAGGGCTATCAGCCTGCACAAAGAAAGTTCCAGAGGATGTTACAATTTCAAAGAGGTTGTCTCTCATCATTATATCACTTGGTTTACATTCCTGGACTTTATGAACCTCTTTAAGTTGTTTTACACGGAGAGGTTTCTTTTCCAGTTCAGATCTAAAGTAACCTGTTGTGTTTTTATCCAGTTGAAAATATCTTCTCTTCCAGTTTTCCATCACTGTTCCTTGTTTTACACAATATCCAGCTTGATAACTGCACTATCTGAAGGTGGTTTAGGAGTAAAATAAGGAAGATAGATTTGTGACCGTTTCAAGTTATTTCTGTCAATAGTTTCACCACCTTCACTGGCTTCTTCTTGAGCTGCAGTAACGATGGCCGCACTACCAACAGTGTCTGTTCTGTAAGACATTTGCTTCTTCCCACATTTACCTGGGTGACCTATTATCAGAATAAGGCTGTGAAACTGACTGCTTTGATATTGTAATTTTTATAGCTTTGTTCAACACATTTATCCATTCTACTAGATCCTGCTGATCTTTGGCTTGTAGGAAATAATTCCTCATCCCTGCATTCATAACTTTGAAATGTAGGTAAATTAGAGAACTTCCCTGTGGCTTAGACAGTAAAGAATCCTCTTGTAATGGGGGAGAACCAGGTTCGATTCCTGGGGCAGGAAGATTCCCTGTAGAAGGGAATGGCTACCCACCCACTCCAGTATTCTTGCCTGGAGAATTCCATGGACTGAGAAGCCTGGCAGGCTACAATCCATCTGGTCACAAAGAGCCAGACACAACTAACACTTTCATTTTTTTTTAATGGCTCCACAATTACCAATCCAGAGGGTAGGTTTTACAGATTATCCATGTATCATACAAAACTATCTCCTCTAGTATCCAGTATGAAGTACCTCCAAAGAAATTTTGCACTCTGTTCATTTTCTTTAATGTCTGGAAAACCACAAATGAGATTCTGATGATCCACATAAGTCATTGACCAGCACTCCTTGGTCCCTCAAGCCTCACAGCTCGCTTCAACTGGAGCAGCGCTCTCAGAACCCGCCCCACTAACCCCGCCCAGGCCCACGGTCCCACAGGCACTGAGCTCCCTGAAGCGGCCTGTATTTTTCCATTAACCATTACCACTGGACTTGGAGGTGCAGAGGGGCAATACAATGATAAGTGGCATACAATGACCATGGCTCCAGCTCTTGGTCAAAGCTTTTTGCAACTCACCCTGCCTCTGAAAATTCTCTTCTTCATTTACATCTTAATTCAGATAGTAGTTCTCTTATTTCCAGCTGCTGTTAACAGAAATGAAAAACCTAGATCCTTCTCCTTAACTCTTGAAATGAGCACAACACAGGTTTTTTACAGGTAACAAAAATTTACTGAGATTTGGGAAAAACGGGTGCTTTATCCATCCCAGAATAGGAAATACAAAAAGTAAAATGTTAGACTCCTTAAAACTCCATCAGCCACCCATTTCCCTGGAAATTTTTGGCTGGCCAGCTTTTCTGATTTGATAATGTCCATCCTCTAAAATAGAATTGGGGACCAATCATCACTTTAGAGTTCTATTTAACAAACTCAAATTGGATAAAGTAACACCACCAGGCTTCCCCTGGTGGCTCAGCCTTAAAGAATTCACCTGCCAGTGGAGGAAACCTGAGTTCAATCCTTGGGTCGGGGAGATCTCCTGGAGAAGTAAACGGCAACTCACTCCAGTAATTTTGCCTGGGAAATTTTGTGAACAGAGGAGGCTGATGGGCTTCAGTCCAGTCCAGTCCAGTTCAGTTCAGTTCAGTCGCTCAGTCATGTTCGACTCTTTGCAACCCCATGAACCGCAGTTCAGTCCAGTTTAACTCAGTTCAGTAGCTCAGCCGTGTCCAACTCTTTGCAACCCCATGAATCGCAGCACGCCAGGCCTCCCTGTCCATCACCAACTCCAAGAGTTTACCCAAACTCATGTCCATCGAGTTGGTGATGCCATCCAGCCATCTCATCCTCTGTCGTCCCCTTCTCCTCCTGCTGCCAATCCCTCCCAGCATCAGGATCTTTTCCAATGAGTCAGCTCTTCGTATCAGGTGGCCAAAGTATTGGAGTTTCACCTTCAGCATCAGTCCCTCCAATGAACACCCAGGACTGATCTCTTTCAGGGCTTCAGTCCATGGGGTCACATAAGAGTCGGACACAACTTAGTGACTAAACAACAAAGACACGACGTTAGTCTGCAGAGTAACTCAGCCTCTCATTTAGCGTATCCAAACAGTGTAAAACCTTCATGAAATATTTTTCATTACTAAAAGAAAAACAATGTACCATAGTAAACTTCAGGCTACCCCCAAACCAGCTCAGAGAGTCAACTTTTATAATCTGTTACCTGAGCACAGCATGAACTGAAAATTCTCATAACCACAAGCCCAAAAGCCTGTCTCCAGAGCAGGAAGGCAAGACCCCCAGCCATCCAGGCTGCACCTCAGAACCCTCTGTCACAAGGGGTCTGAAGCTCCAGGAAGAGCCACAGTGAAAGCCCAAGATAGTGAGAGGCCCTATGGGGACACAGCCTCGGGGTTGCAGGGGAGCAGAGGAAAATCAGCCCCTGGGAGGCCATCAGCACTGGAGCCTGAGCTGAACCCTGCCCCTGGGAGGCTCACAGGCTCCTCCAGAGAAGGATTGCTAAGGGCAACAGGGAGCCCCTCGGACCCTCCCACCTTGGAGCAGACGGTCAAGGACACGTTTACTGAATTAATCATGAAGTATGGAAAGAGGGTCCCAGAGAAGGAAGCCTGAGGGAAGGAGAAAATGTGGGAGCCATCAGTCATGTTGTAGAAGGAGACGTCCCCTTCCTGGTAATCCAGGAACACCCCTACCCTAAGCTTGGAGTGGGGAGCCTGCATGAGGGATAGCAGAGTCTGAGGTAATGTACAGGCACAATATCCTCTTTCAAATCTCCCCACAGCCCAGAACCCCTTATCTGGGGACTCTACGTACCAGCCCTTCCTGTTCACGTCTTTCTTACAGACCCCCAGCACCCACTCGCTTTGGTCTCCATCCCTGATCTCCACCTCCCAGTAACAGCGCCCTGATGTGATGCCCTCAAAGCCCAGTACACTGCAGGTATCTCCAGAGTTCACATGGGAGTCCTTCCAGGTCACACTTGTCTTTTCATGAGAGATGACAAGGCATGAATGGGAAGATCCTGGATCCAGAGTGATAGGCACTGCAGAGAAAGTTATCCATCATTCAAGATCCTCCCCTCCCCAAGAACACACAACCACCCCTCAACCTGGAATCCCAGCTGCATAGGAGGAAGGCTAAGCACCCTGACAATAGAAACTTGTGATTCAAGTCGATGGGCCTCCAAGAAGGAAACGAATCCACAAGACTGATTTCAGGGTGAAATACATCACAGAGACCTTGAGGACCAGCCTGCTCTCCAAGGGCTAAAGGATGTCTATTTAGCATTCAGTATCAGCCAAAGTCATCAGCCCCACCTGTGTGTGACTACCACCACCACATCCCAGCCCACACTATTGATGGTGCCAGCATCTATATCATCCTGAGAACTGAAGGAGAGGCCACAGGGACAGCAGTAGGAAAATCCAGAAAATACACAAAGTCACTCACAGGCCTTGAACTTCTCCTTCCGCCAATCTACAAGGCAAACACACGTTTCATATCAGGGGTTTGTACAGACTGTACATATCAAGGTCAGTGCTTAGTATCATGAAACACACTTTTGAGAGAGTTATAGGGGGAAATGTTTTGGAAATATTCAACTGATGCATGTATTTCATTTTACAAACACACAGAGAACCATCATGTTGCAACCTTACCATGAAGGCAAAGCCATAAATCTTAATACTGAGGGGTTAAGAGGCTTGATATCAATCTGAACATAAAGATTATTGCCCAAACTTCACTATAAAATAACATTTTCTCAAGTCCTTAGCTGCACATCCTTAAAACTAGGTTTTCTGGAGAAAGAACTGGGGAGATCAAATTTCCAAGGTTCTTAAGCAATTATGAAGAGCTAATTGAACTGAGCATGCAGATTATCTCTAAGTCAGTGGTCGAGAGAATATAACTTAGCTGAACCGAATTCAGAGAGTGACTATAAGTCATCAGTGAAGAGAATCTGGGATGCAGCATCAGAGAAATCTTCCTTGGTTAGGAGACAATGGAGAGATTTCAAGGAAAGGAGAGAGATGTTTGAAGTGAGAAAGACAGACATACAGTGAGAGGAAAGACACTCATGAATTCTCTTCTGCTTTTCGTAGGGTTAGTGGAACAAAAACAGTTCTACCTGTGAAGGAAAACCCAAAATATTGGATCTAGTCATCTGCTTCCCCCTATAATTGCCCAGAGAGGTTGTAAGCTTTCAGGAAAACCACAAGAGGATTCCAAAGATGTCCATGTTCTAAACCTCAGACTGTGTGAATACACTATGGTAAAGGGAACTTTACAGATGTGGTTAAGAACCTTATGATGTGACCAAGGGTCAGGGGGAGATAACCCAAAAACCTAGCCAAGACCTGCTGATCCTCGGCCAGCCCCAAACCAAGAATCTTAAGGACCAGATCAGACTAGTGTCCCCAGGGCAATGGCCTGATATGACTAAAGAAGAGCATAAGGATCCCTTTCCCAACTGACCCAAGGCCAAATAATTTCTTCCAGCCTCCATACCCGCTTTTGGGAAAAAGAAAGGAACCTCAACAACCAAAGCAAAGCAAAGCCTATATGTCATAAGACCCTGAAATGTCTGCACTGAGAGAGCTGTTGCCTCCAACAGGATGGAGAATCAGGAACAAGATTAGAACATTTATGGAAATTAGTAACTGGCTCTTTTTTTTTTTTTGCAATTTTGGGGTGTAAATTTACTACACCATTCCTACTTAATACAGGTTCATGCTGAAGTTGACATTTCTTTTATTTGCCTGATGGAAATAAGATCACACAAAGTGGCCTAACTATGTGACCCTTTGAGAAAAAATGAACTTTAATTTATTTGTTCTTCACCAAGACACTAGTTGATCCCTAGCTATAAATTTCTATACCACAAGTGATAGAGATTAACAATAAGAAAAAGAGGGAGGAGAAAAAAAGAGAGTTGGCATTTAATTGTGAGAGTCCGCATGTATCAAGTGTGATGCTATTCTTCACTTAATTGCTACAGCAAATCATTAATACAATTTTTTCCAATTTTATGAATACAAATAGATCTGACATTTGACCACCTCCCACTTGACACTTGTCAATACGAAAATGTTGATTCTAGCTTAATGGGATTTATCTTTACAAAACAAAACAAGGTATGCATTAAAACACATGCTCTTTAATCTAACAGGTAAGGGAGAGATAGTAAAAGAGGACTGTCTGATCCTCATGTTTAACATAAATCCCAGAGTGAATCAGTAAGAATCCCTAAGGTGGGATCCTAAATCCTCACACATCTGGTTCCCAGGCATTTTCACCTTTGGTTTACCCTTCTCTGTCTCTCACGATCTATATTCCTGTCTGTAAACAGAAAATTCCAATCAGGGAAAGGGCATACTGCACAGGCTTACAGAGTACAGATCTTTAACTCACCCCAAAGCTAAAGGGTTCTCAGAACAACCTTATGTTACATTAGGATGCCCCATACCACACTCCTGCCCTAATCCTTACAGGAAGATTGAGATGGTCTCATTATCAGAGGTAAACTGAATTACATGGTTACTTTAAAATGGCTTAAAAACAATGCCTTTACTGAAATTTCTTAAAGAGATATCAAGGAGTTGATCACACTTTATGCACCTAAATAACTTGCACGCCTTCTGCGTGCTCCCCAGCAAACCACCACGGCTGTGAATTGTGGTCTCTCTTCCACCACTACAAGCCACTCCATCTCTAAGACAAGTCTCAGACACGGCACTGCCTCCTCATCTCCTCCTCTCTTCCTCCTTCTGGTCTTGTCGTCCCTGATTTGCTTCCCACCGTTTCTCTGTGAAACGATTTTGTCTCCTCTACATTTCTTCTTTCCCAGTCTTGGCTCATGGTCCCGAATAAACCCAACCAGGAATGAACCCATCAGCAAATACAGAACTCTCTGAAAAGGAAGATCATGGTTGTTCCATTTTTGTCCCTGTCACACAAACGTATACACAAGATTTTGAGTAGAATTTAAGAACTTTCATAGACCCTCACCCAAGGAGCCCAGAAACACCCCATAGTTGTTGGACCCCAGATTCAGAAAACTGCTCTACAGCAACTAATTCCTCAGCAACCAAGAGGCTTGGAGGATGAAATCCAGCCTGGACACAGAGTCAAAGCATGAGGAGGTAGAGGGAGGATCAGTATCTCAGAGGACCAGAAGAAAATAGGAAAAACAAAACTAGAGCCAAAAAGGGAAGGAATTTTGAAACAAGACGGATCAGGAAGAACTGAGTCTGGAGTAGGCAAGCATGACTTCTGAAATCTTCCAGAGATGAGTGATCCCTGGTCCACACAGTCGTTCCCTGCTGCCGTCCCTCCTCACCACTGACCCCTCCGCTGTCACGTCACAAGAAGTCCCAGTTGCACCAGGCGTTTGGGGAGGGTGCTGCTAACCCTGACAGTCCCTGCAGTAGAGCCCGGGCAGGATGGAGGCACACCTGTGTTCCGAGGAGTCCCTGCAGTCTCCAGGTGGAGGCCACAAAGGGGACAAGAAGGCCAGGGACGCTACCCCACCCTGCTGTGGGGTCCCCTCAGGGAGAAGGGGGCAGAGTCTAGGTTGGGGAGGGGAGGCCACAGGAACTCAGCGCCACTTACCTGCATACAGCTGGGCCTTCCTCCAGGCTGAAAGGGAACACAACCGTCCCTCCTCACCACTGACCCCTCCGCTGTCACGTCACAAGAAGTCCCAGTTGCACCAGGCGTTTGGGGAGGGTGCTGCTAACCCTGACAGTCCCTGCAGTAGAGCCCGGGCAGGATGGAGGCACACCTGTGTTCCGAGGAGTCCCTGCAGTCTCCAGGTGGAGGCTACAAAGGTGACAAGAAGGCCAGGGACGCTACCCCACCCTGCTGTGGGGTCCCCTCAGGGAGAAGGGGGCAGAGTCTAGGTTGGGGAGGGGAGGCCACAGGAACTCAGCGCCACTTACCTGCATACAGCTGGGCCTTCCTCCAGGCTGAAAGGGAACACACTCTGGTGAGACCTCAGCCAGAAGAAACCTGCTCAGTGTGAATCCACTGGCCGTTGTCTCCCCTCTGCTCTGCAGGTGAGACTAACCACAGTGGGGGAGAGGCTGGAGAGGAGGTGACCTCCAGCCACGTGTAGACAGCGGGTGTGGTGGGGAATCCCCTGGAGCACAGGTCAGGTGGCCTGCACATACTCCATACTGACTTCCACCACTGTCCCACTGCTGCGTGTGACATTCAGCAAGTCACTTAGCTGTTCTTCCCTCAAAACCCTCAAAAATTCTTTTTCTATCTACATTCACTTTTGCTACTAAGGGTCAAAAATTCTACTATGTGTGAAAACATTTTAGGGAGTAAAATATAAATTATTACATAATTTTAAGAAAGCATTATCATATTCAGTTTTTTCCCTGGAAAAAAATACATTTGGGAAATAACTTGACATGGGAACTATTTTAAGAAGTGAGATGAGCTCTGGGTAAAAGTGGCTAACCTTTCTCAGATGAAATATTTCTAGAAATAAACACTATTCAGTGGCATTGGTGGCTCATTCCATGGCATTTCTGTGCATGGTCACCCCAGTCCTGCCCCATAACTTTTTGATCATCACCCAAAGAAACTAGAGAGAATGGACTCCTTGGATGGTGTTTTGGCATGGAGACAGGAGGTCACACTCCTAAACAATCAAACTGGTTATTTGTATGGCTC
>SJYX01019208.1:126830-140057 GCA_006410675.1 Oreotragus oreotragus | reverse complement strand
AGTCGGACACGACTGAAGCCACTTAGCATACTAAGCATGCTTGACTGCACTTGTTCCCTAGCCAAAATCCTGTATAAACTGGCTTCTCCCCCTACCTCATTGGAGCAGTTTCTCAGAGTTACTGAGAAGCTATTTCCTGGATTATATACCTGTCATACTGCTGCTGCTGCTAAGTCACTTCAGTCGTGTCCGACTCTGTGTGACCCCATAGACGGCAGCCCACCAGGCTCCCCCGTCCCTGGGATTCTCCAGGCAAGAATACTGGAGTGGGTTTCCATTTCCTTCTCCAATGCATGAAAGAGAAAAGTGAAAGTGAAGTCGCTCAGTCTGTCCGACTGTTAGCGACCCCAAGGACTGCAGCCCACCAGGCTACTCCGTCCGTTGGATTTTCCAGGCAAGAGTACTGGGGTGGGGTGCCATTGCCTTCCCCTATACCCATCATAAGACCCTGAATAAAACACAGCTCACAGTTATTAAGCTGTGTGTTTTTCTTCAATCAACACACATAATTTTCAATATTCTTACCACTAAACAACAAACAGCCAATGCAAAACCCTCAGAGTTTCTGCAGTCTCCTCTTCCCCCCAAAACTCTGTCCCCAAATCCACTCACTCAGCGTGCTCTACTTTCTAAACATCACAGATGTCTGATCCCTCATCCCTCTATGTGATCCCATTGCCTCTTCTGGGGGTCATCCTGTGGACCTCGTAACTACATCCATGCCTTCAGCCTGGCTCCCCTTTCATTCACCCTCTTTACAGCTGACCAAAGAAATGTCCCAGGCACTGCTCTGTTTAAAATTTCCTCAGTGGTACATCAACATCCATAGCACAGCATGCAAAGTCTTCTACAACCTAGCATCTACCTTGCCCCTCAAATTCCTCTCCTCTTCCCCCAGCTTCCACTGTCTGTGCCCCTCAGGGACCACACACTGCAGCACCAAGGACTCTGGTTAACTATTAGCAATCACCATGCTCTATCTCCTCTCTTCTCTCTTCCTCTCCTTTCTTCTCCTCTCCCCTGACCTCTCATATTCCAGTCCACCAACCTCAAGGGCTCTTTGCAGCCTGATCTAATGAACCCAGGGGCCCCTTTCAGTGTATATCACCTGCAAAATTCTCCTGACCACCAGAGAGAGCATTAATCAATCCTTTCTCTGTGCACCCCATGCCAAGAACATATCTTTATTCAGTTGTTGTCATCTCTTACAACCCTCCATTTACTCATCTTTTCAATCCCAAGGGCTTCCTCCTCCAGTCACCCTCCTCCTCCAGCCACACTTCTGCCTCAGGGTTTCACGCCAGGTGTCTCCTCTGCTGGGAACTCTGGTCCCACAGATATCTACATGGCTAAATCCCTACTTCCTTTGAGCCTCTGCTCAAATTGTCAAAAAATCCCAACCTGAAGCCCCACATAACACAAGTCCACCCCACCCCATCCTGGTCCCGTTCCACTGTTATATTTGCCCTTTTATCATAAGTATTAATACTTACCACCTCCTAATTTCCTCTATAACCTATTTATCAAAGTATTTACATACTGCCTCTAGAATATAAACTCCACAGAACAGGGAACATTGTTTGGTTCATTGATGTATCCCAGGGGCCCAGAACAGGATGTGACATAGAGTAGGGTTTCAACATGTTTGCACCAAATAATGGAACGAGTGGATGAGCCTCCGGTTCCATATCTATACAGTGAAGGGCTGACTGCCATTATCCCTGAAGTGCCTCCCAACTCCAATACTCCAGGATCAAAAATATCAAGTCACCAACCTGCCACCTTCAGCTCCAAACTGGCCTCTTCGTAGAAGCCTCCATTTCTGAAGAAGCAGGTGTACAGCCCATCATCAGAAACATGGACATTCTGGATACGCACGGCAGCTTCTCCCTGGTTGAGGAGGTCCCTCACCAGCGAGGCCCGCCCTGTGTAAGGAGCCATCTGCTCCTCTTTCTGCTCGAGTCGGTCTTGATAGATGAACACGGCTTCTGAAAACTTGGAGCGGAACCACCTCAGCTCCATGTCTTCGGCACTCATGGCTGGAAATACACGGCAGGGTAGCAGGACTTCCCCCTCCAGCACTGCCACAATGGGGTCCAGGGGGGCGATCACGGTGAACTCCTCTGTGGACACAGACACAGGAGTGAGAGAGGAGGAGACACAGAGGATGGAGGAGACACAGACACTCAGTGTGATGGAAAGCCCCAGGCAAGCTGGGAACAGGTGTCGGGTAGGATGAACCCTGACCTGATAGGTTGAGCTGTGATAATTCTGAATTTGAGCTAGACTGATGATAATTTTGTGATCCAGAAAAGATGTCAAAGAGAGTCTCTCATCCATCTACATTGCTGTCTTCACACCCTTCCACGGAAAATTCTAGTTCAATGGTTTCCACTTTCAGCATGCAGCAAAAATCAGCAAGAGGGCTTATAAAACTACAGTGTTGGGCCAACACTCCCAGAGATTTAGTAAGGTCTGGGGTGGGCCCAAGGAAGTGCATTTCTAAACAATTCCCCAAGATGTTGGTACTGATGTTCCAGGGGCCTCACTTTGAGAAGCACAGCTCTATCCTGCCCCTCTTGGGCAGGACTAAACCCTGACCAAAGAGAATACCTGTGGTCAAAGTCAAAACTCCTTGATCATTCAGTCACATCCTAGTATAGCCAAACTATTCTATTCCAGAGCTGAATTTATCTGTGTTTATGACTTTCTGCCCAGCTCAAATGTGCACTAAAAACTAGACACAAATACTGTTTCCATTAAAAGTCTACCTTCACTTTTTTCACCCACAAGTGCCCATATTCACCCCCACTGACATCTTCTCAGAGCCCTTGGCCTTCTGAGACCTGGAGGATGGGCCACGACCTGACCCTTGTGCAGGATGGCCCTGCTGGATCTACAGAGAATGACTCCTCAGCTCCTGAGCTGCTGAGAGTTGATCTGAGTCACCATGGTTTCTTATCTGGTGGACGACAGTACACTGGCCTCCCTGGGTCTCCTCTCCTCACTCCCAAGTCTGCAGCTCTTTCCACCTGTAAACCATGTCCCCACTCTACCCAAAGCTTTGCCGACTCTCCTCAGTCCCTCCAGTGGACCAAAGACCTGATGGGGATGACACCCAGGGCTTCTGGACCCAAGCTCCTACTTCTCGCCCTCTCCTTCACTTTGCTCTAGCCAAGACTTGCCTCCACAGTCTCTTGAACAATCCAGGCCCACAGGCAGCTTTGCACTGGCTGTTCTGTCTTGCAGAAGCCATGCTTACACTGGAACACTCACAGGCTCACCCTCTCCTCCAGGTTTTATTCTTATCTCACTGCCTCACTGAACACCTCACTGAGCACTGCTGCCCACGTCCCACCTCCACATGTCTGACTGCCCTCTAGCCCATGCTGCTTCACTGCTTCTCCTCTCATTGCTTATAAAAAATGATTCATTATACTGCTTTCATGCATTTATTGTTCGTGGTTCCCTGCTACATTATAAGATTTTACAAAGACACAGATCTGCCTGGTTTGTTCATAAAAAGCACCTACCACATGTTCAATACTCTGTAAATACATGAGAAATGGAAAGAAATAATTAATGGATGTGTTATGTAAAATAAAGATACTACACAAAAAAATGAGGTGAAAGATATTGTCACATATGCCATAGTTGTATTTTTAAAACATCATAAACACCTCATTGGATAGCTATCAAGGCATTTTGATATGTCTTTAGGCTTAAAGACTTATAAGGCTTATAGTCTTTATATTGAGGCCTAGTGAAGTCGCTCAGTCATGTCCAACTCTTTGCGACCCCGTGGACTGTAGCCTACCATACTCCACCGTTCATGGGATTTTCCCAGGCAAGTGTACTGGAGTGAGTTGCCATTTCCTTCTCCAGAGGATCTTCCCAACCCAGTGACCGAACCCAGATTTCCCACATTATAAGCAGACGCTTTACCGTCTGAGCTACCAGGATTAAAGACTCTCAAAAATTGAATGACAATTACTGGTTTGGGGAGTATCATAATTTTTCTAGAGAAGAGACTTTTCAAACAGCAACCACAGAGGATCTTCCCAACCCAGTGACCGAACCCAGATTTCCCACATTATAAGCAGACGCTTTACCGTCTGAGCTACCAGGATTAAAGACTCTCAAAAATTGAATGACAATTACTGGTTTGGGGAGTATCATAATTTTTCTAGAGAAGAGACTTTTCAAACAGCAACCCACTCCTGATGGAGAGAACCAGCCCAGCTCCCAGGAATCCACACAGGAAAAGGGGTAGGGTATACTCACATGTGAAACACCCAGTGGGCAGCTGCATGAAGAGGAGCAGAGAGATCAGGGGGCAGAGCACAGAGCCGTGGGAGAAGTTCTCCATCTCCTCAGAGCTGGGGAGACACAGGGCAGGAGGTAGACCCAGGGCTGGCCCAGAGCTCAGGGGCCCCAGTGGGGAGGAGGGCTCAGGGCCAGAAACAGTCCTGCAGGAGCAGAGCCCCCACTGGATCCCTGTGCTGGTGAGGTCCTGGGCTCCCCACAACTCTGACACCCAGAAAGCACTGAGCCTGGGCTCCTCCCAGCCCTGTGGAAGCCTCTGTGGGGCTAAACAACCACAAGGCTTGCTGGGAAAAACGCCCTCCTTCCCTTCCCACCCCAATGGCACCTGCAGCCCAGCTCACTCTGCCCAGAACACCAGGTGCTTCCTTTCCCAGCACCAGGGGCCCCGAGCTGGGACCATCCTGCATCTTCCCATTATTCACAACCACCAGCAACGCCTGTCTACCAGTTAGGGACAGAGACCCAGGTTCAGCTCCTCACTGTGAAGTACAAGCCAGCTCCCACTTGGGGCCCCACAAACGTCCTCCTCAGGGGACTGTGGGTCCTTCAGAGGCACTGTGTGCTGCCTTTGCTGCTGGGTCAGTTCACCTGCACTTCAACCCCACCCAGCCCTTTCCTGCAGGGACCAAGGACAAGGCCCGCACCCAGGTCCCCAGTCAGTCCCCACAGACAGCTTAGTCCTCATCCGCACTGAATTTAAAGAAGATTTCTGCATGGGGGTTGGAGATCCCAGTGGAAACAGAGCAGCCGAAGAGAAAAAAATGAGTCCTCGTCAGAGAAAAGAACCCAAAACACTAAATGCTTGAAGTAGGGGAGGAGGCAGCTTAGGGTCCTGGGAAGGACAGATACTAGGGGCTAAGCGCTGAGTCCTCCACCCAAGACTGGGCCCCTGTCTGCCAAGTTTCTCAACCATCTTCGTGTTATTCCTTTTCTGCNATGCTTGAAGTAGGGGAGGAGGCAGCTTAGGGTCCTGGGAAGGACAGATACTAGGGGCTAAGCGCTGAGTCCTCCACCCAAGACTGGGCCCCTGTCTGCCAAGTTTCTCAACCATCTTCGTGTTATTCCTTTTCTGCAAAATGAGGATATTAATGGCATTTCCATCTCAAGGTTTTCATGAGAATCACATGAATTTGTATTTGTAGTCACTACATGGAATTAGAAAACAGCCTACTACTAGTAAGTGCTATAGCAATAACACTGAAACAAATGGGTGAAGGCACACCCCTCACTGTGGTGGTCCTGGGTCTCCCTAGAGCCACTCCACCATCCAGCACCACCCACCCTGCCCCCAGCTCCACCACCTGCTCAGCCTCCTCCTCAGCCCTGCTGCTCCCTGCCTGCTCTTCTTGCCCACAGTGTCTTCAAAACCCACTTACCTGCCCTGAAAGGCCGGGACTTCAGCAGCGTCTCTAAGCCCAGCAGCATGAGAAGGTTCAGGGACCCTGGCATACCCCAAATCTGCCCTCAGAATTTGCACCTGAAGTTAGTCACTGATCCAGCCCCAATCCTGATCCAGATCCAAGTCTGAGCTCCTCGTGTCTGGGGGCAGGTGGTCCCAGGCGAGTGGAGAAGCAGCAGAGCCCGGCCCAGGGATGTCTGCAGAGACCGGACCGTGGGACCCTCGGAAACAATCCCAGTCAGCTCAATCCACCCTTCTCTGGATCCTTCGCTATTGGAAAGTGAAACCTGGAAAACGGTCGCGGTAGACTCTGCCCTGCCCTCTGGACAGTCACCCGGTTACCAAGAAGGAAACAGCACGATCGGAGCAGCAACAAGAGAGTGGATTCAAGTAAAGCTGAAACCACCCCGAGGGGGACAGAGACACAGAGACTCGGTAACCGTTCTCGACAAGCGCTCCACTCCAGGCTGTGCCTGTGTGCTCACCCCCTCCGCTGTGTTTCATTCTTTGTGACCCCGTGGACTGAGCCTGTCAGGCTCCTCTGTCCATGGAATTTTCCAGGCAAGAATACTGGAATGGGTGCCATTTCCTACACCAGGAGATCTTCCCAACCATGCAATCAAACCCACATCACTTGGGTCTCCTGCATTGGCAGGCAGATTCTTCACTACTTCGTCACCTGGGAAGACATGCTCCAGGTTGGCAGCATTCTCACCTCGGAAGTGGGGACTGTGTGCAGCACACAGCCTGCACAGCCTAACACCTAGCCCCACCTGATTCCATGTCGGCTAGAAAGTGCACAGGGCACAGACCCCAGCCTGGCTGCTTCCTTTTCTTCCCCAGCAGGTGATCCAGGAACTCCCCCAGCCTGGCCCCCCAGGGGCTAACCCCCAGGCTTCAGGTGTTTCCAGGAGCAACTCCAGAACCTTGGCTGAATGGACAGTGCCCTAAGGCTTGTTAAGACTGTGTATCACCCATGGCCTGGGCACAGCCATTCAGACCCCCTTTCTGCCAGGCCCAGTGAAAACCAGGAAAGGCCTGATTCTCTGGTCTCCAAAAAAAAACCAACGGGACCGGCTCTTCCTCTCCAGCTCATCCCTTCCTGAATTTTCCTTACCTAGTAAAGGACACCTGCATTCACCCAGTTTTCTCTGCCGGAAACTTGAAGGGCATCTTTCACATCCCACTCTGCCATGAAATGTGCTTCCAACACATTCAAGATTTTCACAAATTCATGCTAACAGCCATCACATACTCTCATTTCTCTGCTGACAGAGTTTTCCTCATGGGTCTCCCACCCTACCTCCGGCCTCACTCCCTCCAGGTCATTTTCTTTCCAATGTCATGATGCTCACAGGTCAGTTTATGTCAACTTTATGCCTCACCCTTCAAGGGACCCCTCTGCTTCATGACTGAAGTGACTTAGCAGCAGCACCTCACCTCCACGGCTCCGAGGCCTCCAGCTTCCTGTCTGACCTCACCCTGTGCTTCTCCCAGCTGTACCCTTACTGGTCTCACCAGCCACTGGATGATCCTGCTCCTCCCCCACATTCCTCACAGTCCACTGTACAGCTCTCACCTCAAATGACCTTGCTCAAGGCACACTTTGCTGACCTCCTGACCCCCATTATGAGATCCATACACAAGCCTTTGGGGGTTTGGGTGGCACCCTGTCTCCTCCACAGCCCTGACCTGTGTTCACCTGAGGAATATCAAGGGAATCCAGGAAAGGAGGCACTCTTTCCCGGCATGTAGGAAACACTCCATAAACATTGGTTGAGCTGACTGGCAGGAGTCTCTTCAGCAGCACATGGGCTACTCAACCTCGTCCAATTTCACAGAACACTCTAGTCCCCAGAGAAACAGGAAGACTGCTAACTCTGAACTAATAGAGTCAGCCTCTGGAAGGCCACAACAGCCCCACCATCTGCCCATCTCTGCTTTCCTATCTGCTGCTGCTGCTGCTAAGTCACTTCAGTCATGTCCGACTCTTTGTGACCCTGTAGATGGCAGCCCACCAGACTCCGCCATCCCTGGGATTCTCCAGGCAAGAGTGCTGGAGTGGGTTGCCATTTTCTTCTCCAATGCTTGAAAGTGAAAAGTGAAAGTGAAGTCGTTCAGTCGTGTCTGACTCTTCACGACCCCATGGACTGCAGCCCACCAGGCTCCTCCGTCCATGAGATTTTCCAGGCAAGAGTACTGGAGTGGGGTGCCATTGCCTTCTCCAGACATAAAGACTTCACTAGTTACAGCCATGGACTGGCAACACCAGGTTCAACCACCACTAATGCTCCCTCAGGGCTTCCCTGGAAACCCAGACAGTAAAGAGTCTGCCTGCAGGGTGGGAGTCAGGATGCTCAGATCCCCTGCAGGAGAGCATGGCAACGCACTGCAGCATTCTTGCCTGGAGAATCCCATGGACAGAGGAGCCTGGCAGGCTACAGCCCACGGGGTCACAGAGTCAGACACAACTGAGCGGCTAAGCACACACAAGCACAATGCTCCCTCCAGGCTGCTCAGTGTCCCAGTGTCAGTGGTTCAGGTCTGAAGCGACCTGGGCTCGTGTCTCTCCTTTCTCACCTCTGCCTCGTGGTTGTCACTATTATCTTCATTCTACAGATGAGAAAACCAAACCTCACAGATTCACAGCCACACACTCAGCAAATCTCTCTCAGCCTGTGTTCACTCTGGGTTGTTCTGAATTACCCATTATATCTGTCTCCACGGAGTAAGGACCGGTGGACCCACAAAACCACAAATTGTTGATTAGTGCCCAGAAGTCTGGTCTGAGGTGTTACAGCTCTGGGCAAACCCAGACCATCAGGGTATACCTGAACACATCCCTTACTTACTCCTTGGAAGGAAAGCTTTGACCAACCTAGATAGTATATTCAAAAGCAGAGACATTACTTTGCCGACTAAGGTGCGTCTAGTCAAGGCTATGGTTTTTCCTGTGGTCATGTATGGATGTGAGAGTTGGACTGTGAAGAAGGCTGAGTGCCAAAGAATTGATGCTTTTTAACTGTGGTGTTGGAGAAGACTTTTGAGAGTCCCTTGGACTGCAAGGGGATCCAACCAGTCCGTTCTGAAGGAGATCAATCCTGGGATTTCTTTGGAAGGAATGATGCTAAAGCTGAAACTCCAGTACTTTGGCCACCTTATGCGAAGAGTTGACTCCTTGGAAAAGACTCTGATGCTAGGAGGGATTGGGGGCAGGAGGAGAAGGGGACAACAGAGGATGAAATGGCTGGATGGCATCACGGACTCGATGGGCGTGAGTCTGAGTGAACTCCGGGAGTTGGTGATGGACAGGGAGGCCTGGCGTGCTGGGATTCATGGGATCGCAAAGAGTCGGACATGACTGAGTGACTGAACTGAACTGAACACATCCCACTTTGTCTTCCCTGAAAGGTCAACTCCCTCTAATATCCACCTGGACTGAGGAATATTTGTAATATTTATATTAACCGCAGGAGATCTAATGAGACAAGTTCAAAAATTAACCTCTGGGGCCGCCCTAATCTCTATGCCCCACTTACACCACCAATCCTTTCACCACAAGGAGGCTTTTTAAGGTCTCGGAAACAGTAGAGGAATTTTATAACGACCATATCCCACTGAATGCTTACTATCTTATCTTCATATCTCACTGAATGCTTCCTATGTGCCAAGAACCAAGCCACACAGATTCCATTTATGGTACTTCATTCTCACACGTGCAGACAGACATGAAGTAAGACATGAGTGCTGCCATCGAGGACACTTAGTCCAAATCCCTCACAGAGGAGGAAGCGGTTAGAGCTGCAGGGAGACTGCCTCCTCAATCCTCCCCCAGCCCTCAGACCCAGCCCAGTCCACCCCCAGCTCCATACAGCTTCACAGGAAGCAGGAACAAGCAAGGACCTTGGATTCAGACATGCCCCAAGATGATCTGACCAGAAAGCTTATCTCACCCTGAATGCCAGCCCTTTGAGCCCATACTGGGAGGAGAGAGGGGCAGGAATGACAAAGTACAGGAAAGATTTTTCTGGAAGTACACTGGAAGGACGCTTGAACACACTGGCAAGGTGGACAAAACGGCCAACTTCACCAACCTCCCCCGCCACCCCAGGCAGCAGGGTCGTGTGCCAGCTGCTTCTTGCTCACTCGCCACAAAAGACTTTTCTTTCTCAAAATATAAACTATCCTAATGCTAACAGGGTTAATATTTAACAGTCATAGTATCCCTTATCTTTAATTTGCTTCAGGAGCTTTCCAAACAGTTTCAGAAAAACTTCTAATCCATAAAACTGTAGTGATATAAAATGAATTGTGATTTTTAAAATCTTACAGTAGATGAAAAGAATTAAACTCCTATTTTAAATAATATGCAATCTGGTAAAGCTTATTATCCTTGACATTGTCAAGTTGAATGGTTCACTAGATTAATTTATATTGTAGGCAAAGTTTAAACAATTCCTTTGATAGCTATTTTTAGAAAGACACACATACACACACACTCCAGAGGCAATGATTTTATTTCAGTCTTAAAAGGTTTCTTTTGTTCTCTAACCGTGATATCCTGGCTGGTGGGCAAGGTCTACCCTGGAAGCCTGCTGGGCGGAGCCCAAGGGCACACTGGGGGCCCTGACCTTCCTCTGAACCTGCACTTCTCTCCCTCTGCTGAGGAAGGAGAGGCCCTCCCACCACAGGCTGTCATCTCCAAAACTGGAATATCCAGCAAAGGCCGCTCAGGACATGCTTAGGTCACCCAGTCCTTCCCGAGAGTGTGAGCTGCCCAGCCCACCCAGAGGTCAGCTGCAGAGTCCAGCTGGTCCATGGCGCTGACTCCACCATCCTCTGAGTAGACAATCCACTCTGATTCCGAAGTCTGAGATTCCTTCCAGGAACATCACTCCCACCCAAGCCCTCAGACTGTTGTTGTTCAGTCCCCAAGTTGTATCTGACTCTGTGCAATGTCTAAAGGGAAAGGAGGGAGACCGAGGAGTCAGACAGGCTTACAGAAAATATAAGATGTTTTATTTTACCAATAAAAGATTATGATACCAAGCAGGACCCCATGGGACTCCTGGGCACAAAAGCCTTTTTCTGTGCCCCGAATTTCTCTGATTACAGAAAATAGGATTCATTCAACCTCCAAGACCTTCCCTGAGTCCAACAGGCAGGTTCAAGTGGTTGTTAATTAAGGAAGGGGGTGGGGGGGATGTGAGGTAAGAGAGGAACAGTCAAGAGATACAGTAGTGCAGCCTTGGGGCAAGGTCTGATTCCCCATCAAAGGAAACACACAAAAATGTCTTTGAGTTATTTCAGAGATATTGAAACCCCCACGGGGGAGAAGTTAATGTTTAACAAGATGGTATGCTGACCATAAGCACAGAAATCCCAGATGAGTTGGAACCAAAAGGTTGGTGATATTAACTCCCACTCACCTCACCACCAACCCATCAGAAGAATGTCCGCGAGCTGATCATCCTTTTTTTGAAAACATTACTATGGAACTCCTCACTACCCTCTTCAGGGAGGATCACACGGTTTTGAGGGCATTAGTCCACTGTGGCTACCTTTGCCTGACAAAGCAATTAAGCTACTATTTTCTACTTCACCCAACACTCTGTTTCTAAGATTTAATATGGTGTTGGGGTACAGAGGCCAGATTCAGGTTCAACAGTAATGGTCTAAAGGTAAAGAAGGCAGACAGAAAGAGGAGGTAGGAAAGGAAAGAGGAGGGGGAAAGGAAGGAGAAAGGGAGGGAGGGAAGGTGAAAGGGAAAGAAGAAAAGGACAAAAAGAAAGGGGTAGGATCCCCCTGCATTTACCCCAGCACATGTGGGACCAGACTCCAGAATGGACACATCTGCCCAGAGTGTCTCATGCATGTCCCCAGTCACTGAGATGTCAGGGTATGGTTTACAATGTAAGCGTTTGAACTGCCCACGTGGCAGTGACCTATGTTCGTGCCCTGAGTACAGGACCTGAATGTACGCCCACTCAGTGACCTGGGAAGTCTTTACTCACTCTCCCAGTCCCATAGATCAGGCCCACCCATGGCCAAGGGTTAGTCAGGCAAGTCCTGCTCAGAGGGATTTGAGTACCAACATCTGAGAACCACTTGAAGTTCTGACACTTTGGCCTCCGTCCCTGGGAGGATCAGAGAAGAGAGGTCTGGGGCAGGAGAGGCAGGAGAGGCCTGAGAGGCTGGCTCTGTCTGGGGAAGCACAGTGACTGAAAGCCGCCCACTCTGGCCAGGCACGTTAGTAACCATTCGCATGAGTTGTTTTGTAACAGGAGGTTCTGGTAAGGAACATGGAGTTAATAAGCCACCACCAACCGGAAGAGTTCAGGAAAGGTCAAAAGTTGACACACATGTCCAACTATCTCCCAAAATCCTTCTCTCTGGCTGAGCAACGCATCCATCTTAGCTGAGCAATGCATGCTCTGAATCAGGATGATTGGCCAAAGACAGCCAGGAAACTAATCCCATCACCATAAAGCCCAAGACCGCGAGCCGTGCCAGAGCAGTTCTCCTGGGTTCCCTTGCCCTACTGCTCTCCGCCGGGGCGCCCTTTTCCAATAAAACCTCTTGCTTTGTCAGCACGTGGGTTTCCTCAGACGATTCATTTCCAAGTGTTAGACAAGAGCCTATTTTCGGGCCCTGGAAGGGGTCCCCCTTCCTGCAACAGTTCTAACAGTCCCTAGGATGCCCACCCTGTTCCTTCATGTCAGGAGACTTGTCTCCACAGGCTGAGTTGTGGGCTGAAGCCCTGAGGCCAGGCCCTGCTCCCTCATGATGTCACCAAACACTCGGGCACACTGTTCACCCAGTGCCACTTTACTCTGAACATCACATACTTTATTATAATCCTCAAAGGAAACTCTTCTTCACTTTACAGCTGAGAGTCAGAGGTTCAACAACATGAAAGGACCTGCCCAGAGTTATGTGTGTCAAACCCACAGGCTCCAGGCCCCACTAAAGCTCAGCTGGGCCCTAAACAGGGGCCACCAGGTAGGGGCGAACCAGCTCCAGAGGTGCTCCATGGATCTGGCAGCAGGAGGGGAGGCAGAAGAAATGTTAGAATACCTTTCATCTTAACTGTTTTTTAATGTGCTATTTGTGTTTGTTTTTAGAATCTGTACATTTCCACATACTTGATAGCTGCTTGTTGAAAATACATTACTGAAAGGATTGCATGATCCAGAATTGGAGGCCAAGCTCCAATCTTCCACTCCAGAAATCCTCTCTAAAGCAGCAGGTATCAGAGAAGGACGGGGAAGGCAATGGCACCCCACCCCAGTACTCTTGCCTGGAAAATCCAATGGACGGAGTAGCCTGGTGGGCTGCAGTCCATGGGGTCGCTAACAGTCGGACAGACTGAGCGACTTCACTTTCACTTTTCTCTTTCATGCATTGGAGAAGGAAATGGCAACCCACTCCAGTATTCTTGCCTGGAGAATCCCAGGGACGGGGGAGCCTGGTGGGCTGCCGTCTATGGGGTCACACAGAGT
>SJYX01019208.1:108044-126736 GCA_006410675.1 Oreotragus oreotragus | reverse complement strand
AGGGGGCCAAGAATAGGGCTGCTCTGCTGATCAACCCAGGTTCCGTCGGGTTCTGCTGCCCCCTTGTGGCCAGTGCTGTGGACTGAAAAAACGGCCTCCCTGCAGGACACGGAGGGAGGAAAAGGAGAGGCAGACAAGGAATGTTAGAAAAATGGACGTGGACACAGGAAACCACACACAAAAGATTGCAGGCTACAGGATTCCCCATATATGAAGTTAAAGCACAAGCAAAATGCGTCAGTGGTGGCAGAAGTCAGATGAGGAGGTCCTGGAAGCTTGAGGGGACACTTAGAGAGGGACACCAGGGAGCTATCGGATATGACCGGGGCGTGGTTACTCAGCTGTGTGCATACGAAAAACTTCATCACACTGCACACTGGACATCAGTGCCCTTTATTCCATTTGATTATTATCTTTTGCTCCCCTATGCCTCCTTCTTTCTGCCTCTCAACTAAAACAAAAACAGAAACTTAGGGGGAGGAGGTATATGACATTTGGAAAGAGACAGATGACAGAGATGACACTCAAAGGAAGAGTCTCAGATTTCTATCTTGGGCACATTCATCAAGAGAATTCAGAGAGGAAAACTTTCTGCAAAGAAAAATGAGAGGAATCTGTGACCTTTTCAACAACCTTGCATTGAATTGCATTGTTATGCAAAGAGGTGATTCTTAAATCTACATAAAATCTGGAAATGTTTAGTAATTACATGGCTTAGCTTATCCTCTCCTCTTAATAAAAAACAAAAACCGTCTCTTGAGTCACATGGTGCCTCAAGCGTGTAGAAGGTAGAGGAAAATGCAGTTCTGTGGCTCAAGAAAGGCATTGGGCAGGAGACGCAGATGAGGAAGTCCCGAGCAGGTGAGGGAGGGCCGACCTCTGGGGTGTGAACAGGACCTCCCAGATACAGCATCAAGACAGAGATGCGGAGAGAACCCTGGGGAACCGCAACAGTGTTAACGCTGGTGCAAAGAGACCCTCCAGGGCCAAGAAGAGACGCTGGGACAGATGAGCGGAAGGGCTTGCACTGCAAGAGCCAAAAAGAGGAGAAGGCGACATGGAGAAAGCAGTGATCAGGAAAGTCCAATGACTCAGTTAAACACTGCACTCAAGTGTAGTTGTTATGTATTTATTTATAAACTACCTTATTCTAAGTAAAGATTTAGAGCAACTCGTACAAATGATTTCAGAACAATGACACAGACTCAAATAAGTAGAAGGAGTCGATTAAAAAAGGAAAACAAAGATGGAAATGTAAGATAAAGTCCTGTGAGAGTATATTATAATTACAGTTCTTAGAAATGGGCCACAGATTTAACCTGAACCCTTAGTATCAATACAAAAAAGAAAACATATGCATTCAATATACAAACAAAATCTTTATTTTTAAAGTTCAGCATTTTAGCTCAAATCTTTGTTGCCTTGATTTTTATGGAGTTAGTTATATGCACTTGTCATTTTACTACAATTTTAGAACATTGCATTTGTTCTGTTTGTTCATTGTTTTCAACATTTTTTAAATTTTTTTTAAAAATTTATGTTTTAATTTTTATTGGAGTACAGTTGATTTACAATGTTGCATTAGTTTCCACAGTGCAACAAAGTGTACCTGTTTATATATATACATATATCCTCTCTTTGTTAGATTCTTTTCCCATATAGGCCATTACAGAATACTGAGTAGAGTTCTCTATACTACGCAGTACGTCCTTATTAGTTATCTATTTTATACATGATTGTGTGTGTGTGTATGTCAATCTCAGTGTCCCAATTTACCCCGCCCCCACCACTTTCTCCACTGGTAATCATAAGTTTGTTTCCTACATCTGTCACTGTATTTCTCCTTTGTAAATCAGTTCATTTCTACCATTTTTTTACATTCCATGTATAAGGAATACCATATGATGTTTGTCTTTGTATGACAAACATATTCATTTCAGTCAGTTCAGTCCAGTTCAGTCACTCAGTCGTGTCCAACTCTTTGTGACCCCATGAATCGCAGCATGCCAGGCCTCCCTGTTCATCACCATCTCCCGGAGTTCACTCAGACTCACGTCCATTGAGTCCGTGATGCCATCCAGTCATCTCATCCTCGGTCGTCCCCTTCTCCTCCTGCCCCCAATCCCTCCCAGCATCAGAGTCTTTTCAAAGGAGTCAACTCTTTGCATAAGGTGGCCAGAGTACTGGAGTTTCAGCTTTAGCATCATTCCTTCCAAAGAAATCCCAGGGTTGATCTCCTTCAGAATGGACTGGTTGGATCCCCTTTCAGTCCAAGGGACTCTCAAGAGTCTTCTCCAACACCACAGTTCAAAAGCATCAATTCTTCAACGATCAGCCTTCTTCACAGTCCAACTCTCACATCCATACATGACTACTTTAAAAACCATAGCCTTGACTAGACGGACCTTAGTTGGCAAAGTAATGTCTCTGCTTTTGAATATACTATCTAGGTTGGTCATAACTTTTCTTCCAAGGAGTAAGCGTCTTTTAATTTCATGGCTGCAGTCACCACCTGCAGTGATTTTGGAGCCAAAAAAAATAAAGTCTGACACTGTTTCCACTGTTTCCCCAACTATTTCCCATGAAGTGATGGGACCGGATGCCATGATCTTCGTTTTCTGAATGTTAAGCTTTAAGCCAGCTTTTTCACTCTCCTCTTTCACTTTCATCAAGAGGCTTTTTAGCTCCTCTTCACTTTCTGCCATAAGGGTGGTGTCATCTGCATATCTGAGGTTATTGATATTTCTCCCCGCAATCTTGATTCCAGCTTGTGTTTCTTCCAGTCCAGCGTTTCTCATAATGTACTCTGCATAGAAGTTAAATAAGCAGGGTGACAATATACAGCCTTGACGTACTCCTTTTCCTATTTGGAATCAGTTCATTTCTACCATTTTTTTACATTCCATGTTTAAGGAATACCATATGATGTTTGTCTTTGTTTGACAGACATATTCGTTTAATAAACATTTATTTTGAGCCTCTGTATGACAGCAGAAGGAGGAGAGTGAAAGAGTTGGCTTTAAAAAGTATGTTAAAAAACTAACATCCGGTCCCATCACCTCATAGCAAACAGAAGAGGATAAGGTGGAAGGAGTGATAGATTTCCTCTCCTTGGGCGCCAAAATCACTGCAAATGGTGACTGCAGCCATGAAACTGGAAGACGATTGCTTCTCAGTAGGAAAGCAATGACAAACCTGGACAGTGTGTTGAGCAGAGACATTACTCTGCAGGCAAAAGTCCATACGGCCAAGGCTATGGTCTTCTCAGTGTCACGTACGGTTGAAGCCAGAGTGCCAAAGAACTGATGCCTTCAAACTGTGGTGCTGGAGAAGACTCCTGAGAGCCCCTTGGACAGCAAGGAGATCAAACCACTCAGTCTTAAAGGAAATCAACCCTGAATACTCACTGGAAGGACTAATGCTGAAGCCAAAGCTCCAGTATTTTGGTTACCTGATGTAAACAGCAGACTCATTGGAAAAGTTCCTGATGCTAGGAAAGATTGAGGTCAGAAGGAGAAGAGGGTGTCAGAGGATGAGAGGGCTAGATGGCATCGCCGATGCAATGGACATGAACTTGAGCAAACTTCAGGAGATGGTGAGGGACAGGGAGGTCTGGCATGCTGCAGTCCACGGGATCGCAGAGTCGGACTCGACTGGATGACCGAACAACAACGTAACAGCAGAGTATCTCTAGTCTTTGGGGGCACCTGCCCTCTTCCTTGAAACCGAAAGATTGTTGCCGAACAAAAAGACACCTGGGGGGAAGACGCCTTGGCCTCCAGAGGAGAATTCAATCTGGAGCCGGAGACGAGGCTTGATCGCTCAGAGCTTTTGTGTAGGAAAGTTTTATTAAAGTATAAAGGAGATAGAGAAAGCTTCTGACATAGGCATCAGAAGGGGGCAGAAAGAGCACCCTCCTGCTAGTCTTCAGCTGGATGTCATATAGTCACTAGCAGTCTGTTAATGAAAGAAAGGAATGTCTTAAAACTCGGAATGGCACAAGCCCCCTCACCCATAAGATGCATTTTGGGATAATCTTGGCACCAAATGGTTCATCCTGGGCCATAAAATGATAAACTTGAATCTTGTAGAAGGACAGATTACCAAACAAATAGTTTCGTTTACACGGATTAGGGGAGCAATATCTGAGTATAACATGCTGGATTGTCAAGTAGGTTCAGAGCCATGAGGCTGAACCGACTTGAAGACAGAGTTTGGGGTAAAAGCACGGCACATTAGCACAGCTTAAGACAAACATTTCCATAAGAGAAATGTATTGGCTATCTCTAGGTTTGAGAATAGTTAACTTCAGGTGAATCCGGGTGTCATTATGGCAACACAGTATTTTAAGAGAAACCTCCTTTTAAATTTGTATAGAGAAGGAAAAAATATATCGCTAGTTTGTTTCCTCCTGCCGCTTAAGAGAGATAAAAATGTCTGACTCTTGCAGGCTATTTCCTCCGTTTGGAGACCCCTGGCCTTCCTGCCTGTTAACCTCCCAAAACTTATATTCTGGAGGAGATTAACATCACTCAAAATTATCAGGACTGACTGTAAATTGGTATAACGGTGTCAAAGGTAAGGAACAGGAGTCTATGGGTGCAAACAGTGAAGATACTCCATTGAGACTGGAGAGAAAGCCTGAGTTTCAACTGGATGTGTAGCAATGAAGCAGAAATAGAGTTCAGAGGAGATAAACCAAAAAAATAAATCTGTTTCTCCATGGAAATGTCAAGGGAGTGGAGTTCCATCTTACACAAGAAAGTTGATTCTTGGGCAGGCAAGTCTTGTATGTGGAAAAAAATAACCCTTGAAAATTGGTTACATTGCTCATAAAGTACTGCCCCATACTTGGCATAAGGGAAACATAAGCATGTAAAACGTACAGTAAAACATATAATATTGTACACAGATTTATGATAAACAAAAAATGCATCTTTAAACTTTAAAATCACCTCAGCACTTGAAAAGAATCAAGGGCTTCCCTGGTGGTTCAGTGATAAAGAATCCACCCGCCTACTAAGGCTACAAAGGTGCAAGGAGCTCCAATAAGTCTATCCTAAAGGAGATCAGTCCCGAATATTCATTGGAAGGACTGATGCTGAAGCTGAAACGCCAATACTTTGACCACCTGATGCGAAGAACTGACTCACTGGAAAAGACCCTGATGCTGGGAAAGGCTGAAGGTGGGAGGAGAAGGAGACGACAGAGGATGAGATGTTTGGATGGCATCACTGACTCGATGGACATGAGTTTGAGTAAATTCCAGGAGTTGGTGGTGGACAGGGAAGCCTGGCGTGTTGCAGTCCATGAGGTCACAAAGAATTGGGCACAACTGAGTGACTGAACTGAACTGAACTGACAAAGATGACATGGGTTTGATCCCTGATCCAGGAAGATCCCACATGCCCCAGAGCAACCCAGGGAGATCCGATATGCCCCAGAGCAACCAAGCCTGTGCTCTACAACTACTGGGCCTGTGCTCTAGAGCCCAGGAGCCACAGCTACTGAGACCACACGCTGCCCCTTCCTAAAGCCTGTGTGCCCTAGAGGCCGTGCTCCACGGTAAGTGAAGCCGCCACAATGAGAAGCCCGTGTGCCGCAGCTAAAGAGCAGCCCCTACTTGTTGCAACTAGAGAAAGCCCTCACACAAAAAGGAAGTCCCAGCACAGCCAATAAATAAACAATGAGAAAGGGATCCATGAATATAAGAAGCTTTCAATTTAGAATAAAGATCCAAACCCCAGACTTCTCTGGGGGATCTAGAAAAGTCTGTGCGTCTTTTCAGGCTTCTCTTTCAATCTGTGAGGGAAGAATACTTAGGCAAATTATACCTGCTATTTCACTGTTTCCTATTTTTATGTTAATAACATGGGATTTTTGCAATGTGCTTATCCTGAAAATTATCTGTATTAAAAGGGTTTTGCTTATATTTAACATAAAATTGTTCATTAATTTTTAAATTATAAAAATACATAATTTTCATAAAGTCATATACATGCCTCTCAGACAAGTAGAGAAGTCAAAGAATTTATTCAGAGGATTAATCCGTTATGGAATTGCTACAATTATAAAGCTGGTTCAAAGAGCATTTTGAAGGATAGCTTAATTATTGTCTCACCAGGAAAAGCAGTGAGAAATAAATATGCTGAGCTGGGCGGGAAAGTGGTTAATGTCCTGTACCGTGCTATGCTGTGCTCAGCCACTCAGTCGTGTCTGACTCTCTGCGACCCCATGGATTGTAGCCCCCAGGCTCCTCTGTCCAAGGGATTTCCCAGGCAAGAACACTGGAGTGGGTTGCAATTTCCTATTCCAACATGACACTTTACATTTTGTCTATTTACAGGATTTTTTAAAATAATATTTTAAAGAATAGTTGATTTACAATGTTATATATTTCTACATATATTCAGCAAAGTGAATATTTTCAAGTTTTAAATAATTATATATTTTTTGCAATACAAGGAAAAGATTTCAAGAATGATAGAGGAGTGGGTAATAAAAGATGGCTTTTTAAAAAATAAGCATTTTAGAAACAATCAGAACAATTCCATAGAATTCCAAATGGTATTCAGTGGAGTCCAGTTATAACTTCTTGAATAGTGACCAGTTTTGCATCTATTTGTAAATAAATTTAAGCATGCTTTAACCTATCAATATGTAGTACTTTGAATTCTTCTATGAACAGGTTGTAACAGCTACTGTTCCACCTTTAATTAGTGAATAAAGTAGTTTGTGCACACACATACAAACACACACAAACAATCAGAAATTGGGTAGTGCCTATCCAACTAGGACCTACAGCAGCCATTTTACATCTTCAGTGAAGCAGAGTCACAGCCTGCGGGCTTACTCCCCAGGCACCTGTGAAATTCAAGGAGTTTGAGCAAATCTCCAAAGGTCTGGGTCCCTCAGAGTGCTGCTTCCTTTTCTGCCCTTTACCATAGGACTTGGAAGTACTAAGACGCAATACACTGATTCCTAGAATTGTGCTCATGGTCAAAGCTTTCTGCAATTCACCTGCCTTTGAAAACTCTCGTCTTCACTCACACCTTAATGCTGGTAGCAGTTCTTTTCTTTCCTCCTGATGCAGACACTACAGAAAAACCCAGATCCTTCTAGTTCTTTCCTGAAACAAACAGCACAAGCTTTTACAAGTAACAGAAATCTACTGAGGTTGATAAAAATAAGTGAGTTTCATCGACCCCAGAATAGGAAGTATATAAAGTAGAATGCTAACTCCTCTAAAATTCATCAGCCATCCATTTCCCTGCAAGATTCTGGATGGCCAATGCTTCTGGTCAGACTCTAGATCCTCATAAATACAACTGGAGACCCACCTTCGGTTCTGGGTTCCTCTGCATTGATTCAATAAAATAACCCCCTTTTATTCTGCAGAGTGATTCAGCCCTCATGCCCTTGAATAACCAAATGGCGTATAAACACCATAACAGGAACTTCCCTGGTGGTCCAGTAGCTAAGATTCTGTGTTCCCCATGCAAGGGGTCTGGGTTCGATCCTTGGTCAGGGAACTAGATCCTCCATGCCCCAGCTAAGAGGTCACATGCCACAACCAAGACCTGGTGCAGCCAAATAAATAAATACAAACAAATTTGCTCTAAAAAGCACTAAAAAAAATTTTTATTACCACCAGAAATTTGACTTCCCATGGCAAACTACAGCCTAATCAAAACTACTTCAGAAACAGTCCACGTCTAGCTTCTCAAACCTGAGTCCATGGCTGCTGCTGCTGCTAAGTCGCTTCAGTCGTGTCCGACTCTGCGACACCATAGACGGCAGCCCACCAGGCTCCCCCATCCCTGGGATTCTCCAGGCAAGAACACTGGAGTGGGTTGCCATTTCCTTCTCCAATGCATGAAAGTGAAAAGTGAAAGTGAAGTCGCTCAGTCGTGTCCAACTAGCGAGTCCATGGCATGAATTGACAATTGTTATAACCACAGACCCAGGAGTCTGTCTCCAGAGCAGGGGGACAAGACCCCCCAGCCATCCAGGCTGCACCTCAGAGGCCTCTGTCACAAGGGGTCTGAAGCTCCAGGAAGAGCCACAGAGAGGATCCAGGGCAGTGACAGGCCCTATGGGGACACAGCCTCGGAGTTGCAGGGGAGCAATGGAGACTCGGCCCCTGGAGGACTATCAGCACCAGAGCCTGAGCTGAACCCTGCCCCTGGGAGGCTCACAGGCTCCTCCAGAGAAGGATTGCTAAGGGCAACAGGGAGCCCCTCACACCCTCCCACCTTGGGGCAGACGGTCAGGGACACGTCTCCTGAACTAATCATGAAATATGGAAAGAGGGTCCCAGAGAAGGAAGCCTGAGGGAAGGAGAAAATGTGGGAGCCATCAGTCATGTTGTAGAAGGAGACGTCCCCATCCTGATGGTCCAGGAACACCCCAACCCTAAGCCTGGGGTGGGGAGCCTGCATGAGGGATAGCAGAGTCTGAGGTAATGTACAGGCACAATATCCTCTTTCAAATCTCCCCACAATCCAGAACCCCTCATCTGGGAACGCTATGTACCACCATTTCCTGTTCACACCTTCCCTACAGACCCCCAGGGCCCACTCACTTTGGTCTCCATCCCTGATCTCCACCTCCCAGTAACAGCACCCTGATGTGATGCCCTCAAAGCCCAGTATACTGCAGGTATCTCCAGAGTTCACACAGGAGGCCTTCCAGGTCACACTTGTCTTTTCATGAGCGACGACAAGGCACGAATGGGCAGATCCTGGATCCAGAGTGACAGGCCCTGCAGAGAAAGTTATCTGTCATCCAAGGTCCTCCCCTCCCCAAGAACACATAACCACCCCTCAACCAGGAATCCCAGCTGCACAGAAGGAAGGCTAAGCACCCTGACAATAGAAACTTGTGATTCAAGTCGATGGGCCTCCAAGCAGGAAACTAACCCACAAGACTAATTTCAGGCTGAGATATATCACAGAGCCCTTGAGGACCAGCCTGCTCTCCAAGGGCTGAAGGATGTCTATTTAGCATTCAATATCGGCCAAAGTCATCAGCCCCACCTGTGTGTGACTACCACCACCACATCCCACCCACACTATTAATGGTGCCAGCATCTATATCACCACTGAGAACGGAAGGAGAGGCCACAGGGACAGCAGTAGGAAAATCCAGAAAATACACAAAGTCACTCACAGGCCTGGAACTCCTCCTTCCGCCAATCTACAAGGAAAACACACGTTTCGTATCAGGGGTTCACAAAGACTGTACAACACACATTAGGGTGGGTACCTGGGGTGGGTACTGGAGCTGCTGATGAAGGATTTGTAGGGAAAATGTTTGGAAACTTCACTTGATACATTTATTGCTCTTTTATACACACACACTCACACACATACACAATGATCATTTTGCAACCTTTTGCTAAAGACCTAGCCCTAACCCTTAATACTCAGGGATTGAGAAGCTGGAGACTGACCTGAACAGAAGGATCGTTGCCATATTTGCCTACCAAATCATTCTTTCTCAAGGCCCTAGCCACATATCTACAATGAAAGACAGGTTTTCTAGAGAAAGAATTGGGGAGATAAAAGCTTTCGTTCACTAGAGAAGAGCAGATCGGGCTGAGCTTGCAGGTGGTCTCTGAGCCACGGGTAGAGGGAATACAACTGGCTAAGCTGAACTGGGAGCATGACTATGTGCCAGGAGAGAAGAGAGCTCGGCGCACAGCGCTGGAGAGATCTGACCCAGGCAGAAGACCATGCAGAGGCTTCCAGAGAGGGAGAGAGACGTTCAAGTAAGGAAGCATGACAAGCGCTGAAAAGATGAAACACGAATAACTTCTCCTTCCATTTTTGTAGGAGCAAAATCATCCCTATAGACATGGCATATGGTAAAAATACTAAAAAATGCTGATTCTAGTTTCATGGTACAGTTTCTTTTTTTTTTATGAAAGGTATAGAATAAAAGGTATACATTAAAATAGATATACATTAAAATACACACAACTTAAACTTGGCAAAGAAGGTGAGGATGGTAAAAGAAGACTACACGATTATCACTGTGCAGAAACAAATCCCTGCAAGAATCAGTAAGATGTCTGAGGTGGCTTCTCATCCATCTGGTGCCCAGGCCTCCTTTACCCCTGGGTTCCCCGCTGTCTCTCACAATTTGTATTCCTGACCCTAAACAGGAGCATTCCAAGCAGGAACAGGGCCTATGACAGGCTCAGAGGGCGCAGAGCCTTCACTCACCCCACTGCTAAGGGTCCTTGAGACCACCCATGAGGGTGGTCTAGCATCCCTTGAGCTAGCATCCCTGCAACCACACACCTGCCCCAGCTCCTCTGGGAGGTGCAGATGGTCTCATTATCACAGGCAAACTCATTATATGGTTACCTAAAAAGGGCTTAGGAATGCAAGTTTCTCTGAAATATTTTAAAGAGGACTCAAGGAGTCTATTACATTTCATGTCATGGACCTTGCAAACTCTCAGTGCACGTCTAAGATTCACACCACATGGCTGTGCTTTTGACCTTGGGACCTTTGGCCTCTCCAGTCACTCTGTCCACTCAAAACCTCTACAGGGCATTTCCCCCACACATTCCTATACTTCCTTCACATCTCCTCCTCTCTTCCTCCTGATCTTTTCTTCTGTGATTTGTTCCCCTACCCCTTCTCCAATAAGCAATTTAACCTCTCTCACGGTCTCCTTTTCCAGTCTTCTACATTAACCCTGAAAAGGGGAGGAGCCCTTCAGACAAATATTCTCCTAAAATGGAAGATGATGTCGTGAATAATCCATCATATGTTACATTTTTGGTTTTATGGCAAAAAAAAAAAAAATGCACTTGGGATCTTCCATATAATTTCAGACATTTCACACACTCATCCCTGGAGTCCATAAATATCCCAGAGGTGGTGGGCCCCAGAGTCGGAACACCTGCTCCTCATCAACCAAGGAGGCTTGGAGGAGGAAAGCCAGCCTGGCCATGGGGTCAGAGCATGAGGAAGCAGAGAGAAGACCAATATTCCACAGGACCAGGGAGAAACAGGGAAAGCAAAACTAGAGCCGAAGAGAGAAAGATTCAAGCCAAGGGTCCCATAAGCAAGAGAGCATGACTTCTGAAATCTTCCAGAGATGAGCGATCCCTGGTCCACACAGTCGTTCCCTGCTGCCGTCCCTCCTCACCACTGACCCCTCCGCTGTCACGTCACAAGAAGTCCCAGTTGCACCAGGCGTTTGGGGAGGGTGCTGCTAACCCTGACAGTGCCTGCAGTAGAGCCCGGGCAGGATGGAGGCACACCTGTGTTCCGAGGAGTCCCTGCAGTCTCCAGGTGGAGGCCACAAAGGGGACAAGAAGGCCAGGGACGCTACCCCACCCTGCTGTGGGGTCCCCTCAGGGAGAAGGGGGCAGAGTCTAGGTTGGGGAGGGGAGGCCACAGGAACTCAGCGCCACTTACCTGCATACAGCTGGGCCTTCCTCCAGGCTGAAAGGGAACACACTCTGGTGAGACCTCAGCCAGAAGAAACCTGTTCGGTGTGAATCCACTGGCCGTTGCCTCCCCTCCGCTCTGCAGGTGAGACTAACCACAGTTGGGGAGAGGCTGGAGAGGAGGTGACCTCCAGCCACGTGTAGACAGCGGGTGTGGTGGGGAATCCCCTGGAGCACAGGTCAGACGCCTGCGGCACTCTGGACTGACTTCCACCACTGTCCCACTGCTGTGTGATGTTTGGCTAGTTCACCTAGTTGCTCCTCCTTCAAAATCCTTCAAAACTCCTGTTTCACCTGTTACTCCATGTTGCTACTCAGACTCAGAAGCTATTTGTTTAAATAGGTTTTAGGGGGGAAAAGTATAAATTACTCCACAATTTTAACAATTATTGCATCAGTATTTTCTGGAAAAAATATATATGAAAAATTGACATGAAGCAGGAATTTTAAAAGAACACAGATACAAGGTCAACTCCAAGGTAAAACTGGCCAAGCATTCCCAGAGGAAATCATTCTAGAGATACACGTCATTTTTCTGGGCAGCCCCTGACTTTGCCATGCGTCGTCAGCCCAGGTATCCCCTCAATCACTTTCTGATCATCATCTTGAGGAAATGGAGAGAAGAGACTCTCCCTGGATGGTGTGCTGGGATAGAGGAAGGAGGCCACACACAAACTTAATCACCATTTGTTTGTGTAGCTCCTTCAGGGAAATCTCAGAGCATGTGGTTTTGGCCCTCAGGTACTGATCAAAAACCAGATGCATTCAGGCTACAAAGCTATCAGTGATTTTCGGGTTGATCAGAGTTAGAATAAGACCCAGGGGGCGTGAGAAACTCTCAGGTCACCATCAGACCCAAGCTTCCTGCCAGCCCAGGTCTGCGAGGGGCCTAGGAGCTGGGTTCTGCCTCCCCCAGCCTCCACTTTCACCTCACAAAAGAGGGTCCACATGTCTAGACACAAACAAGGAAAGGGATGCCTTGGCACAGGTAAGACAGACCCAAGGACATCTGGAGAGTCACTCACCAGCCAAGTAAGCAGATTTCCTCCTCTCTGAAAAGCAACACAGGAAAACAGGTGTGCTAAGAACCAGAATGTTTCCTGTGAAGGGGATGCAGAGAGCTCCAGAGGAAAAGTACAGCTTACCAAGTTCTTCCTGAAGTTTAGCTGAAAGAGAGTGAAAATGAAAAAGCATGAACTCCACTCCCTAAGGAAAAGATTCACAAATACCACCTCTCTGTGTGTAACCCCTGGCGAAGACGGTCTAACTGCAGACCCATCGGAGCCTCCACGGCTCCAGCTGTCCACCCAGGTCTCTCCAGCCACCTGCTCTGGACTGGGATTTCCCCAGAGCCCTGGACTCAGGCCCTGTGGTCAGTTCCTCCCTCTCAGCACCAGCTGCCACATTCACCAGCCTTGACCCCTGTCCTGCCTTACCTACGCCCTTCAGCACTTCCTCCTTTGTCTGACGGTCCTGCTCTCTAGTCTGGCACAGAGTCTGCTTTTCTCGCATCTCCTGCACCTTCACGGAATGTTCTCTCTTGGTGTAACATCCAGCCCCAAGGAGCAAGATCACCAGCACAGTCATGCTTACCGAGAAAGCCACCTTCCAGGGAGAGGCCTAGGGGAAGAAGGGCTCTGCGGCCCAGCCAGACACCCCGTCAGGGCTCCCGCCCAGGACATCCCAGCCAGGAACACCCAGGAACACCCGGCCCCCTCCTCCAGCCCTGCTGGAAGCCGGGAGCACCTCTGACCTGGGATGAAAATGGCCATGGCCTTCTCCTGGCCCAGGACAGGGTTGAGGATGGAGCAGGTCACATTCCCCACAGAGCTGTCTCTCACCACCAGCGCCGCCTCCACACTGAACAGCCCTTCAGCATCCTGGGTGTGGGCCTCGGAGAACGCCAGGAACTTCTCCCCGCTGAGGTCTCTCCACTGCACCTGGGGCTTCGGGAACCACCCCGAGGCCGTGCACACCATGTGGACCCCATCTTCCTCAGGCCCTGTGATGCGCACCTGAGGGGCAGAGCCCACACCTGCGGGAGGCAAGATGCAGAGCCCAGGGGCCCAGCAGTGCCTACGTGTGCACATCTCCAGGGGGCGCCCTGCACTTGGCATTCTGGGGGCTCTGGGGGCAGCCTGCTCCCACAGGGAACAAGGAGGCGGCCTTGCCTCGGGGAACAGAAGGAAGGAGCGTGGGGACCCCCAGGGTTTCAGAGGGCTGGGCCCCTTCTCCCCAGTCATGCAGGTGGAAAGGCTGATGCTGTGTAAACAGGGGTAGGAATGTGGTGCCAGGTCTACCCTTATCCTGGACTCTCCTCACCTCACACTTTCCCAGGGCGTCTGCTTCCACACCCACTGCCTCTCTTTGTAAATCACCAGGAAAATTAGGTCGGCTGACACCCCTATGCCCTGAACTCTGCTTCCTTCTATCCTCAGGTTTATCTCCACATGGACTCCTCACATATACTTCAAATTCATAATTCCAGAACTAATATGTGATTTGGCCCCATCTCTGATGGCTTGATTATGAAAATATTCCCACATCTCCACTCATCTTTATATCCAGCTCCCTGTCTGCCACACTCTTGTCCCCTCTGAACACCCTGCCCCCTCACTCACTCCCACCAGCCATGAGGATCTCAGGTGTCCCTAGAACACACCTGCCACACACACCCTCCTCAGGCCATTAAGGGTGGCTGTTCCCTCCCCTTTGAACTTGCAACCCCCGGATGTCCAAGACGCTGAATCCCTCCTTCCAGTCTATGTTCAGATACACATTCTCCATCAGGACCAGCCTGCGCCACTGTGTAACACTGCAGTCTGGCCTCACTCCCAACCCTCGGTCCTGATCCCCTTCCCCTGTTCCACTCGGCTCCTCATCCTCAGCACTTACCACATTCTAACATCACCTATAATCTCTTTCTTCATTGTGACTGCTTGATCATCCACTTGAGAATATAAACTCATAACAACAGGGATCTTTGTTAGGTTCTCTGATGCATCCAAGGTGCTTAGAACAGGACCAGACGCATAGTATGTGCTTGCTCAGTCGCTTCAGTGGGATCCGATTCTTTGTGACCATATGGACTGTAGCCCTCCAGGCTCCCCTGTCCATGGGATTCTCCACTGAAGTGGGTTGCCATTTCCTCCTCCAGGGGATCTTCCCAACCCAGGGACAGAATCCAAGTCTCCTGCATTGCAGGTGGATTCTTTACCACTGAGCCACCTGGGAAGCCCAAACACATAGGAGGGACTATATATATTTGCATTTAATGAACGAATGGATCAAAGAGCCTCCCTTCCTCCTGTGATAAATGCGGGGCTGAGTTATATCTTTCAGATCCCTCCCAGTTCCAACACCCCAAAACTCTAATCTAGTTACCCAAGTCACCAACCCGCCACCTTCAGCTCCAAACCAGCCTTTTCATAGAAGTGTCCTTTTCTGAAGAAGCAGGTGTACAGCCCATTGTCAGAAGCCTGGACCCTCTGGATGCGCACGGCAGCATATCCCTGGCTGAGGAGGTCCCCCACCAGCGAGGTCCGCCCTGCGTAAGGAGCCGTCTGCTCCTCCTTCTGCTCCTGTCGGTTCTGATAGACGAACACGGCTTCCAAAAGCTTGGAGCAGAACCACCTCAGCTCCATGTCCTCTGCACTCACAGCCGGAAATAGGGAGCATGGCAGCACAGCTTCTCCACGCAGCACTACCACAATGGGGTGCAAAGGGCCGATCACCCGGAACGTCTCTGTGGACACAGAGACAGCAGTGAGAGAGGAGGAGAGATGCAGACCGAGGGCAGGGGACACACAGCATCAGGTGGGAAGGCCCCAGGCTCGGATGAGATGACCACCGGACTGATGGATTGAGCTTGATGACTCCAAATCTGGGCAACAACTCTGATCACATTTTTGTGACCCAGAAACAGTTTCAAGGAGAATCCCTCACCCTCCTGTTCTCCTGGCCCCGGGCCCTTCTGTGAAGGCCCTCAGCGTGAATATGCAACAGAATCATCATGAGATCAGGGGAATCACAACTGGCAGGGACCCCCTCCACCCCCAGGACACCTTCTGGTATAGTAGGTCTGGGGTGGACCCAAGGAAATGCCTTTGTAAATGGTCCCGGGGAGGCTGATACTGATGCTCCATGGACCACACTTTGAGAACCACAGCTCTACCCTGTCCCCCACTCCTTGGGCAGGACTGAACCCTGAACAAAGTACATACCCAGGGTCTAGGTCAAAAATTCTTGATCCTCAGCCACACCCGAGAGCTACTCTATTCCAGCCCTAACTTTATCATGTGTGTTCAAGACTTTCTCCTTGGCTCAAATGTGCACTAAAACCAAGATCCAAATGCTGTTTTCATTAAAAAGCTGCCTTTGTTCTCATCACCCACAGGAACCCATATTTACCCCGCTGACATCTTCCCAGAGCCTTTGTCCTTCTGAGCCCTGGTAGATGGGTCACAACATGACCCCTATGAGAGACAGCCCTGCCGGATCTCTGAAGAAAGATTTCAGCTGCTCAGAGTTGGTCTGAGTCACCATCATCTCTCACCTGGAGGACAGTGGTACACTGGGCTCCCTGGGCCTCCTCTCCCCACTCCCATGGGCTGAGGGCCCACGATCAGCCCCTCATCATGAAGGACAGGCCACACTTAACAGCTGTACACCTTGTCCCTACTCGGTTCAAAGCCTTGCCATGGCTCCTCGGTCCCCTCAGAGGACCTCAGGCCCGCTGGGGTTGACCCCCGGGGCCTCCCTGACTCCTGCTCCTGGTTTCTCCCTCTCACACACTCTGCTCCAGCCAAGACTTGCCTCCACAGTCCTTTGAGCATCACAAGCACACAGGCAGCTTTGCACTGGCTGTTCTCTCCTGCAGAAACCATTCTTCCACCGGAACGGTCACCACTCCCTCCTCCAGGTCTTTGTTCTCTCACTGAACACGCTGGCACCTGCTTCCCATCTCCCCACCCCTGGCTGCCTCCCTCCAGCCTCACTGCTCCACTGCCCCCCTCTCATCTCTTACAACAAACTGTCAATTGCACTCTTCTGTCCATTTCTTACTCACAGCCTCCTTCTATATTGTAAGCTCTATAAAGATAGGATCTGTCTGTTTCGTTCAAGTACAGCACTTAATGGACTTCCCTGGTGGCTCAGACGGTAAAGAATCCGCCTGCAATGCGGGAGACCCAGGTTCAACCCCTGGATTGGGAAGATCCCTTGCAGGAAGGCATGGCAACCCATTCCAGTATTCTTGCCTGGAGAATCCAAATGGTCAGAGGAGCCTGGCGGCCCCCAGTCCACAGGACCGCAAAGAGTCCAACACGACCAAGTGACTAACACTTTCACTTTCTTACTGTCACATTTTTGTTTTTTATTTTATATTGGAGGATAGCTGGTGGCTCAGTCAATAAAGGATCCGCCTGCAATTTAGGAGACCTCGGTTTGATCCCTGAGTTGGGAAGATCTCCTGGAGGAGATCTTGGCAACCCACTCCAGCATTCTTGCCTGGAGGATCCCCGTGGTCAGAGGAGCCTGGCTGACCCCAGTCCATGCTGTTGCAAAGAGTTGGACATGACTGAAGCAACTTAGCACACAACACATAGACACTTAACAATGTTGTGATAGTTTCAGGTGGACAGCAAAGGGACTCAGCGATACATATATGTGTATCCATTCTCCCATGGTAACATTTTTCATAGTTGCCTTTTTTGCTGTAAGGCATGCATGACCAGACATCCTAACCAGCTACAAACTTATGCCTCTGCAATGGAAGCATGATGTCTTAAACACTAGACCCCTAGGCAAGTCCTGAACTCCCATGGTAACATTTTTCATAGTTGCCTTTTTTGCTGTAAGGCATGCATGACCAGACATCCTAACCAGCTACAAACTTATGCCTCTGCAATGGAAGCATGATGTCTTAAATACTAGACCCCTAGGCAAGTCCTGAAAGTTGACTTTTGAAAATATCATAATCTCCACATTGGAAACTGCCAAGGTTCCTTATTTTATGGTTTAGAGACTTTTCTCAATTACATAATTACAATTACTGCCTGGGGAAGCATCATAATTATTCTAGAGAAGGGGTTCCTCAAATGCCCACCCACTGCTGGTGGNGACTTTTGAAAATATCATAATCTCCACACTGGAAACTGCCAAGGTTCCTTATTTTATGGTTTAGAGACTTTTCTCAATTACATAATTACAATTACTGCCTGGGGAAGCATCATAATTATTCTAGAGAAGGGGTTCCTCAAATGCCCACCCACTGCTGGTGGAGAGAGCCAGCCTAGCTCCCGGGGACCCACACAGGAAGGGGGTGAGGACACATTCACCTGTGGACCCCCCAGCGGGCAGCGGGAGGAGGAGGAGCAGGATGGTGAGGTGGCTGAGCCCAGAGCAGCAGGAGAAGTCCTCCATCTCCTCAGATCTGGGGAGACACAGGGCAGGAGGCAGACTCAGGGCTGGCCCAGAGCTCAGGGGCCCCGGTGGGGAGGAGGGCTCAGGGCCAGAAAGAGCCCCGAAACTGGATCCCTGTGCTGATGAGGTGCTGGGCTCCCCACAACTCTGACACCCAGAAAGCACTGAGCCTGGGCTCCTTCCAGCCCTGTGGAAGCCTCTGTGGGGCTAAACAACCACAAGGCTTGCTGGGAAAAACACCCTCCTTCCTTTCCCACCCCAATGGCACCTGCAGCCCAGCCCACTCTGCCCAGAACACCAGGTGCTTCCTTTCCCAGCACCTGGGGCCCCAAGGTGGGACCATCTTGCGTCTTCCCATTATTCACAACCACCAGGACCAGCTCCAGGCTGAACGGACAGTGCCCTAAGGCTTGTTAAGATTGTGTATCACCCATGGCCTGGGTACAGCCATCCAGACCCCCTCCCTGCCCAGTCCCAGTGAATACCAGGCAAGGCCTGACCCTCTGGTCTCATAAAAAACAAGGAAACCCAAGGAGACTGGCTTTTCCTCTCCAGCTCATCCCATCCTGCATTTTCCTTACCTGGTAAAGGGCACCTGTGTTTACTCAGTTTTCTCTGCCAGAAACTTGAGGGGCATCTTTCACACCCCACTCTTCCACCCAATGTGCTTCCAAAACGTTTAAGATTTTTCACAAATTCATGTCAATGGCCAGTACACACTTCCAGACCGCTGTCAATTCCACACAGTCTCGAGGAGAAGTCTCCTCGTGGGTCTCCCACCCCATCTCCAGCCCCACCC
>SJYX01019208.1:58978-90156 GCA_006410675.1 Oreotragus oreotragus | reverse complement strand
ATTGATATTTCTCCCAGCAATCTTGATTCCAGCTTGTGTTTCTTCCAGCCCAGCATCTCTCACGATGTACTCTGCATAGAAGTTAAATAAGCAGGGAGACAATATACAGCCTTGACGTACTCCTTTTCCTATTTGGAACCAGTCTGTTGTTCCATGTGCAGTTCTAACTGTTGCTTCCTGACCTGCATAGAGGTTTCTCAAGAGGCAGGTCAGGTGGTCTGGTATTCCCATCTCTTTCAGAATTTTGCACAGTTTATTGTGATCCACGCAGTCAAAGGCTTTGGCATAGTCAATAAGGCAGAAATAGATGTTTTTCTGGAACTCTCTTGCTCTTTCCATGAGCCAGCGGATGTTGGCAGTTTGATCTCTTTAGGAAGGTTAGTCCCCTGTTGGTGAGCTGGGGCAGAGTCCGAGGAGTGGTTAGGTAGCTTGTTAGGTTGGACCTGGGACCGAAGCCAGGCCTTCAACAGTGAAGGCTCAGGGTTCTAACCACTGGACCACCACGGAACTCCCTGCCCATTTTTTAACTTTCGTTATCGAGTCACAAGAGTTTCTTCACATATTCCAGATACAAGTCCTTTATCCGACTTGTTGTTGCTCGGTCCCTAAGTCGTGTCTCTTGGTGCCCCATGGGCTGAAGCACACCAGGCGGCTCTGTCCTCCATTGCCTCCCAGAGTTTGCCTAAATGCATAGCCTTGAGTCAGTGGCGCCATCTGATGTGTGACGCAAACGTTGGCTCCCATTCTGTTGCTTGTCTTTTCACTCTCTCAAGGTGCCATTTGGAACACAAAAGTTTTTCATTCTGAAGAAGATCAGTGTTAGTATTTTATTTTGTTGCAGGTACATTTGGTGTCACGTGTAAAAACATCATTGTCAGGGTTTCCCTGGTGGCTCAGTGGTAAAGAATTTGCCTGCAAGGCAGGAGACCCAGGTTCAATCCCTGGATCGGGAAGATCCCCNTTGGAACACAAAAGTTTTTCATTCTGAAGAAGATCAGTGTTAGTATTTTATTTTGTTGCAGGTACATTTGGTGTCACGTGTAAAAACATCATTGTCAGGGTTTCCCTGGTGGCTCAGTGGTAAAGAATTTGCCTGCAAGGCAGGAGACCCAGGTTCAATCCCTGGATCGGGAAGATCCCCTGGAGAAGGGAATGGCTACCCACTCCAGTATTTTAAAAAAAAAAAAAAAAATTCATTGTCTAACCCAAGATCTTAGGCACAGATAAGCAAGAAGTGGGTTGTGAACCTTCGTGACATTGTCCTTAAGCTTAGCTTCTGCCCACCACACTGTAGGTTCCCCTTCTACCTAACCACTCTTNAAAAAAAAAAAAAAAAAAAATTTCATTGTCTAACCCAAGATCTTAGGCACAGATAAGCAAGAAGTGGGTTGTGAACCTTCGTGACATTGTCCTTAAGCTTAGCTTCTGCCCACCACACTGTAGGTTCCCCTTCTACCTAACCACTCTTTCTCTGACTCTGTTACCATTTCCTCTTTTTTCTCTCAAGTTCCAGTCTAATGCCCCAGACGACTTTCCACAAAAAGTGTGAGGTCAGGAAGATGGCAAAAATGGAGAGTTCAAGCTATTTCCACTCAGGTCGTCTCCAGTTTGCAGGAGAAGCTTGGTGTCTTCTTATTTTCCTTGCCCATCTCGTGATCAGAATCTACTCCTCAGTCCAAGTTAGCAACCCAGACAGTGCGAAAGCAGGAACTTTTCATACTAGATCTCTTCTGCTTGAGGTCTCTACACCCACAGCTGTCTCCTCAACCAGGAAAAGTGATGGGAAAATGAAAATGACATGCATAGAACAATGGGACAGAATAGAGGACAGGCGACTCATGAAAGAAGAACCATGAACAGCCATTAAACAGATGAAAATAATGTTAACCCCACCACAAAACACAGTTTAAAACAACAATAAAGGACTTCCTTGACAGTCTGGTGGTTAGGGCTCAGCACTTTCACTGCCATGGCCCAGTTCAATCCTTGGTCGGGGAACTAAGATGCTGCAAGCTCTGCGACATGGCCAAAACAAACAAACCAACAAACAATTTTTTTTCCTTTTTTTATTGACTGATAATTGACGTACAATATTATATAAACTGGCTTCCCCGGTGGCTCAGAAGGTAAAGAATCTGTGTGCAATGCAGGAGACCCAGGTTCAGGGTCTACAATATAGTGATTCACAATTTTTACACGTTATACTCCATTTATAGCTGTTATAAAATATTAGCTCTATTTCCTGTGTTGTACAATATATCCTTGTAGCTTATTTTATGCATAACAGTTTGTACAAGAGATATTATTTGACCTATCAAGGTGGCATGGATTCTGACTCCCAGGGTTGGTGAAAGCAAGCACATAGGCAGACATTGCTGCCAAGAGTATGAAGTCCTAGGAGTTCCCTGGCATCCTAGTGGTTAGGGCTGCTGTGGCCTGGATGGGTTAAATCCCTGATTGAGGAACTGGGATCCCACAAGCCATGCAGGGTTCAGTTCAGTTCAGTCGCTCAGTCGTGTCCGACTCTTTGCGACCCCATGAATCGCAGCACGCCAGGCCTCCCTGTCCATCACCAACTCCCGGAGATCACTCAGACTCATGTCCATCGAGTCAGTGATGCCATCCAGCCATCTCATCCTCTGTCGTCCCCTTCTCCTCCTGCCCCCAATCCCTCCCAGCATCAGAGTCTTTTCCAATGAGTCAACTTTTCGCATGAGGTGGCCAAAGTACTGGAGTTTCAGCTTTAGCATCATTCCTTCCAAAGAAATCCCAGGGTTGATCTCCTTCAGAATGGACTGGTTGGATCTCCTTGCAGTCCAAGGGACTCTCAAGAGTCTTCCCCAACACCACAGTTCAAAAGCATCAATTCTTCGGCGCTCAGCCTTCTTCACAGTCCAACTCTCACATCCATACATGACCACAGGAAAAACCACAGCCTTGACTAGACGGACCTTCGTCAGCAAAGTAATGTCTCTGCTTTAGAACTTCCCTGGTGGTCCTATGGCTAAGATTCTGTGTTCCCAATCCAGGGGGCCTGGGTTTGATCCCTGGTCAGCTAACTAGATCCCACATGCTGCAACCCGACACAAATAAATAAATAAAATCAAGGTGGGGTACCCCCTCCAAAAAAAAATAAAGACAGTATAAAGTCCTGTACTGCTTTTTAAAGAATGACCCTTAAGTACAAAAAACTTTAAAAATAAGTCTATTTAGATATATATAAGTAGATATATATAAGTGGCATATAAGCAATCTAAAACTTACTAACATTTTTTTGTTTTCACTGAAGCTTTTTATGGCTATTCTCTATTTGCAGTCAGACAGAAAAAGATCCCTTTTAAAATCTAAGTTCAAAATGGGAAAGATTTTTAAAATATACACAAGAAATAATAATACTGATGATGCCCATCTGTCGTGTGCATGGTCCTGAAAGGCTAGTTTTAGAAAGATGGGACTAGTGCTGGACACTATTTAACTCCAGTTCAGTTGAGTTCAGTCACTCAGTCGTGTCCGACTCTTTGCGACCCCATGAATCACAGCCTCCCTGTCCATCACCAACTCCCAGAGTTCACTCAGACTCACATCCATCGAGTCTTGATGCCATCCAGCCATCTCATCCTCTGTCGTCCCCTTCTCCTCCTGCCCCCAATCCCTCCCATCATCAGAGTCTTTTCCAATGAGTCAACTCTTCGCATGAAGTGGCCAAAGTACTGGAGTTTCAGCTTTAGCATCATTCCTTCCAAAGAAATCCCAGGGCTGATCTCCTTCAGAATGGACTGATTGGATCTCCTTGCAGTCCAAGGGACTCTCAAGAGTCTTCTCCAACACCACAGTTCAAAAGCATCAGTTCTTCGGCACTCAGTGAGTGTTTAAAATATGTCATATTGAAAAAGGAAGGGGACTTACAACTAAATATATGTCCTAATTCTTCTCAAAGCCAAAAAATATTTTTTAAGTCTATCCTTTGACCCTTTGACTCAGTAGTTTCTCTTCTAGGAATTTAGCCTAAGGAAATATTTAGACAACCATTCAAAGACATATGTTCAAGAACGTGTATTATAGCATGGTTTCTCGTAGTTTTAAAGATTGAGAGCCACATAAATGCCCTACAGTAGGAAACTGGTTTCAGTGAACCAAGGTTCCCAAACAGTGAAACGCTAGGCAACTGTTAAGAATGATGCTGGCTCACGCCTCCCCTGGTGTGATGCACTCAGGACGCACCATCGCTTCTGTGGGATTCCTGGTCAAAAATGCATAAACTGAAGAAATACTAGACAGACCAAAACTTAGGAACAGTCTGCAAAATAACTGATCTGTATTCTTCAAAAGTAGCAGTATAATAAAAGACAACACCTAAGGAACTATGTTTTTAATGTGAGTTTTGCACCATCGCTTCTGTGGGATTCCTGGTCAAAAATGCATAAACTGAAGAAATACTAGACAGACCAAAACTTAGGAACAGTCTGCAAAATAACTGATCTGTATTCTTCAAAAGTAGCAGTATAATAAAAGACAACACCTAAGGAACTATGTTTTTAATGTGAGTTTTGCTGCATCAGTTGTGTCCCACTCTGTGACCCCATGGACTGTAGCCCAGCAGGCTCCTCTGTCCATGGGTTCCCAGGCAAGAATACTGGAGTGGGTTGCCATTTCCTTCTCCAAGGGATCTTCCCAACCCAGTGAATTTACATACAAAACAGAAATAGGTCCACAGCCATAGAAAACATATTTATAGTTTCCAAAGAGGAAAGCGGGGAGGGATTAATTAGGAGGTGGGGATTAACACATACACATAACTAAATATAAAATAGATAACCAACAAGGACCTATTGTGTAGTAGGAAGAACTATGCTCCACACTTTGTAATAATCTATAAGGGAACAGAATCTGAAAAATTATATATATATATATATATATATATATATACACATTTACCTGAATCTTTGGCCTGAAACTTTGGCCACCTGATGCGAAAAACTGACTCATTGGAAAAGATCCTAATACTGGGAAAGACTGAAGGCAGGAGGAGAAGGGGATGACAGAGGATGAGATGATTGGAGGGCATCACTGACTCAATGGACATAAGTTTGAATAAGCTTCGGTCGTTGGTGGACAGGGAAACCTGGTGTGCTGCAGTCCATGGGGTACCAAAAAGTTGGACAGACTGAGAGACTGAACTGAACAGATGCCTGAATCACTTTGCTATACACATGAAACTGATACAACATTGTAAATCAACTATATTTAATAAAAAGAAAAAGAAACTGTATCCTTTTATCCTATTAAAATAAAAGAGACCAAAAAGACATGACAAATAAATGCAGTGCATGATCTTAGATTAGATCCTGGACTAAGAAAAAATAAACTTTATAAAGGACATTATGGGGCAATTGGCAAATTTTGGACATGGACTATAGATTAGATAATAGTAGTATATCAATTTAAGTTTCTTGCTTTTGATAGCTGTACTGTGGTTTTGTAAAAGAAGGTTCCTGTTCTTAAGAAATTCACACCAATGTGTTTATGAGGAAAAGGATATATCATCCATAGTGAAAGTGTTAGTTGCTCAGTCGTATCTGACTCTGTGACCCCATGGACTCTAGCCCGTCAGGCCCCTCTGTCCATGGAACTCTTCAGGCAAGAATATTGGAGTGGGTTATCATTCCCTTCTCCAGGGAATCTTCTCAAGACAGGGATCAAACTCAGGTCACCTGCACTGCAGGAGGACTCTTTGAAGGTGAAGGTGAAGGTGAAGGTGAAGTCGCTCAGTCGTGTCCGACTCTTTGCGATCCCGTGGACTGTAACCTACCAGGCTTCTCCATCCATGGGATTCTCCAGGCAAGAATACTGGAGTGGATTGCCATTTCCTTCTCCAGGGGAACTTCCTGACCCAGGGATTGAACCCGGGTCTCCCGCATTGGAGGCAGACGCTTTAACCTCTGAGCCACCAGGGAAGCCCCTTTATCTATTGTCTAATCCTCCAGGAAAGCCCATATTATGTGTGACTTACTCTCAAAGGCTTCAGAAAAATAAAAACATTAACATGTAATTAGAGAAATAACAATAAATGTGGTCAAATTATATTAGTTGGTGAATCTGAGAGAAGAATATCGGGATAATTTGTGGTATTTTTACCTCTCTTCTGTGAGTTTTAAATTCTTCAAAATAAAGAGTTTTTAAAAAATAGAAAATTAAAAAAAAAAAAAAAGAACAATGCTGGCAAAGTATACTCATTGGCAAGGAAAGGTACTCAGGGTGCACCAGTCTGGGCCGTGGGGCCTTAGCGCTGGAGCTGTGCACAGCTATGAATGACACCTCCGGCCACCCTGGGCTCTCAGTTCCCTGAGCTACTAGAGGAACTGGCTGTGTGGCTGAACCCAAAGCCATCCTGGGTTGACTCAAGAAGGCTGGTTGAGTCAGGGCCCTGAATTCTCCTTTGTGATTTTATTTATTCCGCCCTTTTAACTCAATGCCCGGCATTCCTTGCATCCCAGGGACATCTGGGTGGAAGGAGGGCGACATGGAGGTAGAATTCACCCAAATGCAGTGCTTGCTGTGGATAATCCAGACTGCAAAGTTTAGTAGAGCCAACGTTCATTTATCATCGATGACAATCTTACGTTCTCCTCCAAAAGAAGCCCAAGATTTCCCCCCAAACCCGCCCAGCATCTTGCCCAGTCCACAGAAGGAGAAAACGAAGTTCCCAGCAAGGACCGAGGTCCTGTGGGTTCTGTCTGCCAAGAATTCATGGTTTCAGTTTATGGAGAGGTGTGGATTCTCCGAGAAGCATCTGTACTGACCACATGAAACAATATCCTCTCCTCAGAAGGGGAAAGAAGATCGCTTATCACCCCACACCTCAGCTTCCAGGTCCTGACCTTCCTCCAGGGCACAGGGCAGTCACTGTGAAGTTCCCAGTAATAAAAAGGGAAGAGTCCACGCCAACAAGAGAAGGGCTACGGCTGCTTCAGGGGCCCCCGCTCACCCAGCTCCCCCTTCTCTCACTTGCCCTCCGGCCACACTGTCCTTCTTCCTCACCACCTCCCCAGGGGGGGTCAGGGAAAGAAAGCCCCTCCCTTATCCCCCTCAATGTTCCTCCACTCCCCCCGCCCCATCACTAGGGTGTCCAGGACATTGTGTGATTCAGGAAACAGCTCAGACGTGAGGTTCGCAGCAGGCCGAGGAGGAGGAAGAAGGGGCCGTGGGAGCAGAGGAGGTGGTTGTTGCCTCAGGGAGGGGCTCTGAGGGTCCCTCTGGAGGGGGCAGGGGGGATCTGGGCTTGGGGCAGGGGCTCTGGAATGCAGCCCCCTTCACCGCTGCTGCTGCTGCTGCTGCTGCTGTGTTGGCCAGTCGTCAGGACCAGAGGTGAGTCACTGTGGGGGCAAGAAGCCAGGCGACCCGCCTTCCTTAGGAGGAGGTCCGGTGGGTGGGGGACAGAGGGCCAAAGTCCTCACTTTGAGGCAACACTGGATGGAGAAGATTCTTGCCCCCAAAATGGGACAGTCAGCAGGGAGACCCGACTCTGCTCCTGCAGCTACAGAGACCAAGGCTGTGGGCCTCATGCCAGGGGTGGTGATCGCAGGGGGGATGGGTGAGAGGGTGCCCACCTCCGGGCAGAACCAAGTAGGCCCTGGAACTAGGGGACAGCACACTCTTGCAATCCCATTTAGGAAGAAGAGAGGAAACAGAGTGCCCACCTGCTAGGGGAAGAGATGAGAGAGAACAGGAGATGGAGACATGGGAAAGTCAGAGGCTCACCAAGTCCCTTTCCCGGTCCAGCTGTCCCCACCCCCGGTGGCCCAATGCTGGGCCCTTCCGAGAGGAAATCCCTTTAGTGTTTCAGCCATTCACCTCCCAGGAGTCTCCTCAGCCCCCCTCCTGATCCCTGTTGTCTTGCTTCCGAGGGATGGGGCCTGAAGCTGGACTTGGGAGGCCAGAGAATAAACAGGAAAGGAAGGGTGGGGATTAGTAACTGAGAGACCTGGGATCTAGGGGGCTGGGGTGTGAGTGCCACGTGGGGACTAGAACATGGGCGTAAAGGCGATGGTGGTGTGGAGCACCTTCATGGGGTGCTGCAGGCAGGTCCCTCCAGAACATCCAAAGGAGGGCAAGTGGAACGCGATGCTCCCTGCTCCCATCTCACCCTCATCTCCACCCCTAGGGCTGCAGTGTGGGAGTTTCCCAGAACCCTGTGCCAACGGAGGCACCTGCCTGAGCCTATCCCAGGGGCAAGGGACCTGCCAGTGAGTGTACCTCGTGGCAGTGGGAGATGGGGAAGGGGAACAAGGGAGGGGATGGGGAGAATGGGGGAGAAAGGAAGGAGGCAAAGCAGATAAAGAGAGACAAATGAAGGCAAAGGATGGAGGTAGGCGGGAGCAGAGGGTCAGGATGTGAACCTTCCTCTCTCCACCCCTCCCAGGTGTGCCCCTGGCTTCCTGGGTGAGACATGCCAGTTTCCTGACCCCTGCCAGGATGCCCAGCCCTGCCAGAATGGAGGCAGCTGCCACGCCTTTCTTCCCACCCTTCCCGGCTCCCCTGGCACCCCCTCTCCCATGGCCCCCAGCTTCTTCTGCACCTGCCCCTCTGGCTTCACTGGCGATAGGTGCCAGGCCCAGATCAAGGACCCTTGTTCCTCCTTCTGTTCCAAAATGGGCAGCTGCCACCTCCAGGCCTCGGGCCGCCCACGATGCTCCTGCATGCCGGGATGGACAGGTGAGCGCTGATGGGAGAGGAAGGAAGGGACAGGAGGGGGCCGTGGCTGGGCTGTGGGGTAGGAGAGATGGAACTGGAGCCCAAGAGACTGAACCCTTGGAGGACGGAGGCCTCGAGAATCAACCAGCCAATTCTTGGTGATCTGTTTACCCGAAACTGACACTTAGCAGCAGAATTGTAATGACTGCTGAAACACTGAGCTATTTCCAAGCCAGCTGGTAAAGAATTACTGCCATAGCCCCCTTAGCACAGCACCCTGACCACTTTCCCAGCCTCTTCAATCTCCCCTGACCCAGTAGCTAGAGGGTTTATGCCCAGCACATCAGGGGACCTCCAGGACTCTGCATTCTTTTTTTTTTTTTAATTTATTTTAATTAGAGAATAATTACTTTACAATATCATGATGGTTTTTGCCATACATCAGTATGAATCAGCCACAGGTATACATGTGGCGCCCCTATCCTGAACCCTCCCCCAATCTCCCTCCCCACCCCGTCCCTTTGGGTTGTACCAGAGTACAGGCTTTGGGTGCCCTGCTTCATGCACTGAACTTGCACTGGTCATCTGTGTTACATATGGTAATATACATGCTTCAGTGCTATTCTCTTAAATCATCCCGTCCTCATCTTCTCCCGCTGACTCCAGAAGTCTGTTCTTTACGTATGTGTCTCCTTTGCTGCCCTGCACATAGGATCATTAGTACAATCTTTCTAAGACTGCATTCTGAGCACCTGAGTGGCTCCTTTTCTGAGTGGTGGGAGCCCACACTATCATCAGGGAAGACTGCAGTGGTGGGAGGTGTGATGGGGATGGGAGGATCTGACCTGGAGAGAGGAATGGGTGCCCATCCCAGGAGGAGGGGTACAGTCCTGGGGCACAAGAGCGGGACGTATGGTGGGCAGGTGTGCTACCCTGTCAAGGGTGCCAGGACATAGCTGCAAGGACCTGAAGAGAAAGGCTCCATGGCACCTAAACAGGATGGAGAGGACTGGGCCAGGAAGCAAAGCCCACGTGACCAGGAAGTGCTTGGACGCGGGTGCCTCCAGGATGGGTGGACTAAAGGCAAGGCTTCTCAGACTTAAGCAGGCACAGCAGTCACCTTTTGACTGATTGGTGGATGGATGGATGGATGGATTGTATGTGCTCAATTGTGTCCAACTTCTTTGCGACCCTGGAAGGCCTTAAAAATGCTAGTGCCCCCAACCCAGAAAGCCTGCTCTAGTGGGTCTGGAGTAGACCCAGGGAATGGAGATTCTTAAACTAACCAGGAGATTCTGAGGAAACTGGGCCTGCAACTGGGTGTGACAGACCAGCGTATATGACAAGAAGGATGGGCTGTGGCAACTTGCCAGGCCTTGTGCTTCAGAGGAGGGGCTCTGGGCAGCCCCCTCCTCAGGCCCATCGCCAGTTCTGCCACTGACTAGACATGACCTTGCATACGATATTTAAGCAGTCTGGATCCTCAGTTGTCAGCCAATGTCCACACTTCCTAAGGCTGTTGTGGATAGGAAAGGGGGAGACACTCAGAAAGTGCTTACTTAGTTCAGTACCAGCAGCCACTGCCACCATTCCCACAAGTGTGTATGGCCGTGGAATCTCTTTACCATGATACACTACAACCACCCAAAGATCAGGGAATCAGGATGAGAGGCGAAATGACTGCCCAAGGGCATACGGCTGCCCGGGGCAAAGCCAGGGGCTAATCTTCAGAGGATCCATGCTTTCTACTTCCCCACCACGTGCTCATTCATGTCCAACTCTTCGCAATCCCATGGACTGTAGCCCACCAGGCTCCTCTGTCCATGGGATTTTCCAGGCAAGAATACTGGAGCGAGTTCCCATTTTCTTCCCCGAGGGATCTTCTCCACCCAGGTCACCACTAAAGGGACAGACACCAAGTCCCAGATTTTCCCAAGCAGGGCTGATTCGCAATACTCCCACCAATAGCCACATGTTCAGTTTTCGGTTGGAAAAAAATGTGGTCACTCCAGAGAGAACCCTCCCCCAAAAATGATAAAACTGAGGATGATGGACCAGGACAGGGAGAGGATGGGAAGAAGGGAAGGAAATGCGGAGATCCGACACAGAGATAACCCAGAGTGAGAGCGGGTCATTCTGGAGGAGCTGGAATGTGTGCACCGCTGGAAACGGCCCTCTCACCGCCGGTCCTCTACCTCAGGTGAGCAGTGCCAGCTTCAAGACTTCTGCTCAGCCAACCCCTGCGTCAATGGAGGGGTGTGTCTGGCCACCTACCCCCAGATCCAGTGCCGCTGCCCACCCGGCTTCGAGGGCCACGCCTGCGAACACGACGTCAACGAGTGTTACCTGGACCCAGGACCCTGCCCCAAGGGCACCATCTGCCATAACACCCTGGGATCCTTCCAGTGTCTCTGCCCCGCCGGGCGGGAGGGTCCACGCTGTGGACTCCGGCCGGGCCCCTGCACCCCCAGGGGCTGTCTCAATGGAGGCACCTGTCAACTGGTTCCAGGGAGAGACTCCACCTTCCACCTGTGCCTGTGTCCCCCAGGTGCGTCCTCACAGGGGTCTTCCTGAGGCCCCTCTCAGGGCATGGAGGTGGTGTCCCATGGGTCCCTTCTCTCAGCTCATCGCAAGACCCTGTCAGGCTTCACAGGCCCAAGCTGCGAGGTGAATCCAGATGACTGCGTCGGGCACCAGTGTCAGAACGGGGGCACCTGCCAGGATGGGCTGGACACCTACACCTGCCTCTGCCCAGAGGCCTGGACAGGTGAGTTGTTTAACCAGGTTGATGGCACCGGTGGCCCAGATGGTCAGCCCCGGCTCTCCAGTCCTCACAGGTCCCCCAGCTGCAGCGTCTGTCTCCTTCTCACGCCCCTACAGGCTGGGATTGCTCTGAAGATGTGGATGAATGCGAGGTTCAGGGTCCCCCTCGCTGCAGAAATGGGGGTACCTGCCAGAACTCAGCTGGCGACTTCCACTGTGTGTGTGTGAGTGGCTGGGGAGGCGCCGGCTGCGAGGAGAACCTGGACGACTGTGTGGCCGCCACCTGTGCCCCCGGATCCACCTGCATTGACCGCGTGGGCTCCTTCTCCTGCCTCTGCCCGCCTGGGCGCACAGGTGTGACGCAGAGCTTCAGGGAGGCGGGAGGTGGGAGGTGGAGATGCTAGGTGACAGAAGCCCCAGGACAGTGCCTGGGAGCTTCGAGCAGCCTCTGAGTGCCTCACCCACCCCGCCCTCCAGGCCTCCTATGCCACATGGAGGACATGTGTCTGAGTCAGCCATGCCATGAGGAAGCCCAGTGCAGCACCAACCCCCTGAGCGGCTCCACACTTTGCGTGTGTCAGCCAGGCTACACGGGGCCCACCTGCCACCAGGACTTGAACGAGTGTCAGATGGGTGAGGCACCCCCTTCATCAGACTCTCTCTAAGCCCCCACACAGCCTCTGCACTGAAGAGGGAAACAGGCAAACTGTTTTTCAAATTAAAACTCATCTCAGGAATTCTCTGGTGGTCCAATGGTTAGGATGCCGCTATTTCACAGCCGAGGGCCAGGATACGATCCCTGGTCGGGGAACTAAGATCCCACAGGCTGCACAGCAGCCAAATAAAGAAATGAACATCTCTTTTTTCCTGAATTTGTCCTTATTTGGCATCTGTTTCTTACCCAGTCTTCTCACCAATACTCAGTCCTCCAGACCGCATTTAGTCATCTCTCCAGTTTTTTCAGATTTTTTTTTTTTTAATGTGAACCATTTTTTAAAATTCTTTATTGAATTTGTTACAATATTGCTTCTGCTTTATGTTTTGGTTTTTTGGCATCAGGCATGTGGAATCTTAGCTCTCTGACCAAGGAGTGAACCCACACCCCCTGCGTCAGAGGTGAAGTCTTAAGCTCTGGACCACCAGGAAAGTCCCACCCCTCCCCCACTTTAAGGTCACAACCCCTGTCCCCACTCTGATCTCATTTGCCACAGACAGGTCCCCCACACTTTCCCTGCCACTCAGGCCTTCTTGCCCTTCCACCCTGAGCCCGGTGGACTCCCAGCTCTTCTCTCCTCCCAGCTCAGCAAGGCCCCAGCCTCTGTGAACACGGCGGCTCCTGCCTCAACACGCCCGGCTCCTTCGAGTGCCTCTGTCCGCCTGGCTACACGGGCTCCCGCTGCGAGGCCGATCACAATGAGTGCCTGTCGCAGCCCTGCCACCAAGGCGGCACCTGCCTGGACCTGCTCGCCACCTTCCAGTGCCTCTGCCCACCAGGTACCAGCTGAATGGGGCCTTGGACGGAGGAGCAGGGAACTAGTGCTGAAGCCCCTGGACGTGACCCCTCCAGAGCATGGTTAGCCTGAGGCCGGTTGGGGTCAGATAGCAAAGAAGGCTTCTCCTCGTCTCCTCACCCCCCCGGATGAAAACTTTAAGAAACCAGTGCCTCCCGCAGGACAAGAGCTTCCACAGATGGTAGTGAGCTCGCACACTGCTCAACTCTGTGTTCATTTCATGGTCACCGTAGCATGTACAGCCTGATCCACTGTATGCAGAGGCCCATCAAGGGAGAGAAAAGCAGCAGTTAATAAACTTTTCATGCTGCAACCTCTGCTTATGTCAACCCAGAGTGTTCCACCTACTCAGGGAAACTCACCCCTGTAGAGATCAAGAGTAACCTTTTAAATTCCAGAGGGTCTGTGTGCTTAAATCTAGCTCAGTAGGAAAGGAATACTGCAAAGCAGCATCTGCCTATAAGTTAGAGTTAAGAGGAGAAACATCTCCCAGGGAGACGGTGATGGAGTCAATAGCAGGGAGCTGAATGAAACTAGACAAACAATAGCTTACTTCTGCCTGAGCATCTTGCAGGCATTATCTAATCTTTACAGTATCCCTCTGAGGTCAGCATTGATACTATGCCCATTTATAAATGAAGGAACTGAAGCACGCAGGGGTTAAGTGACTTGTTCAAGGTTGCCCAGCTAGTAAAGTGGTAGACTCAAAACCAGAGCTTTGATAGTTTCACCCACTACAATTTCACTTCCTAAGCTGAGAAGTGTCCAAGGAAAAATGCTGAGAACACTATCCAGTAATCCAAGCAAGGGACAAGGTTGTAGATACCAAGGAGCTTCAGAGGCAGGCTCCCCAGACAAAAAGAGGGAGGCAGCTGAGGTCCAGAGGCTGATCCGCATCAGTTCAGGGTGAGACAGCGGAGACCAGGAGGAGCCCGGAGAAGCAGGACAAGTGTGGGAATGACACACGTTCCCAAATGCCCTTCAAATCCCCACCTTGATCCCTGGTCTCCCTGGCATGGAGGCCTGCCCAGGTAGCATGGAAGGCGTGGATCACCTCCAAGCAGACGCCCATTTGTCACACTGGTACCTAGAGAACCTCCAGGCTGCTCAGCCCTCCCGGATGAGCCCTGCCTTCTGAACTGAGGAATGGCCTCAAAAGACAATTCCCTGGAGCCCCCCCACAGGTCCCGGCAGATGCCCTGCTCCCTGAGCTTTCATACTTGAAGGCGACAAAGCCACTGTCCAGCAGAGCAGCAGGGCCTTGGTTCTTCTCTCCAACCCACATGCAGCGGCCCCCTAGGAGGGGCTGTCTGGTGGGGCACCTGGCAGGTCAAGAACAGAGCTGGTTCTGGAACCTGGCCTTTGGGGCAGAAGGGGGGAGGCAGCCGAAGCAAAGCTGACCCCACCTGCATGTCCCCAGGCTTAGAAGGGCGGCTCTGTGAGGTGGAGGTAGACGAGTGCGCCTCGGCCCCCTGCTTGAACCAGGCTGACTGCCACGACCTGCTCAATGGCTTCCGGTGCATCTGCCAGCCGGGTAAGTGCAGATCCTGCTCTGTGGTTCAGGCCTGGCAGTCACCGGTGGCCTCTCAAAGATCTCTCAGGCCTGGCCAAGGAGTGCCCCATCTCTCCAACTCCCCTGCTCTCCAAACTGTCTTCTCTTCAGTTCAATTCAGTCACTCAGTCATGTCCAACTCTTTGCAACCCCATAAACCACAGCACACCAGGCCTCCCTGCCCATCACCAACTCCCAGAGTCCACCCAAACCCATGTCCATCGAGTCGGTGATGCCATCCAACCATCTCATCCTCTGTCGTCCCCTTCTCCTCCTGCCCTCAACCTTTCCCAGCATCAGGGTCTTTTCCAATGAGTCAGCTCTTCACATCAGATGGCCAAAGTATTGGAGTTTCAGCTTCAAAATCAGTCCTACCAATGAACACCCAGGACACCTCCTTTAGAATGGACTGGTTGGATCTCCTTGCAGTCCAAGGGCCTCTCAAGTCTTCTCCAACACCACAGTTCAAAAGCATCAATTCTTCGGTGCTCAGCTTTCTTTATAGTCCAACTCTCACATTCATGCATGACTACTGNAGTCATGTCCAACTCTTTGCAACCCCATAAACCACAGCACACCAGGCCTCCCTGCCCATCACCAACTCCCAGAGTCCACCCAAACCCATGTCCATCGAGTCGGTGATGCCATCCAACCATCTCATCCTCTGTCGTCCCCTTCTCCTCCTGCCCTCAACCTTTCCCAGCATCAGGGTCTTTTCCAATGAGTCAGCTCTTCACATCAGATGGCCAAAGTATTGGAGTTTCAGCTTCAAAATCAGTCCTACCAATGAACACCCAGGACACCTCCTTTAGAATGGACTGGTTGGATCTCCTTGCAGTCCAAGGGCCTCTCAAGTCTTCTCCAACACTACAGTTCAAAAGCATCAATTCTTCGGTGCTCAGCTTTCTTTATAGTCCAACTCTCACATTCATGCATGACTACTGGAAAAACCATAGCCTTGATTAGATGGACCTTTGTTGACAAAGTAATGTCTCTGCTTTTTAATATGCTGTCTAGGTTGGTCATAACTTTCCTCTTACATCCTGCAAATCTTCCCCTGCTCACTTGCCTGCCCTCATCTCTGTCCTGCCAAGTCACCCAAATAACCCTCCCCTCCAGCCTTCCTTCAGAGCCCTCCATACCCTCCCCCTGTCTGCTTGTGGTCCCCGTTGGTCTTGGAGCTGATAGCCATGGATGTAGGGAAAGTCACCCCAGACCTTCATTNCTGCAAATCTTCCCCTGCTCACTTGCCTGCCCTCATCTCTGTCCTGCCAAGTCACCCAAATAACCCTCCCCTCCAGCCTTCCTTCAGAGCCCTCCATACCCTCCCCCTGTCTGCTTGTGGTCCCCGTTGGTCTTGGAGCTGATAGCCATGGATGTAGGGAAAGTCACCCCAGACCTTCATTCTCCAGTTTCACAGGACATCCCTCTGTTCCCAGCTATAATGTTTACTGGGGTGGCTCAGAGGTTAAAGCATCTTCCTCCAATGCGGGAGACCTGGGTTCGATCCCTGGGTCGGGAAGATCCCCTCGAGAAGGAAATGGCAACCCACTCCAGTATTCTTGCCTGGAGAATCCCATGGACTGAGGAGCCTGGTGGGTTGCAGTCCACGGGGTCACAAAGAGTCGGACATGACTGAGTGACTTTACTTACTTACTTACTTACTTATTGAATATTTACTCCAAGCCAGGCACTTGGTTAAGTACTTCCAGGCATTGTCTCATTTAATCCTTTCAACAGTACCATGATGTAGGTTATATAATCATTCTCCTTCTACAGGGGAAGAAAAGTGAAAGTGAAAGTCGCTCAGTCAGTCTGACCCTTTGTGACCCCATGGACTTTTAGGACTCTATCTCCAGGCCAGAATACTGGAGTGGGTAGCCTTTCCCTTCTCCAGGTGATCTTCCCAACCCAGGGATCGAACCCAAGTCTCCCACATTGCAGGTGGATTCTTTACCAGCTGAGCCACAAGGGCAGCCCACAGAGGAAGAAAGGGGAGCCTAGAGAGGTTGGGTAGCTTGCCCAAAGTCACATGGCTGACAGTGGCTGAGTTTCACTTTTATGCATCACCCTCCTGTCATCTCTACCTGCCCCAGATGTCTTTTCTAGAAGTTCCTCAGGTTCACTTTTCCTTTCAAGGGGAAAGGCCAGGACTTGTATTTATTCTTTTGGTAAAATATGTTTCCAGCATTAGTACACACATCCAGTTATGCCTTACTTATATGAAGGCTAAAGTTACCAAGTTATGCTCCATTATGTCCTGAAATTCAAATCACTATTAGAGAAGCCCCCACACTGGGGCCTTTGTCATATAATGACACATTTATACAAAACCTCAAAACCCAAACCCTTTGAAACAAGATTCTCTCCTTGCAATTTGTAACCATGTTATTTCTATATTTGTAAAGAGAAAGCTAGGTTTCCCCAGTGGCTCAGTGGTAAAGAATTCACCTGCAATGCGGACACACAGGTTCCCATTCCTGAACTGGGAAGATCCCCTGGATGAGGGAATGGCTATCTACTCCAGTAATCTTGCCCAAAACTCCTATGGACAGAGCAACCTGGCAGGCTACAATCCATGGAGTCACAAAAAAGTCAGACGGGACTAGGCAACTAAATAACAAAGAAAAGCTAAATACAAGTGTTAACTCTTAACTTCTTGTTTGAATCCATGAAGTCATGCCTTTAAATCTTAAACATTTGTAACAAAGTCCTTCATAAGTCTAGAGAAAGTTAAAAAAAGAAAAGAAAAGAAAAAAATACCTTGGTCATCTCTCCCCACTTACTCCCCACCCCACCAGGTTTCACCGGCCCCCGGTGTGAGGAAGACATCAACGAATGCCAAAGCTCTCCCTGTGCCAATGGCGGGGAGTGCCAGGACCAGCCTGGATCCTTCCGTTGCAAGTGTCCCCCAGGTAAACTGGGGCTCAGAAACACTGGAGGTGACAGTGGGGACAGGGGCACACTTCCACGAAGGGCCCTGATTCCCCTGTTGTACCATAGGTTTTGAAGGCCCACGCTGTCAGGAGGAGGTGGATGAGTGTTTGAGTGGCCCATGCCCCACTGGAGCCAGCTGCCTTGACCTCCCAGGAGCTTTCCTTTGTGTCTGCCCCTCTGGCTTCACAGGTCAGCAGGGGAGAGGTTGGAAAGAACTGGAGGGATACTTGAGTACAACTGGGGTGGAGTCATTGATGAGTGTCTGAGGATCGGGATGTGAGAACAGAATAAGAATGAAATCCCTGAAAGTTGTGCAGTGCAAAATCTGCACAACCATACAGGCACTGAGGGTGTCACTGTAGGACTCACATCTGGCTCAACATGAATGATATGACTGGAGACCAGGAGCAGAGGAGGAGATTCAAAGGCAAGCCATTCATTTGCTTATTTAGCAAACATTTGTTAAGTGCCTACTATGCCAGCACAGACACAAAGTTGAGTTGCTATCCTTGAGTGACTTTAAATCTACTGCAGAAAGACCAGAAGGTCTCTTGTTAGCTCTGAGGATTGCATAGGATCCTATAGGAACACAAAGAATTGGCCAACGCAGACTAGAGATGAGAAAGGATGGCTGAACAGAGTCTTAAAGGTTGAGTAGGAGTTTGTCAAGACAGAATGCTAGGCAGTGTGTTTTAGCCACAGATAACAGCACATGCAAAGGCACTGGGCAGGGGGAAGGGAGAAAAGCACACCCCACTTAAGGAAATGTAGGACATCCAGAACTTGGGGTACCGGGGCAAAGGTGAAAAATGTAGCACTTCTAGGAAGGTCATGTCATGCAGGACCCCATGTGTCATTCTGGAGAAGCTGGTATCCTGAGGCATCAGGGAGCCCCTGGAGGATATAGGGTAATGGGAAGTGAGCAAGTCATGCATAAGTAGTGCCTCCAAACTCATCAAGGACAAAGACAGACTTTGTTTTCTGACTCATTTCTCCACTGTAGGCCATCTCTGTGAAATTCCCCTGTGTGCCCCCAACCTGTGCCAGCCCAAACAAAAATGTCAGCATCAGGAGGACAATGCCCACTGCCTCTGCCCTGATGGAAACCCAGGCTGTGTCCCCACAGAGGACAACTGCACCTGCCACCATGGGCACTGCCAGAGGTAACATTTATAGTCTCCTCTGGGTCCTCCTCAGCTAGGGCAGGAGAAGACAGCCAGGGAGGTGCTGGTCTGTAGGAAATGACCAACAGGGAGTAGAAAGGAGAGGACAAAGTTCTGAGATCACAACCAATGGGGGGGCTTGACTGGTGAGTGTTATCCAATAAGGGGAGAGTTCATAAATAAAGAGGGAAACAAGACGTGGGAGGATCAAAGCAGAAAGAAATGTATTAAATCCCAGGACCAATTCATCTCATCATTCATTCAGTAAATATTTATTGAGTGTCTATTACATGTGGATCCATTTCCAGGCACTGGGAAAACAGCATAAAACAAAAGAGACCAAGTTTTCATATCTAACCTCATGGAGCTTTGGTTTTAAGGTGGAAAAACAGACAATAAACAAGTTATAGAAGGAATAAATGGATAGATAGATCTAGTTGGAGAAAATTAGTGGGGTTTGTCAGGCAAAAGCGGGGGCAATGCTGAGAGCAAAGCCCCTGAGAAAGGGGCCAGAGTCTCAGGACCAGAAAGAGAGCAATCACAGGGGTCTGACCAAGGGGGAAGAGAGAAGAGAACCCCCACCCTCTCTTTCTATGACCAGATCTTCGTGTGTGTGTGATGGGGGTTGGACAGGACCAGAGTGTGACACAGATCTGGGGGGCTGTGTCTCCACCCCCTGTGCCCACGGAGGGACCTGCCACCCCCAGCCCTTTGGCTACAACTGCACCTGCCCCACAGGTTACACAGGTGAGGCGCTCCCTAAACTGTGTATACCCTGGGCTGACCACCATCTAAATCAAGGGCAAGGCTAGTGGAGACATGTGTCCAAAGGGCTCTGGGTCTCATTCACCACCAAGAATTGGGACTTCCTGGTGGTCCAGTAGTTAAGACTCTGCACTTCCACTGCAGGGTCATGGGTTTGATCCCTGGTCCAGGAACTAATATTCCACATGCATGCTGCAAGTGCAGCCAAAAAAAATTAAAGAACTGGGCATGGGCTACAGTGCAGGAGGTGGTGAGAATAGAAAAAGGTTGGGTGGGAGAACAGTGGGGATGGAGATGAGGAAGGGAAGGAAAAGGAAGAGAGAAAAGGAAGATTCTCTTTCTCAGACCCCACCCACTTCCCTTAGGGCCCACTTGCAGTGAGGAGGTAACAGCCTGTCACTCGGGCCCCTGTCTCAATGGTGGTTCCTGCAGTCCCAGCCCCGGGGGCTACTCCTGCACCTGCCCTCTGAGCCACACCGGGCTCCGCTGCCAGACCAGCATTGACCACTGTGCCTCTGGTGAGTTCCCACCACGTCCTGGGGCTGGGCCACAGAAGGATGCAGAAGGGGGTCAGGGTACGTTGGTAAAAAATTAACTGGACACATGGAGCCGTTGTTTGGGTGGGGAAGTTGGCAGGGTAGGGGGGCGGTGCCCTGTGTGAGACTGAGGTCACAGGCCAGGTTACAGGCAAGGAACCCAACCCCACACAGCCTCCTCTCTCCAGCACCATGCCTCAACGGGGGCACCTGTGTGAACAGGCCGGGCACCTCCTCCTGCCTCTGTGCCCCAGGCTTCCAGGGCCCACGCTGCGAGGGAAGGACCCGTCCCAGCTGCGCAGACAGGTGAGAGGGCACACAGACCCCTGGGGGGAGGGAGGGCGCCCCTGCCGGCCTTCCGCTCCGTCTCCTCTGGGGCTCCGTGCTGCCTCTCGCCCCACGCCCCGCAGCCTTCCACTCTGCCTTCCCTCTGGCTTCCCCACCTCCCCAGCGGGTGCCTCCTCACACACCACACACTCTCACCCCTTGTTTCCTTGACCCTCCTCCTGCTGTGCCCTCTCTCTCTCTCTCATCCAGCCCCTGTAGGAACAAGGCAGCCTGCCAAGACAGCCCTCAGGGTCCCCGCTGCCTCTGTCCCCCTGGCTACACAGGAGGCAGCTGTCAGGTGAGGGGCCGGGAGCCAGGTGTGCAGAGGAAGGAAGGGGCGGGAAAGCTCCAGTCAGAGGGCCTTGGGCATTGACAGGGGGCAGCGGGGAAGCTTAGGAGAGGTGAAAGGAGGTTTGGGAGTCTAGGAGTTAAGCTCGAGATCCGTATGGTTTGCTGAAAGGATTTTTGATCCCAGCAACTTTTCTGGGATGCACGTATCCAAGGATACCAGGGAGGGTGACCTGGTCCCAGACCATTCAGGAGACAGTTTTCAGGGGAAGGGATTTTGAGGAGCTGGCAGACGACCATCTCTGGGCCTGGGAACCTGATGCTCCTTCCCACCTCACGCTCCCTCCTAACCTTCAGACGCTGATGGACTTATGCGCCCAGAAGCCCTGCCCACAAAATTCCCACTGCCTCCAGACTGGGCCCTCCTTTCAGTGCCTGTGCCTCCAGGGATGGACTGGGCCTCTCTGCAACCTGCCGCTGTCCTCCTGCCAGAGGGTTGCTCTGAGCCAAGGTACCAACCCAAGACCGGCTAGGGAGCAGAGGAAGAGCAAAAGGGTCTCCTCCTCAAACCCACCCCTAAGGACATCCACACACAACAGTTGGCCAACTGACCGACTAAAAGTCGAAGCAACAAGCACCAACCTGTTATTGCAGCTGCAGCTCAACACCCAGAACAGCCTAACACAACTCAACTCCTAGAACCACACTCAACACAACTCAAGCAACACTACGCAGCCCAGCCCATCAGACACCAGTTTAACACGAGTACCAGGGACACAACCCAGTGATCCAGGGTGGGACAACTCAACACTGTCATTACCATCATAACTCAGAGTGAACCACACTTAACCGACCACACGCAACACACTCCACCATGACCCCCTCACTTTGATGTTTTGCCAGTTCCCTGGTAAAAGAATACCTTCCTTGCTCAAATAAGTTTTTGTGTGTTTTTTAATTATTTATCTTTGGTTGCGCTGGGTCTTCATTGCTGCTCACAGTCTTTCTCTAGTTGCAGAGAGCAGGGGCTACTCTCTGTGTTGCATGGGGCTTCCCATTGAGGTGGCTTCTCTTGTTGTGGAGCATGGACTCCAGGCGCACAGGCCAGTTGTACGTGGGTGCAGCAGTTATGGCCCGAGGGCCTAGCTCTTCCTAGGCATGTGGGATCTTCCCAGACCAGGGATGGAACCTGTGTCCCCTACATTGGCAGGAGGATTCTTCTCCGTTGTACCACCAGGGAAGTCCTCAAATAAGTTTTGATATGAGAAGAACTCAGGGGAGAGACCATCGTGGAGATGGTTGATGGGAATCACAGTGAGGGAACATCAGAGAATGGCAAAACCCAAGGGATGGAGTTAGACTGTTAAGCCAAGTGCCTCCACCTGAAGTTTCTCTTGAGTTCTTCCTTGCTTGAGACTTGTTTAAGGCCAAGAATACAGTTGCTTATAATGCTCTGATAAATCAAAGAAGAAGTATTTCTCTCCATCCTGATAAAATATGCAGGAGAAGGAACTTAATTTTTTTTTATTGAAGTATAGTTGATTTACAATGTTGTATTCGTTTCAGGTGTACAACAAAGTGACTCTAAAAAAGAAACAGTCTTTTTTAGATTATTTTCTCATATACACCATTATGGAGTACTGAGTAGAGTTCTCTGTGCTACATAGTAGGTCTTTATTAGTTTTAGTTATCTATTTTATATATAGAAGTGTATATATGTCAATCCCAATCTCCCAATTTACCCCTCTCTTCCTTCTTAACCCTGGTAATCATAGGTTTATCTTCTACATCTGTAAATCTGTTTCTGTTTGGGAGATAAGTTCATTTGTATCTTTTTTTTTTTTTTTTTTAGATTTCACATATAAGCAACATCACATGGTATTGGTCTTTGTCTGACTTACTCACTTAGTATGACAATCTCTAGGTCCATCCATGTTCGGAACTTGTTTAATCTCTTCATCTTCAGGAGCCTACTGATTCCTCAGGCTCCAGGTGGCCTCCGCCCACCCCAGAGGTGTTAGTGGTCCCCCCACGGACCTCTCTGCTCAGTGTCTGGGGACCCTGCACATCCTCCCAACCCATTTAGTTTTATTGTCTCTCTTCCCAGGCACAGAAGTCTCTTCCCTGTGCCAGAACGGAGGCATCTGCATTGACAGCGGCCCCTCCCACTTCTGCCACTGTCCCCCTGGATTCCAAGGCAGTACATGCCAGGACCAGGTGAACCCCTGTGAGTCCAGGCCCTGCCAGCATGGGGCTACCTGCGTGGCCCAACCCAATGGTTATCTCTGCCAGGTGAGAAGGTCTAGAGGAGGCGGGGGGGGGCAGAAAAAGTTGGGCTGGATATGGAAAACAGCAGTCATGGGGCAGAAAGGGCAGGGAGAAGGCATTTTCATTTACCCCATATGTCCAACCAACCACCAAGTCAAACTGTTTTGTCTCCTAAATATTTATCAGCTCTGTCCTCGCCCCTTCACCCTCATCCCACTGCCTTAGTCCAGGCCTTCGACGCACTCCACTGGACACCTGCATCAGCCTCCTAACAATTAATATCATCGCTGTCTCCACACTTGTTCTAAAGGTTCACCCTCTATTCCACCACTAGGGTGCTCTGTTGAAAACATTAAGCTGGCCTGTCACTCTCCTACTTAAAACCTTTCAGTGCAGACTTCCCTCGCGGTGGCTCAGCTAATAATCTGCCTGCAGTGCAAGAGGTGAGGGTTTGATGCCTGGGTTGGGAAGATCCCCTGGAGATGGGAATGGCAACCCACTGCGGTATTCTTGCCTGGAGAAGTCCATGAACAGAGGAGACTAGCAGGCTACAGTCCATTGGGTCACAAAGAGCCAGACGTGACTGAGCAACGAACACGTTCACTTTCACTTTCACTTTCACCAGTGGTTAAGACATGCTTCCAATGCAGGGAGCACAGGTTTGATCCCTGGCTGAGGAACTAAGATGCCACGTCTCGCAGCATGGCCAAAAAACACAAAAACCCTTCAGTGACTGCCCACCTCTTTCACAATGAAGTCCCAAGCCTGCCTCCCTTTCAGGCCTCATCTCTCTTCAATCCCCCGCTCAACTCTGCTCCAGCAACACAAAACTGCAGCTGGCTTCCCCACACCCCAGACTGGCTCTTTGGTGGCTTTCCTCACCCCTCTTCCACTGGCTGGTGCCCAGGAGGCAGCTGCCTCAGGGAAATGTCCCTAACTTCTCTCCAGACTGGGTTAGGGCCTCTTCTTGGTGGTTCAGGTCACTGAGCAGGACAGGAAGGCACAGCTGGGTTTCAATTCCAAGCAAACTGATCCGTGTACTGACAACCATGACTTTGCATGGAAGGCACAATCCCATAACTACACTCTTTCTTTAAATTTTCGATGTATTTTTTAACTTTTTATTACAGGCATTTTTAAACATACACAGAAACAGTGTACTGATGAGTAGTGAGCCCCCGTGTTCCCGTTACTCAGCTTTACTTCCTCTTTCATGAAACTCCTTCCTCCAGAAGTTTTCAAAACTCCCATCTCCCTTGTCTGCTTCTTCCAACCCTCTGGCCATTCCTCAGACGCTCTCTGAATTGTTGTTTTTGTTTTTGTTTTTTTTCCACCTTCCTGAAATCTTCCTGGTACTCCATTCTTGCATACTCTCTTTCCTCCTGAAAGAACTCAGCACATGGTACAGACCTCACAACGACCCTTTTCTCACCAGCAGGATATGAAACAATCAGAAAATGGTTAAGGTCATGAGTTACTGAGTCATAGACTTGTGCTGAATCCCAACTCTGCCACCTACCAGCTGTATGACTTGTGCAAGGCACTTATCTTTCAAGGAATCAGTTTCCTTTTCTGTGAAGTGAGAGTCAAATTAGATGACCCATAGAGAGGGTGGTCAGGAGAGTTCTAGAGGTTATGTGTACAAATCACACAATCAGTGATCGCTGTCTCTTCTCTGGTTGACTGAGAATTTCATGGAAGCAGGGAAGCAGTTCTAATTTTCTTTGTATTCCTAGAGCCTGAAAAGATGCCTGGGATAAATGCCTGAAAGCAAAAGTGTTAGTCACTCAGCCATGTCTGACTCTTTGCAATCTCATGGTCTGTCCATGGAATTCTCCAGGCCAGAATATAGGAGTGGGTTGCCATTCCCTTCTCCAGGCTATCATCCCGACCCAGGAATTGAACTCCCATCTCCTGCATTGCAGGCAGATTCTTTATCATCTGAGCTACCAGGGAAGTCTAATAAATGCTTATAAATTAATAAAGCATGAGAGAACCCAGTGGGTGTGTGGTTGGAAGAGGAAGGTTTTATCAAAAATGGAATTATATCTAGTGGTAATGAATTATAGAGATTGGGACTTGGAAGGGGACGAGGCCCATATTACCGAACAATAGTGTCTCGTGTGGAGTTGAGGTGAAAGGGTTAGGCTGCAAGTGACTGTGATGGAGGGTGAGCTGAGTGATGCTTTGAGTTGGAAGGTGGGATGCTAGGCAGACCATCTTGCACGGGGTCCCTAGGGTGCCAGGAGGCGCTCACTTACCAGTTCCCTGTCTGACCTTCTTTGCCTACCAGTGTGCACCCGGCTACAGTGGACAGAACTGCTCAAAGGAACCGGACCCGTGTCAATCCCAGCCCTGTCACAACCAGGGGACCTGCACCTCCAAACCCGGAGGCTTCCACTGTGCCTGCCCGCCGGGCTTTGTGGGGCTGCGCTGTGAGGGGGACGTGGATGAGTGTCTGGACCGGCCCTGTCACCCCACAGGCACTGCAGCCTGCCATTCCCTGGCCAACGCCTTCTACTGCCAGTGTCTGCCTGGACACACAGGTGAGGCCTGAGATAGGGCCGTGCGCATCTCTAGGCATAGCTGAACTGACCATGGAAGCCCAGACAAGCCCCACCCACAAGGCAGCCTAGTCATCTGGCCCATTCCCTTGCCTCAGACCCCAGCCTAGAGAACATGCACCACCATCCCTGCGCCTGGGCTGGGCTGACTCCCAGCAATGAGCTGGGAAGGAGGCCGTGACTGAAGCAGTGTCATGTTCCATCCCACCCCACTGCAGGCCAGTGGTGTGAAGTGGAGCTAGACCCCTGCCAGAGCCAGCCCTGTGCCCATGGAGGGTCATGTGAGGCCACAGCAGGGCCACCCCCAGGATTCACCTGCCACTGCCCCCAGGTGAGTGACCACAGGCTGCTTCCTCTGTTGCCCCCAATGCTAACACAAAAGAAACCCTGAGCTGGGAACCTGGGAGGGGCACCCGAGAGGGATTATCAGAGAAAGCCATCTCAGGTCGAGGGGGACCTGGCCCTCAGAAGCAGTGATGGGGAAAGGCAGAATCAGGTGGCAGTTTGAATGGAACTTTCAGAAGTCATGGACATTGCCTGTGGGAAGGTCTGCAAGGCTGGCTGGGTGACTGTGAATAAGTTCTTTTAACTCAGTGTGTGTATTTGTTTATAGACCTCAGATGCATGACAATGGGTTCGTCTTTTTATATACATTTATTTACTTACTTTTGGCTGCCCTGGGTCTTCGCTGCTGTGCAAGGGCTTTCTCTAGTTGCAAAGCGCAGCGGCTACTCTCTAGTTGCGACGCAGGGGCTTCCCAAGGTGGTGGCTCCTCTTGTTGCTGAGCACAGGCTCTAGGCACACAGGCTTCAGGGAGCAGTCTTGGTCGCTGTGGCACACAGACTTAATTTCCCCGTGGCATGTGGGATCTTCCCAGACCAGGGATCGAACCTGTGTCCCCTGCATTGGCAGAAAGATTCTTAACCACTGGACCCCAGGGAAAGTGAAAGTCACTCAGTTGTGTCCGACTCTTTGCAACCCCATGGACTATACATATACAGTCCATGGAATTCTCCAGGCCAGAATACTGGAGTGGGTAACCTTTCCCTTTTCCAGGGAATCTTTCCAACCCAGGGATCAAACCCAGGTCTCCCGTATTGCAGGCGGATTCTTTACCAGGCACAAGGGAAACCTACAAATACTGGAGTGGGTAGCCTATCCCTTCTCCAAGGGATCTTCCTGACTCAGGAATTGAACCAGGGTCTGCAGCATTGCAGGCGGATTCTTTACTAACTGAGCTATGTGGGAAGCCCTAGGTTAATCTTAAACGCTGGTTCATGGTACAGTAAAATACAAATTAACATTAGTTTATGCATAGCCTTCCTTTATTTAAAAGGTAACACCAGTGAACTTAATCCAAAAATTACATTTTCCCCTTTACTATTGTTACAAATTACACTTTTTTCCCTTTATAACTGTTTTCACCTTTATTGTTACAAATTACATTTTTCCACAGGGTTTTGAAGGCCCCACCTGCAGCCACAGAGCCCCCTCCTGCGGTCTCCATCACTGCCACCATGGTGGCCTCTGTCTGCCCTCGCCCAAGCCTGGACTCCCACCCCGCTGCGCCTGCCTCAATGGTTATGGGGGTCCTGATTGCCTGACCCCACCAGCTCCTTCAGGCTGCGGCCCTCCTTCTCCATGCCTACACAATGGCAGCTGCTCAGAGACACCCGGGCTAGGGGGCCCAGGCTTTCGCTGTTCCTGCCCTGCCAGCTCTCCAGGGCCCCGGTGTCAGAGGCCTGGAGTGAAGGGATGCGAGGGCAGAAGTGGAGATGGGGCCTGCGATGCTGGCTGCAGTGGCCCAGGAGGAAACTGGGATGGGGGGGACTGCTCCCTGGGGGTCCCAGACCCCTGGAAGGGCTGCCCCTCCCATTCCCGGTGCTGGCTTCTCTTCCGGGACGGGCAGTGCCACCCACAGTGTGACTCTGAAGAGTGTTTGTTTGATGGCTACGACTGTGAGACTCCTCCAGCCTGCACGTGAGCCTGAAACTGATTTGGGATGATGGGCGGGGGATGGTGGGGGAGGTAGGATGAAGACAGAAGGAAATACACGCAAGAGTCTGAGTTACAGTGTGGCCATAGCCTCATGCTCCAGGGAGCTTCCACTCTAATAACCACTGCTAAACAAGGATGGAAGACACTAGACTCCAACCCTAGGGAATGAGGCAGCATGAATATTTAACATGGGGAGAGGGCACTGCCTGTCTGGGCTACCCTCTGAGTGTCATGGGAACCCTGGCCTCAAGCCAGGCAACTCTTGTTGCCATGGAGAATCTCCCCTAGCAACCAGCATCCCTGAGGGAAAAGGGCTCCCTTTTAGGGAGCCAAAAGTTGGGGAGGGTAGAGACGGGACAGTGTTAGGAAACAAAGGTCAGTAGATATTAGGGTGTCTGGACTAGCTACAGTCCAAGGAGTAAACTGCCCCCACTAAGGAAACAGAGCCCTAGAGTCTGTAGAGTATCAGGAATCCTTTCTGGGACAAGGGAATCAGGTTTCTTTAGAGTCTTCTGAGCCCCCATCTCCTCACCCCACAGTCCAGCCTACGACCAGTACTGCCGCGATCACTTCCACAATGGACACTGCGAGAAGGGCTGCAACACAGCAGAATGCGGCTGGGACGGGGGTGACTGCAGGCCGGAAGATGGGAATTCAGAGCGGGGGCCCTCCCTGGCCTTGTTGGTGGTGCTGAGCCCCTCAACCCTGGACCAGCAGCTGCTCGCCCTGGCCCGGGTGCTGTCCCTGACTCTGAGGGTAGGGCTCTGGGTGAGGAAGGACAGTGCAGGCAGGGACATGGTGTACCCCTATCCTGGAGCCCAAGCAGAAGAGGAGCTAGGAGGAACCCCAGACCCCTCTCAGCAGGAGAGAGCAGCCCCCCAAAGAGAGCCTACAGGCAAGGAGACAGACTCCCTGAGCACTGGGTAAGAACGACGGGGGCAGGGTGGGGGAGGAAAGACATCAGTTCTTTAACTGGCAGGGGGGAGCCAGGGACCAACCCAGGGGTCTCTTCCCCACAGGTTTGTGGTGGTGATGGGTGTGGACTTGTCCCGCTGTGGCCCCGAGCACCCTGCATCCCACTGCCCCTGGGACCCTGGGCTCCTACTCCGCTTCCTTGCTGCAATGGCGGCAGTGGGGGCCCTGGAACCCCTACTGCCAGGACCCCTGCTGGCTGCCCACCCTCGTGCAGGCACTGGTAGGTGATCCCGTCATTTCCCTGATATCGCTCCCAGGCCAGCTTTCATACCAGCAACCTCAACAAAGTCAAATGAAACAGAAGCACTGAGACCCCAAATGTTGTTTGTGGAGACTTACCCTTGTTAACCTTCTTCTCTAAGTATATCTCCTCACAACTTTGCTCTGCGATCTCCATCTCCCTGAGTCTTTTATCCTAACCTCTATCACAGACCGCCCACAAACCTTGAGTTCTGGCCTATTCTAATAAGCAAGAGTTATGCAATCATCTGTAAATCAAACAGTTCATAGCATTATGAAAGTATAACAACTCTTATATGCCACTTACTATGTGCCAGGCCTTGCTCTAAGCATTTTACAGTATTTAATCCTCCCAACAAACCCTATGAGGCAAGTACTATTATTATTCCTATTTTACAGTTGAGGAAACTGAGGCAAAAAAAGGCATCTGCACTTGCTCAAAGGTCTCACCAGAGTACCCAGCCTCACCAGGCATGGCCTCTTTTTCTGTCTCTTCCACCAGAGCCCTCCGCCAACCAGCTTCCTTGGCCTGTACTGTGCTCCCCCGTGGTCGGGGTCCTTCTCCTGGCCCTCGGGGCTCTTCTCGTCCTCCAGCTCATCCGACGCAAGCGCCGAGAGCATGGGGCCCTCTGGCTGCCCCCTGGGTTCACTCGCAGGCCCCGGACTCAGCCAGTTTCCCGCCGACGTCGACCCCCCCTGGGCGAGGACAGCATCGGCCTCAAGTGAGAGTGAGAAAGAACTGGGGCTCAGGGAGGGGATTCTTTCCCGTGGAGATATTGGTGATCAGAAGCAATAAGAGATGCTATTGCAGAAGCTGAAGACACAGGAAGGGACAGGAAGGGGATAGAAGTGGGAAGGCTGCTGGGAATCTCTGGGGCCCTGAAGGTCCTCTCCCCACCCACCCCCTTCCAGGGCGCTGAAAGCAGAGGCAGAAATGGATGAGGATGGTGTTGTGATGTGCTCAGTCCCCAAGGAAGGAGAGGAGGTGGGCCAGGTGAAAGCAGTGGGGCAAGAATGGTCCTAAAGTCATGGAGGGGTTGAAGGGACAAGTCACCCTGCCTTCACTGACCCTTGTTCTGATCCCCAAGGCTGACGAAATGGCCTCACCCCCCAAGTGCCAGCTCTGGTCTCTGAGCAGTGACTGCCAAGAGCTCCCCCAGGCAGCCATGCTGACTCCTCCCCAGGATTCTGAGATGGATGTCCCTGACGTGGACACCCAGGGACCTGGTACGTGAGTCAACCTAGACCAAGAAAATGAAAACTCCCTTTGACCCCTTTTAGAATCACAAAGTCCTTTGATATCTGAATTGGATTAACTAATACTAGAGTAAGTGCTTCAGAACAGTCAAAGTGTGGTCCCTGGACAGAAGCAGCAGCATCACCAGGTAAACTGTTAAGAAATATTAATTTTCAGGTTCCACTCCAGAGCTTCTGACTCAATTCAAAATACTGGGGAATCTGTGTTTTAACAAGCCCTGTAGGTGAGTCTGAACCAGGACTCAAGTTTGAGAATCACTGCTCTAAAATGTTAAAAGTATTAAGGCCTGACACTTCCTTTTACAGAGGAGGAAACTGAAGCCCAGGGCCAAACAGAAAGTCACTGACACAAGCCACACAAAAATAAAGGTCCCAAGCTGGGCTTCTTGACACCTCAGGCTGTGATTCTCCCTGAGCCTCCATGTTCTCCCGCTTTCCCAGTTGTCCCCCATTTCTCATGTCTCATCCACAGATGGGGTGACAGCCCTGATGTCAGCAGTCTGCTGTGGGGGCGTGGAGTCCAGGACCTACCAGGAGACATGGCTGAGAAGTCCTGAGCCCTGGGAACCTCTGCTGGAGGGAGGGGCCTGTCCCCAGGTTCACACTGTGGGTACGGGGGAGACCCCCCTGCACCTGGCTGCTCGATTCTCCCGGCCAACCGCTGCCCGCCGCCTCCTCGAGGCTGGAGCCAACCCCAACCAGCCAGACCGGGCAGGGCGCACCGCTCTTCACACGGCTGTGGCTGCTGATGCTAGGGAGGTTTGCCAGGTTAGTGCACACTGGGATTGCTAAAGGACACTGGGCAAGCTTGCAAGTAAGGCTGGGCAAAAGCCTTCTCCAGGGTTTGGCAAAGAGGAAGGTGATGACTGGGGACTGATAGAGAAACAAGAACAGAACAGAACTGAATATGGACTGGGAGGCGGGTTAGCAGTGAGAGGGGCCTTAGTTAACAGTCCAGGTATACCAGCAGTCACTGGTCCTCTCTGGCCCCTCCAGCTCTTACTCCGCAGCAGACAGACCGCAGTGGATGCACGGACAGAGGATGGGACCACAGCCCTGATGCTGGCCGCCAGGCTGGCTGTCGAAGACCTGGTTGAAGAGCTGATTGCAGCCCAGGCAGATGTGGGGGCCAGAGACAAATGGGGTATGGATCTGGAGAAGCTGATGGTGCGCTATAGAGAAACTGAGCAAATGGGGTGTGAGGTAAGATCTAAAAACTGGGGGGGACAGCAGCGGAACCAACCGGAAGCTGGGGCATTCCCTCCCACGCTGCTGTAAAGGTGGTACAGCTGCGGAGCAATAGCAGCAGACAGCACGTGAGTCCGCCCTCAGCATCCTCAAAC
>SJYX01019208.1:0-51945 GCA_006410675.1 Oreotragus oreotragus | reverse complement strand
TCTATTTCCCATGAAGTGATGGGACTGGATGCCATGATCTTCGTTTTCTGAATGTTGAGATTTAAGCCAACTTTTTCACTCTCCACTTTCACTAAAATTTCACTCTCCACTTTCACTAAAATTTACTGAAATAACAAATATTTAGAAATTCAGAATATTCAATAATGAGAGGATTTAGATAAGCCCACTCATATAATGTTGATGTGTATTTGTGTGTGTGTGCTCAGTCATGTCTGATTCTTTGTGAATCCATAGCCCACTAGGATCCTTGACCATGGAATTTTCCAGACAAGGATAGTAGAGTGGGTTTCCTTTTCCTACTCTAGGGGATCTTCCTGACCCAGGGATTGAACCTGCATCTCCTCTGTCACCTGCATTGCAGGTGGATTATTTACCATTGTGCCATCTGTTACATTAATAAGTGTAAGATCAAATATTAAAATCGAAGTCAATTTGGGAATAACTATGACCAGTTGCTTGAGGAAGGCAATGGCACCCCACCCCAGTACTCTTGCCTGGAAAATCCAATGGACGGAGTAGCCTGGTGGGCTGCAGTCCATGGGGTCGCTAACAGTCGGACAGACTGAGCGACTTCACTTTCACTTTTCTCTTTCATGCATTGGAGAAGGAAATGGCAACCCACTCCAGTATTCTTGCCTGGAGAATCCCAGGGATGGGGGAGCCTGGTGGGCTGCTGTCTATGGGGTCACACAGAGTCGGACATGACTGAAGTGACTTAGCAGCAGCAGCAGCAGCATGACCAGTTGCTATTAGATTTATAAGAATAATTTTGCTTTTTTTTTCTCCCAGTGTTAATATTTTCTAATGAAGATATTCTTATTTAAGTCTAATAAAAATCATCAGATTTATCTTTATTTTTACTACATTTTGATTTAATTTGAATTATAAAAATGTTTTTCTCTATCCAATATTTTTCAATTATAGAATTATATTTTGTTTCAAATTCTGACTGTATTTTACCATTCATTCTGAATTATTATTAAGCAAAAACAAAGGCACTCTATTTTTTATACTGATTTTACGTGACCATGTGAATCTTTGTCTTTTTTATAAATTCTGTATACCCATGTTTTCCATTACATCTTCACTGATTTGATTTCAACTCTTTAGAGTTGAAATGCTGATGGATTTTATATTTTCTTTCCTTCTTCTAGGCTTGGGTTTTATTTCAGTTCTTATTTTCCTAGTACCTTTAGGTGTAAGGTTAGGTTCACTTTGTGGGAAATAGATGGGAAACAGTGGAAACAGTGTCAGACTTTATTTTTTTTTTGGCTCCAAAATCACTGCAGATAGTGATTGCAGCCATGAAATTAAAAGATGCTTACTCCTTGGAAAGAAAGTTATGACCAACCTAGATAGCATATTCAAAAGCAGAGACATTATTTGAGAGTTTTCTTGTTCTACATGTCCCATATAATATTTTTGTTAATTGTAGCTTTGTGTTCCTTTAACTCAAGAAATTATTTTTTATATTACTTCTTTGATATCATCTGTAATCCACTGGTGATTAGCAGTATACTGTTTTGCCTCCACATTTGTGTGTGTGTGTGAGAGAGATTTACTTTTCCCTTGTAGTTGATTTCTAGTTTCATAGCATTATGGTCAGAAAAGATTCTTAATATAATTTCTTTTTTTTTTTTTTTTTAATTTACTGAGACCTGTTTTGTGATCTAGCATGTGATCTATCCTTGAAAATTGTCCATGTACATTTGAGAAGAATGTGTAAGTGTATTATTCTGCTTTTGGATTTAATGTTCTTCCTTAGAGAGAAAATATTTCATTATAATTATCCTGCTGTTTTTTGGCCCACATACCCAGGGGTATTTATCTTTATTATACTATGCCTCCAATCCTCCTACCCATTTCTACGTGGTCCCTTCTTTATATTTTTTTGTTATAGAAGACATTTTCTGTTAGTCTTCTATTTTCCTTTTATTTATCAATAGTTCTGTAAAAATATGTAATTCTGATGTGTCCATGGGAGGATGTGAGCTCAGGGTGTTAGAATTCCAACTTCTTGACCCAGGTGCTGAATCAGCTAACTAGTTGATCGTGAACTTGCCAGGCTCCAGTATTTGATTATTTTAGAGGCATTAGCCTCTTGTTTCCTTTTTTGTTCTCAATATTCATTAAATATATTTCCTCACATTGGGAGCTTGACCAGGTTTCCACAATAAATATTGGACAGAAAGCTCTCAGTCTGCTGAGAAGACAGGAAGCTACTTCAATTAATACTACTTCATGATATGCCTGTATCACATTTCAGTTATCCTTTCAAAGATAAACAGTAGCTTGTACAAGTCCCTTTATTCTTCAGAAGAATTATGTGAGAATATCATAGAGAAAGCAAGGAAATTTCAGGAAAAAAAAAAATCACTGTTTCGTATACCACTTTATGCTACAGCCTTTGACTGTGTGGATCATAACAACTGTGGAAAACTCTTAAAGAAATGGGAATATCAGACCATCTTACCTGTCTCCTGAAAAAACTGTATGAAGGTCAAGAAACAACATCTAGAACCCTGTATGAAACAATTGACTGGTTCAGGACTGAGAAAGGAATAAGAATAGGCTGTCTGATGGCACCCTGTTCATTTAACTTATACGCTGAACACATCATGAGAAATTCCAGGCTAGATGAGTTGCAAACTGGAATCAAGATTGTTGGGGAAAACAGCAAGAACCTCGGATATGTGGACGATGCCACTCCACAGAAAGCAAAGAGGATATAAAGAACCTCTTGATGAGGGTGAAAAAAGAGAGTGAAAAATCTGGCTTAAACAATAAATAGTAAAAAACTAAGATCATGGCACCCAGCCCAATCATTTCATGGCTAATAAAAGGGGGAAAGGTAGAAGCAGTGACAGATTTCCTCTTCTTGGCCTCTAAAATCACTGCAGATGGTGACTGCAGCCATGAAATCAGATAATGACTGCTTCTTGGCAGGAAAGATATGATAAAAAGAGACACTGTTTTGAAAAGCAAAGACATCACTTTGCCCAAAAAGTTTTATATAGTTAAAGCTATGGTCTTTCCGGTGGTGATGTATGGTTGTGAGAGCTGGACCATTAAGAAAGCAGAGCACCGAAGAACTGATGCCTTCAAACTATGGTGCTGGAGAAGACTCCTGAGAGTCCCCTGGACAACAAGGAGGTCAAACTAGTCAATCTTAAAGGAAATAAACTGAATACTCACTGAAAGGACTGATGCTGAAGCTCCAATATTTTTGTCAGCTGATTCAATTGAAAAGACCCTGATGGTGGAAATGATTGAGTGCAGAAGAAGAAGAGAGGATCAGAGGATGAGATGGCTGGATGGCATTACCGATTCAATGGACATTAATGTGGGCACATTCCAGGAGTTGGTGAGATACAGGGACGACTGGCATGTTGCAGTCCATGAGATTGTGAAGAATCAGACACAACTGGGTGACTGAACAACAATAAGAATTTCATATATATATACTTCCCTGGTAGTTCACTGGCAAAGAATCTGCCTGCCAATGCTAGAGACATAGGTTTGATCCCTCGGTTGGGAAGATCCCTTGGAGAAGGAAATGACAGCCCACTCCAGTATTCTTGCATGGGAAATTCCCTGGACAGAGGGTTATGACGGGCTACAGTCAATGTGGTTGCAAAAGAGTCTAACACAGTTTAGTAACTAAACAACAAAGATATTAAATTCTCTGTGTGTGTGTATATATATATATATATATATATATATATATATCCTGGACCACTGGCTGTGCATGTATTTAATTTGCCAAAGGAGAGATAGACCATTATTATGAAAGGAGCATCGTCAAGTCACAAGGAGCTCTGATTCCTCATATACAAACAAGACTCACCATTGTCAGATTCTATAAGTTTAATATGATATCTAATTATTTTAAATTCCATTTATGTGACTATAGATAATTTATACAATTTATTCATATTTTTCTTAGTTTGTGTTTCCTCTTTTGTACATTGCCTCTTCATCCCCTTGGTTCTTTTTTTTTTTTTTTTTTGCATTGCTATTTTTTGTAGTCAATTTAGAGTGATCAGTATATTTTAGTATAATTTCTATATGGTAAATACTAACTTTTTTCATTTTATGCATTCATTCAAATTTTATATGTTTATGTTATCTTGATTTAACATCATCAGTCTTTCATCTTTGTTTTCTTTCATGGTTAACACTTTCAAAATCTTGTTTGAGAAATTCTTCATAGTATTTTAGTAACAAAGATAGTCTTTTACAGTTTTGTTTATTGACTTTATAGTTTTACTTTTCATTAAGTTTTTATACCATCTGGAGGCCACCTTTCTATGTGGAGTTAGGTAGAGATCCAAGTTTTTTTTTTCTTGTAATGAGCCAATTTTCCCTACACTATCTAATAACCAATCTGTTCTTTCTATATTTGCAATGCCATATTTATCATGCATTAAATTTTCATATATTCATGAACATGACTCTGAGAAACATTAGGAGGAGGCTTTTGGCAAAATTTGCCATCAGGAAGAGAAGGTAGAAAATAAATGTCTATGAATGACTGGTCAGGCCACGTAAGATTACATCAATTTCACTCTTGCATATCCTGCCCTTATATTACCCAGATTGCCAACATAAAAAGTTGATGAATAAAAGTACAGTGGAATTTAAAATGTTTCTTTGAAAGTATTATCTCTTTGCTTCTCCTAGTCAAGGTCTGAAACAACCAATCTCCCACATACAGTGACTTTACAGAGACTTCAATCTCCCTACAGATTTCCCAAGCTGGTTGCATTTGTTGCTGTTGCTTGTCAGAATACACACTTCCCTTTAGCTATTGTAGCCACTCTAGGTTTATTTCTCTTAGCAGACTAAGTTTGCTATTATTTGTCATAAGCCAGAATCTGCTCAATGTCCTCTTCATGTCTCATTTTTCCTAAAGCTTCCCAAAATATGTTATTATAATCCTTTCTTCTGCTGCAGCCAAGGAGTTTTTCTTATTTATTTATAGAAAATTATTTTATGTCTTTTTTTCTTTTCAGGTGGACTTAGGCTTTTGGAAACATATCTTCTAGATTCATTAATGAAACAGGAAATCATAGAACCTAGTATCTAATTAAATGTGAAATAAAAAGTTATTGTTCATGTGTTTATTAATGGGAATTAAGAAGAGCCTGTATACCACATTATGACAAGTTCTAATGCAGTATATATATTACATAATGTTTTATAACTGACAATGTGCTTTTAAATCCATGGATTCACAGAAATGTAAGCTGATAAGGTATATTGACCTCACTAATGTGCATATGCATGAGGTCTACTCAGCATCTCACAATGTAGGGTTAGGAATATTGATTCTACACTTTAAAACACAGTAAAATTTCTTTATTATTAACAATTTTCAACTATCTCTCCAAGTACAGTGCTACAAGGAATTTTTCATGTTAACTAACAAAAGTGCCTAGGCTTCCCTTATCATGCATTATTTTACAGAGCTACCAATTATTATACCCTGAGGAAAGAAAAACTAATTTTATTGTTAGCTTAGGTACAACACAACTAGGAAGTTAAATCTACAACAGAAAATCACTTCATATAAATTCTTTTAAAATTAACTGCACTTATAGATTATTCATACCAATGCTTCTCTCCAATAGCATGGATAGTGAAAGTTGATGAAACTGCTAAATTGAGTTCTTCAGAACAGCAAACTGGAAAGTTTCCAGAAAGTTAACACTTTTCTTGATTGAAGATCAGATCATTTATTTTAAGGAACACTCTCTTCACAGTATCACCCCAGAGCATTTGAACCGGGGGTTTCAAAATCACAGTTTGAAGTTTCTCATCTCACCAACTCCCACATTGAAGCTAGGGTCAAATATGTTGAAGTTATGAAACAATGTATTCTAAACTAGAACCAAAGAATAAAAAAATGTGGAAGTCATAGAAAGTCAGGCAAATGCAATCTTGTTTTTTTCCTACTTGCAGATTTTAAAACTTAAAGAGGAATGATGTCTTCTGAAGTTTTTATGTCTTATTACATAACCACAATTTTTTAAGAAGGCATATCTACCAACTTGTTTAGAGACCTTATTTGATCATTTGATGGATTTGCATAATTAAAACATATTGGCTTGCAATACTGAAATGACTGGTTTTCTGATTGGTTAGAAAAACATTACCTATTTTAAAGTTATATATGTAATCAGATTATATTACTCTGTATTTTTTTTTCTTTTGGTATATCATGATGCACCCAAGTTTCTCATTTATTCAAACCCCTTTGATTTTCTCAACATCTTAATTTCTGAACAGTTTCAATAACATAAATGAATTGTATCGCACTGCCATCTTGGTAATGTGAGGTAGTTAGAATAGGAAAAAGGAGTCCGGAAAGACTGGAAGGCAAAAGCTCATGAAAATAAAACAAAGGAAGATCTGAGGACCAAAGTGAGGAACTCAGGTAGAACAAACAGTACTCCTGGTTAGCCAGATTTACATAGGGTAAGCCCAGGAGGAGGAGAAAAAGCATATTAAAAGAGGAGCCAAAGAGCTGGGGGTCTCTCTTGCTCTCTCACTCTCTCCCCCTCTTCTCTTCACGTCTTTTGGGTTGGCATGCCCTCATGCCTTGAGGATGTATTTTCCTTTATTTTCTAAATACAACTGAGCTGTAACACTGGTCCATCCAAAAGCTGTGACACTGGTCTGTCTGAGAGCTGTAATGCTGGTCCATTGCTTCAAATTTTTGTTGTGATGAAACAGAACTGAGGATATTACACACTCTTCTGACAGTAATATAATCCAAATGCAGCTTTCTTTTCTTGGTTTCTTAGTGGAGTCCTTCTGGTGACACATCTCTCTGAGAGGTGTTTTCATTAACAAGTTCTGGAAGACACTTTTACAGCAGTTTCTGGCAGTACAGTCCAATGATTTCTCTGTCACTCAATGATCTGGACTGTTCTTCTCAAACAAGGTCTGAATCAAGCTCTGCGTTTTCTTCTGTGCATGTTCCATCTCAGCTCTAGGTTTAGTAGCTGCACTTACACACATTATTCTTGCAGTCTTTAGATTTCCCTTTACTTCTTAACCAATTCTCATTACTCTAATCCCCTGTTATAGTTAATAATACTTTATGTTCTTCAAATTACTGTGTGGTTTCTGCCCCTTGATTGAAACCTAATTTACATATACAGAGATGATAGTAGAGTGAGGTTGAAGACAATTTTCACTTCCAGTTGATTATTTACAAATAGAGAGATGACCCTAAAAATAGTAAATGCTAATGGAGTTTATTCTTATGGGAAATTTAATCCCACAAAAAGATGGTGAAACAAAATAAAGAGGGGAAGAGACAGATACCAATACCTCAATCAATATGATGGGTTAAACAAGTAGTCAAGAAATGAACATGATTGTCAAGAACACAAAAAAATTTATATGGTGAAGAATAGTTACATATTTAAAGATACAGTTTCTTCACAGTTTTACCTCATAATATTTAAAGTAGATATCTTTGCAGCCAATTAAGCTGACTGTGCTCTTTTCCCCATGGGGGCCCAGTGTGCAATGGCTGCAAATAGCAGCCTCCTTGGTAGTGTATGCAACCTGTTGCCTGTACAGGTTGCCCTAAGGGACCTTGGAGACAACTCTTCCTAGTGGGAATTCATGATTGACCTGCTGTTTCCCAGTCTAGACTCCAGACAGGTATGCGCGGTGCCTTTGGATAGCCCCAGGGCACAGTGGCCAGGGTCCACATTGGCCATGTCATAATGTCCATCTGCACCAAGCTGCAGAACAAGGAACATGTGATTGAAGCCCTCCGCCGGGCCAAGTTCAAGTTCCCTGGCCGCCAGAAGATCCACATCTCTAAGAAGTGAGGATTTACCAAATTCAACGCAGATGAATTTGAGAACATGGTGGCAGAAAAGCGACTCATCCCAGATGGCTGTGGGGTCAAATACATCCCTAACCGTGGTCACCTGGACAAATGGTGGGCCCTGCACTCATGAGCATCAGCACTGTCCCCTCCTTCATCATGCTCACCAATAAATGCTATTTCCTGTCAAAAAAAAAAAAAAAAGTAGATATCAAGGGCCCAAATAATGTGTGGGTTTCTTAAGAGTATGAGATTTAAATTTTGAAGCTAAAAATACTGAATTAAGAAACTACTGATTACTAATTTCTCCTTTTTTCTACCTCTGCTGTAAAGCTGTATAAAATATACATGAATGTGAGATTTTTCATTAAAGAAAATTTCAGAGAAATCGGTCTCCTTGATGAAAAGCCTAGGCTCATTTACCAGTGTTTTGTTTTGTACTTTGAAAAGGCATTCTACTTTTTAATCATTGTTTAATTTGTAAAAGAATTTAGCTAGCAATTTTTCTAGGTCAACAATAAGTGACCCAGAGGCATGATACAGGGAGGGAGGTGGGAGGGGGATTCAGGTTGGGGAACACGTGTATACCCATGGCAGATTCATGTTGATGTATGGAAAAACCAATACAATATTGTAAAGTAATTAGCCTCCAATTAAAATAAATAAATTTATATTAAAAAAATAGGTACATATTTTTGCATAATGTCCAGTAGCCTTGGTTATGTAATTAGAGCAGATGGCAATGTAAACAAAGTGNGAAAAACCAATACAATATTGTAAAGTAATTAGCCTCCAATTAAAATAAATAAATTTATATTAAAAAAATAGGTACATATTTTTGCATAATGTCCAGTAGCCTTGGTTATGTAATTAGAGCAGATGGCAATGTAAACAAAGTGAAACATCCTTAGCTGCTTACACACAACCTTTAATTAATTTAATATAATCAAAATAATTAATTTTAAGATTTCAATTTAAAGCAGGTATGGAAAATATTTTTATTATTTCAAAACCTGCCTAGTGAACTACAACTATATAATGTATCAAGGATAGTTTTTACATGTTGTCCAAAATTTTTATTGAATTATCAAGCATGCATGTGCTTAGTAGTTTTATTGACGTGAAGTTGTAAAATTTTATCTAATTTCCCAGTTTTATGTCTTATGCCTAAATACCTGTAAATGTGATATGATACTAGAATGGATCACACTTATATAAACTTACTAACACTTCAAACTGTCAATGAAAACAGTGTAGCAAACTGGAATAGAACCTGTAAAGAAGTATAGTTATGCTGTTTTCTGTTCCGAGCAAGGCTTTGTTGGTAGTCTGAGGAGAAATAATCTCATTGCAAGTAGATAATTGACATTCCCATTTTCATAAATAGAAGAAGTAAAGTAAGTAAAGTGTCTGACTCTTTATGACCCCATGGACTGTAGCTTACCAAGTTTCTCTGTCCATGGGATTCTCCAGGCAAGAAAACTGGAGTGGGTTACCATTTCATTCTCCAAATAAAAGAGGACCTCTCTAAATTCCCGGTGATCACACTCTGATCTCTGCCACATGGCCCCCTCCATAGGCCATCTCCCATTTCAAATATCTTCCCTCACAAAAGGTTTAATTCCTTTTGAGAGATCACATTATTTAATCAAGCATACCCAGGATAGTCTCCTTTTAATTCAAAGTCAACTGATTTGAGATTTTAATTGTTTTTATAAAATCCCTTCAATTCTGCCCACATTCAAAGGGACAAAGTAATACAAGCTCTGTATATCAAGAGATAAGAATCTTTGGAGCCATTTCAAAATTTTGCCTACCACGGTGGTTTTTACTGATCAAGTAAGAGTGGCTAAGGGAATCCACAACGAGAGCTGAATGAACTGCAGACACTCTTGAAGTGAAGTGTAAAGTGAAAGTTGCTCAGTTGTATCCGACTCTTTGCAACTCCATGGCCTATACAGTCCATGGAATTCTCCAGGCCAGAATACTGGAGTGGGTAGCCTTTTCCTTCTCCAGGGCATCTTCCCAACTTGGGGACTGAACCCAGGCCTTCCACATTGCAGGCGAATTCTTTACTAGCCGAGCCACAAGGGGCAAATANCCGACTCTTTGCAACTCCATGGCCTATACAGTCCATGGAATTCTCCAGGCCAGAATACTGGAGTGGGTAGCCTTTTCCTTCTCCAGGGCATCTTCCCAACTTGGGGACTGAACCCAGGCCTTCCACATTGCAGGCGAATTCTTTACTAGCCGAGCCACAAGGGGCAAATACTCTTACTTTTCATTATAAAAAAGTTGTTTGCAGTAATTTTAGAAGACTAAAATAGATGAAATATTTTAGATTATATTTCTCTTGGTTCCTTTCTAATGCAGTAAATTAGCCTTAGTGTTTTTAAATATACATTTATAAAGAAGCATATATTTAGCTAAAGTAGTAATAACAATACAATAAATTAGTTTAATATTCTTTCATTTTGCACACAGAACAGTCTATCTTGTAGTCGTCCTTATCTATTAAATCTCCAGTAGCATCTGATTAGACATTTATCTTTTACCTTTTTATCAAGATATTATTTATGAACTGTCTGGAACAACACAGTCTTATAAAAAGTTCAATGATTTACTAATGATGGTTACTAGTCCCTATTTAATGCACACAGTTTTACTTATTTTACCAAATAAGCCTACTGCAAACTTTAGATGATTTATATCCTTATCTCTGACACAAATGTAATTTTAACAGTAATAAAGTCATGTCTTTGAATTTTTTTAATTAATAACATAGTCAATTATTAAAAATACCTCATATCCCAGGCAGTATTGTAGCTATTGAGAATACAGTAGTGAACACACAGAAAAGGTTTCAAACAACAAGGATCTTACTTTACACGGGTTTGGGAAGAAAAGAAACAACAAAATAAATGTCTAAGAAAAATAGTAATCAAGAGTAGCAGGGACAATGAAGAAATAAAATTAAATTGTGTAATCAGCCTCTCTAACTTTATTAGATACATTAGGAAAGTTTGATATTTTATTCAAATTTATTTCTAAAATATGCATAATTTAATAATTGACCCATGGCCTCTCTTTAAGTTAAAACGCATTAATTATGAAACAGTGGTCCAATAATATTCATTTAGTGGTATTTGAAATGTTTCCTATGTTAATTGTTCTATATAAGTTTCCTACTTACTTTTGTATATGTTTTGAATGTTTACATTTTATTAGCCAGGAACAGATTTCTAAAATTGGGTTTTAGAACTTGTTACCTGCAATAGGCACCCTCTAAAAATAACTCCTAATAATCCCTATTTACTGTTATTCTTGTTCTTGTATGATCAACTCCCCTTGAGTGAAAGCAGAACCTAAGGACTTGCTTCTAAATATCAGAATAAGACAAAAGTGATTGGATGGTACTTTGGATATTAGATTATAAAAAGACTTAGCCTGAAGGTGTGTCCCTGTCCCTTTCTGTTTCTTCTTTCTTGCTCATTCTAATGAAACAAGCTTCCATGTTGTGTGCTGCCACATGGAGAGTCCCAAATGGTAAGGAACTGAGGAAAGTCACTGATTGACAACTAGCAAGGAACTAAGGCCTTCATTTCAAGCTGGTAGGATCTGTACCCTAACAAGTGATTATGCATGGAAGTAAGCCATTGTCAGTTGAATATTGAGATAATTCCCACCATAGCTGAAGCCTTCACTGCAAACTTATGAAAGGCAGTGAGCCAGAGAACACAGTGAAGTAAATACCTGGATTTCTAAGACTTTGAAACTGTGCAGTAATGGATGCTGTCTTGAGGTATTATGTTTGGGACAATATGTTACACAAGAATAAATATCACTAGAGAGTTGTATACAACATCCTTTTGCTGCTCTAATTTTTACTGATTGCACATTTTTATTCCCTTTCTAGTTACTAGTTAGTAAATTATGTCTTTCTTCTTTTCACTTGAGCAAGATCTAGAGGTACCCCTACTCTTTACTCTTTTTTTTTATATTCAAAGAACCAAATATCAAATTTATAAGTCTTTATGTGATTTATTTATAATATTCACTTATTAATCTATTGTTTAAAAGTTTAAGGTATGGGACAAATTTATATTTCTTTGAAATGTTAAGATTTTCTTGTGGCAAAGTTCAGAAATTATTTTTGCATTTATCCCATGGATATGAAAGGAAAAGTAAAAATCCATTAATTCTTTAAAGAAACTTATAAATATATCTAACCTGAGTTTTTTTAACTAGATGAATCNTAAGGTATGGGACAAATTTATATTTCTTTGAAATGTTAAGATTTTCTTGTGGCAAAGTTCAGAAATTATTTTTGCATTTATCCCATGGATATGAAAGGAAAAGTAAAAATCCATTAATTCTTTAAAGAAACTTATAAATATATCTAACCTGAGTTTTTTTAACTAGATGAATCTATAACCATACTGTCTACTAAGTATTTGTTAAAATTCTTAAAGAGATGGAATACCAGACTGCCATACCTGCCTTCTGAGAAATCAGTATGTAGGTCAAGAAGCAACCGTTAGACTCAGACATGGAAAAATGGACTGGTTCCAAATTGGGAAAGGAGTATGTCAAGGTTATATATTGTCAACCTGCTTATTTAACTTCTATACAGAGTACATCATGCAAAACGCCGGGCTGGATGAAGCACAGCTGGAATCAAGTTTGCAGAGAGAAGTATCATAATCTCAGATATCCAGATAACACCATCTTTATGGCAGAAAGCAAAGAACTAAAGAGACTCTTGATGAAAGTGAAAGTAGAGTAAAAATCCTGGCTTAAACTCAACATTCAAAAAACGAAGATTAGGGCATCCAGTCTCATTGAAGTGAAATGAAGTTGCTCAGTCACGCCAGGTTCTTTGAGACCCATGGACAACAGCCTGCACGAAGCTCCTCCATCTATGGGATTTTCTAGGCAAGGGTACTGGAGTGGGTTGCCATTTCCTTTGCCAGGGAATCTTCCGGACCCAGGGATTGAATCCAGGCCTCCCTCATTGTAGATAGATGCTTTACCGTCAAAGCCACCAGGAAGTCCTCCAGTCCCATTACTTCATGGCAAATAGATGGGGAAACAATGGAAACTGTGACAGACTTTATTTTGGGAGGCTCTAAAATCACTGCAGATGACGACTGCAGCCATGAAATTAAATGACACTTGCTCAGTGAAAGAAAAGCTATGACCAACCTAGACAGCATATTAAAAAGCAGAGATATTACTTTGCCAACAAAGGTCCATCTAGTCAAAGATATGAATTTTACAGTAGTCATATATAGATGTGAGAGTTGGACCATATGGAAAGTTGAGCGCCAAAGANCCAACCTAGACAGCATATTAAAAAGCAGAGATATTACTTTGCCAACAAAGGTCCATCTAGTCAAAGATATGAATTTTACAGTAGTCATATATAGATGTGAGAGTTGGACCATATGGAAAGTTGAGCGCCAAAGAACTGATGCTTTTGCACTGTGATGCTGGAAAAGACTCTTGAGAGTACCTTCGACTGCAAGGAGAGCCAACCAGTCAATCGTAAAGAAAATCAGTCCTGAATATTCATTGGAAGGACAGATGCTGAAGCTAAAACTCCAATATTTTGGCCATCTGATTCGAAGAGATAACTCATTGGAAAAGACCCTGATGCTGCAGAAGATTGAGGGCAGGAAGAGAAGAGGACGACTGAGGATGAGATGGTTGGATGGCATCACTGACTCGATGGACGTGTTTGAGTTAGCTCTGGGAGTTGGTAATGAACAGGAAGCCTGGTTTGCTGCAGTCCGTTGGGTCACAAAGAGTTGTATACAACTTAGCGACTGAACTGAACTGACCGAAAGAGATAAATTATACTCCTTGCCATAATTTCATTCATACATAATTCTCCTGCATTTTTAATAAATATACCTTTATGTAATTAGCTCTTGTAGAGTTTGATGCTTTTTGTATATTTACCATTTATCATTATCTAATGTCACTCTGTCCTATTGGTAGTAGTAATCATCTTGTAATTTCAACTTGTCCAGTACATATTTTTCCACTCTTTGATTTCTGTATTAGTTAGCTCAGGCTGCCATCATAAAATACCATCAATTTAGTGGTTTAAACAGTAGAAATTTTTTCGTTGTAATTCTGGAGGCTTGCTGATTTGGTTTCTGATGAGAGTATTATCATTGGCTTACAGAGAGATCAACCTTTTACCAAGGCCTTCCTTGGCTTTTCTTGGGGATTTCAGGCAGAAAGAAATATCTCTCATTTTCTCTTCTTATAGAGTCATTAGTCCCATTATGAAGACTTTTTTTTTATATATAACCAAACTTTGGCCATCTCCTAAAGGACCCATCTCCAAGTACCATCACACTTGATTGGGGAAAGGAGGACATTAAGGCTTCAACATATGAATTTTGGAGGAATACAGATATTCTGTCCATAAAAATTCCCAAACTTTTTTAATCACATTTTTTAAAACTTACTTCTAATAAACAACATGAGTATAGTTCTTAAATCAGTCTGTCTCTTTTTAAATAGAAATCAGCTCACTCAATCTTTAAAAAAAGTGATATGATTTGATAATTGCATATTATATTCTTGGAAAAGCTAATAAGATCTCTTATAAAGACAGTAGAACAACAAAAGTGAAAAGCAAAGGCAAATGGTGATAATTGCACAAGCAATTTAGTACCAACTGGTCAGACAATTGGAGAAGGAAATAGTAATCCACTCCAATATTCTTGCCTGGGAAATCCCATGGACAGAAGAGCCTGGAAGACTACACTGTCCATATGGTTGAAAAGAGTCAGATACAACTGAAGCAACTTAGCACAATCAGACAATATGATGAAATTAGTTTTACTTTCTAATTCTTTACATATCCATACATTTATCATTGGAGTAGTTGATATTTCCATTGATTATTCATACTTTGGGAAATTATAACACTTTTCAAATTCTGTTTTGATATCATCTTTTATATGAAATTTGTATTTTAATTAATAAAAATATTTCAACTTTTAAAATATTAATGCTAATTTATTGCACTATATCTAAATAACATACTCTGTTTCATTTCTAATCATGGAGCTGTCATTATGACTTACTAAACTGTCAGTATTTTCTCAAAAATATTTTATGCAAAATTTTAAACTTATAGTTCATAGCATAAAGAATATAATATTTAACTATTTACTAGCATTTGCCATGTCTGCTTTATCAATTTATATCCTGAAAATATACACTTTCAAAGATAAACAATATAGCAATCATACATATAAGTATTGCTATTTATTTGAAATTTGCTCAAAAACCATAAAAAAAAAAATCTTAATACTTCACCACTATGTATGCATCTATTTTTGGAGAGTATATTATCCTCCTTTGACATTATCTGAGTAATTAAGACTTATTTCTTAAAATCATTTCATATTGAGAACATCCTAAAAGCCCCCAAATGTACCACTGTGATATATCAATTATATGTCTTCAATTGGGATCATTTATTGTACTTGTTGCTTCATTTTATTAACCTCACTTTTCTAAAAACTAAATTTGAAGTAAAGAGACATTGCTGGTTTGATTGATTCAAAAATCACACATTCTATATTTGTATGATTACTTTCTCACAATATTATTTAACATCTTTTTTATATTACCTACATTTTCTATAGTGTAGAAATCAGTGTGGTCTAATCTAAAAGACTGAATGGATATGGGTTAACATTTCTAGTTAGAGCATTTCATAGATGATGCTAAGCACTTTGTATTGAATCACATCAGAGGGGCTTTATCTAGGTCATCTTGTTTTTAGTAAAGCTAATTTGAACACCATTGAAAAATATTTCTATTTGTACTCTAGATACAAATTCCTTATTTGATATGTTATTTGCAAATGTTTTTTTTTCTCATTTTGCCCATTATCTTTTCACTTTCTTGATGATATCTTTGTCTTTTAAATTTTAGTGAAATTCAATTATCTATTTTTCCCAAGTCATTTGTATTTTGGGTTATGATATATAAGACAATATTCCCTAACCCAAGGTCACAGATATTTACTTCTATTTCTTTTCCTAGAAGCTTTAGGGATTCACATTTTAACTTAGAATGAAGATACATTTGGAATTAGTTTATCTCTATGATCTGAGTTGGGTATCCAACTTTATTATTTTGCATGTTTATCCAGTTGTCCATGCATCATTTGTTGAAAAGACTGTTCTTTTATTACTGAATTGTCTTGCCCCTTGTCAAAATTTAATAGGTCATTAATCTAAATAATTTCTAGGCTTTAAATTTCATTCTGTATCTACAAGTCTGTTTTTAAGGCTACTCTCATACTATGTTAATCACAACTTTGTAGTAAAGGTTGAAATTTGAAATTGTGAATTCCTTAACATTGTTCTTCTTTATCTAGATTATTTTTCCTATCCTGGGTTCTTCAGATCTCCAAGAAAATTTTAGAATTAGTTTATTATTTGGGGGGAAAAATAAAACTGAAATTTTAATAGGCATTATGTTGGCTCTATAAATCAATTTGGGAACATATTATCATCTTAAAATATTAAGTCTTTTGATACATAAGTATGTGATGTCTTTCCATTTACTTACATTGTATTTCATTTCCTTCAACAATGCTTTTCAGTTTTTAGTGTATAAATCTTGTACTTCTGTTAAAATTATTTTGATGCTATTTTAAATGGAATTGATTTCTCAAATCTTACAGAGTTGAGTCTTCTATTATGCAAATTTAATTAATTACTCTAATAACTAGAATAGTTTTTAATGAATTCCCTTAAGATTTTGTATCTAAAAGATCCAGTAATTATATAAATCAAGATAGTTTTACTTCTTTTATTCCATCGTGGATGACTTTATTTCTTTTTCTTGCCCAGTCACACTGGTTAGGACATCCAGCACGCTATTTAACTATTTAACAGAAGTGGTAAGAGTCACTTAGTAGATTGTTCCTGTTCTTAGATAGAAAGTATTCAATTTTTCATCATTAAGTATGATGATAGTTGTGTGCTTCATTTTATAACTGTATTTTACTAAGTTAAGGAAATTCCATTCTACTTCTAGTTTGTTTAGTATTTTTTTAATCATGAAATAGAGTTGAACTTTGTAAAATGTGTTTTTATATCTATTGAAAAGATTATGTGTTTTTTGTCTTCATTATATTAATATTTTACTTTACAGCAATTAATTTTTGGAGGTTAAACTAACTTTACAATCCTTTGTATAGCAAAGGATTCACATCTTAATCACAGCTGAAAGTAATCTGATGTTCAGTTCAGTTGCTCAGTCGTGTCTGACTCTTTGCGACCCCATGAATTGCAGCACGTCTGGCCTCCCTGTCCATCTCCAACTCCCAGAGTTCACTCAGACTCACGTCCATCAAGTCAGTGATACCATCCAGCCATCTCATCCTCTGTCGTCCCCTTCTCCTCCTGCCCCAATCCCTCCCAGCATCAGAGTCTTTTCCAATGAGTCAACTCTTCGCATGAGGTGACCAAAGTACTGGAATTTCAGCTTTAGCATCATTCCCTCCAAAGAAATCCCAGGATCCCAGAGTTCACTCAGACTCACGTCCATCAAGTCAGTGATACCATCCAGCCATCTCATCCTCTGTCGTCCCCTTCTCCTCCTGCCCCAATCCCTCCCAGCATCAGAGTCTTTTCCAATGAGTCAACTCTTCGCATGAGGTGACCAAAGTACTGGAATTTCAGCTTTAGCATCATTCCCTCCAAAGAAATCCCAGGGTTCATCTCCTTCAGAATGGACTGGTTGGATCTCCTTGCAGTCCAAGGGACTCTCAAGAGTTTTCTCCAACACCACAGTTCAAAAGCATCAATTCTTCACCACTCAGCTTTCTTCACAGTCCAACTCTCACATCCATTCATGACCACAGGAAAAACCATAGCCTTAACTAGACAGACCTTTGTTGGCATAGTAATGTTTCTGCTTTTCAATATGCTATCTAGGTTGTGATTCAACACAAACTGCCTAGCATATGTATGATCCTTCCAAAGTGTTGCTGAATTTAATTTGTTTGTATTTTCTTGAGGATTTTACATCTATATTCATAAGAGATATTGATCTGTACTTTTCATGTCATGTGGCAATATCTTTGCCTGCTTTTGGTTTCAAGGCAAAATCTCCTTCTGGAATGAATTAGAGACTGAATGTCAGCAAGATGATAGAGTAGGAGATCCCAACAATCATCTCCCCCAAAAAACAATAAAGACAAATACGTACAAGCCAATGAAAATAACTTGAATGGGCTAAGATATTAACTGTATGTTGAATGTCTCATTTTCTTGATGTATCATTTTCCTGATTCATTGAGTGATCTGTCTGTGTTCTCTTCTTGCTTGCTTGTTGAGATTTTTAACAATCAAAAACAAACAGAGGTTCCAGTCAAAGCCTCCCTCACCAAGAAACCTTGACAAGCCACAGATACAACCCTACCCACAGTGAGGAAACTCCATAATAAAGAGAACTCCACAAATTCCCAGAATATAGAAAGGCCACCCCAAACACAGCAATATAACCAAGATGAAGAGACAGAGGAATACTCAGCAGGTAAAGGAACAGGAGAAATGTCCACCAAACCAAACAAAAGAGGAAGAGATAGGGAATCTACCTGAGAAAGAATTCCGAATATTGATAGTGAAAATGATCCAAAATCTTGAAATAAAAATGGAATCACAGATAAATAGCCTGGAGACAAGGATTGAGAAGATGCAAGAAAGGTTTAACAAGGACTTAGAAGAAATAAAAAAGAGTCATTGTACAATAAATAATGCAATAAATGAGATCAGGAACACTCTGGAGGCAACAAATAGTAGAATAACGGAGGCAGAAGATAGGATTAGTGAAATAGAAGATAGAATGGTAGAAATAAATGAATCAGAGAGGAATAGAGAAAAACGAATTAAAAGAAATGAGGACAATCTCAGAGACCTCCAGGACAATATGAAACGCTCCAACATTCGAATTATAGGAGTCCCAGAAGAAGAAGACAAAAAGAAAGACCATGAGAAAATCCTTGAGGAGATAATAGTTGAAAACTTCCCTAAAATGGGGAAGGAAATAGCCAACCAAGTCCAAGAAACCCAGAGAGTTCCAAATAGGATAAACCCAAGGCGAAACACGCCAAGACACATATTAATCAAATTAACAAAGATCAAACACAAAGAACAACTATTAAAAGCAGCAAGGGGAAAACAACAAATAACACACAAGGGGATTCCCATAAGGATAACAGCTGATCTTTCAATAGAAACTCTTCAGGCCAGGAGGGAATGGCAAGACATACTTAAAGTGTTGAACGAAAAAAACCTACAGCCCAGATTACTGTACCCAGCAAGGATCTCTTTCAAATACGAAGGAGAAATCAGAAGCTTTACAGACAAGCAAAAGCTGAGAGAATTCAGCACCACCAAACCAGCTCTCCAACAAATGCTAAAGGATATTCTCTAGACAGGAAACAAAAAGGGTGTATAAACCCGAACCCAAAACAATAAAGTAAATGGCAACGGGATCATACTTCTCAATAATTACCTTAAACGTAAATGGGTTGAATGCCCCAACCAAAAGACAAAGACTGGCTGAATGGATACAAAAACAAGACCCTTGTATATGCTGTCTACAAGAAACCCACCTCAAAACAAGGGACATAAACAGACTGAAAGTGAAAGGCTGGAAAAAGATATATCATGCAAATAGAGACCAAAAGAAAGCAGGAGTGGCAATACTCATAGCTGATAAAATAGACTTTAAAGCAAAGGCTGTGAAAAGAGACAAAGAAGGCCACTACATAATGATCAAAGGATCAATCCAAGAAGAAGATATAACAATTATAAATATATATGCACCCAACATAGGAGCACCGCAATATGTAAGACAAATGCTAACAAGTATGAAAGGGGAAATTGACAATAACACAATAATAGTGGGAGACTTTAATACCCCACTCACACCTATGGACAGATCAACTAACCAGAAAATTAACAAAGAAACGCAAACTTTAAATGATACAATAGACCAGTTAGACCTAATTGATATCTATAGGACATTTCACCCCAAAACAATGAATTTCACCTTTTTCTCAAGTGCTCACGGAACCTTCTCCAGGATAGATCACATCCTGGGACATAAATCTAACCTTGATAAATTCAAAAAAATCGAAATCATTCCAAGCATCTTTTCTGACCATAATGCATTAAGATTAGATCTCAATTACAGGAGAAAAACTATTAAAAATTCCAACATTTGGAGGCTGAACAATACGCTTCTGAATAACCAACAAATCACAGAAGAAATCAAAAAAGAAATCAAAATGTGCATAGAAATGAATGAAAATGAAAACACAACAACCCAAAACCTGTGGGACACTATAAAAGCAGTGCTAAGAGGAAAGTTCATAGCAATACAGGCATACCTCAGGAAACAAGAAAAAAGTCAAATAAATAACCTAACTCTACACCTAAAGCAACTAGAAAAGGAAGAAATGGAGAACCCCAGAGTTAGTAGAAGGAAAGAAATCTTAAAAATTAGGGCAGAAATAAATGCAAAAGAAACAAAAGAGACCATAGCAAAAATCAACAAAGCCAAAAGCTGGTTTTTTGAAAAGATAAATAAAATTGACAAACCATTAGCCAGACTCATCAAGAAACAAAGGGAGAAAAATCAAATCAATAAAATCAGAAATGAAAATGGAGAGATCACAACAGACAACACAGAAATACAAAGAATCATAAGAGACTACTATCAGCAATTATATGCCAATAAATTGGACAACGTGGAAGAAATGGACAAATTCTTAGAAAAATACAACTTTCCAAAACTGAACCAGGAAGAAATAGAAAATCTTAACAGACCCATCACAAGCACGGAAATTGAAACTGTAATCAGAAATCTTCCAGCAAACAAAAGCCCAGGTCCAGACGGCTTCACAGCTGAATTCTACCAAAAATTTCGAGAAGAGCTAACACCTATCCTACTCAAACTCTTCCAGAAAATTGCAGAGGAAGGTAAACTTCCAAACTCATTCTATGAGGCCACCATCACCCTAATACCAAAACCTGACAAAGATGCCACAAAAAAAGAAAACTACAGGCCAATATCACTGATGAACATAGATGCAAAAATCCTCAACAAAATTCTAGCAATCAGAATCCAACAACACATTAAAAAGATCATACACCATGACCAAGTAGGCTTTATCCCAGGAATGCAAGGATTCTTCAATATTCGCAAATCAATCAATGTAATTCACCACATTAACAAATTGAAAAATAAATGCCATATGATTATCTCAATAGATGCAGAGAAGGCCTTTGATAAAATTCAACATCCATTTATGATAAAAACTCTCCAGAAAGCAGGAATAGAAGGAACATACCTCAACATAATAAAAGCTATATATGACAAACCCACAGCAAACATTATCCTCAATGGTGAAAAATTGAAAGCATTTCCCCTAAAGTCAGGAACAAGACAAGGATGTCCACTTTCACCGCTACTATTCAACATAGTTCTGGAAGTTTTGGCCACAGCAATCAGAGCAGAAAAAGAAATAAAAGGAATCCAAATTGGAAAAGAAGAAGTAAAACTCTCACTGTTTGCAGATGACATGATCCTCTACATAGAAAACCCTAAAGACTCCACCAGAAAATTACTAGAGCTAATCAATGAATATAGTAAAGTTGCAGGATATAAAATCAACACACAGAAATCCCTTGCATTCCTATACACTAATAATGAGAAAGTAGAAAACGAAATTAAGGAAACAATTCCATTCACCATTGCAACGAAAAGAATAAAATACTTAGGAATATATCTACCTAAAGAAACTAAAGACTTATATATAGAAAACTATAAAACACTGATGAAAGAAATCAAAGAGGACACTAATAGATGGAGAAATATACCATGTTCATGGATTGGAAGAATCAATATAGTGAAAATGAATATATTACCCAAAGCAATCTACAGATTCAATGCAATCCCTATCAAGCTACCAGCGGTATTTTTCACAGAACTAGAACAAATAATTTCAAGATTTGTATGGAAATACAAAAAACCTCGAATAGCCAAAGCAATTTTGAGAAAGAAGAATGGAACTGGAGGAATCAACTTACCTGACTTCAGGCTCTACTACAAAGCCACAGTCATCAAGACAGTGTGGTACTGGCACAAAGACAGAAATATAGATCAATGGAACAAAATAGAAAGCCCAGAGATAAATCCACACACATATGGACACCTTATCTTTGACAAAGGAGGCAAGAATATACAATGGAGTAAAGACAATCTCTTTAACAAGTGGTGCTGGGAAAACTGGTCAACCACTTGTAAAAGAATGAAACTAGATCACTTTCTAACACCACACACAAAAATAAACTCAAAATGGATTAAAGATCTAAATGTAAGACCAGAAACTATAAAACTCCTAGAGGAGAACATAGGCAAAACACTCTCCGACATAAATCACAGCAGGATCCTCAATGATCCGCCTCCCAGAATACTGGAAATAAAAGCAAATATAAACAAATGGGATCTAATTAAAATTAAAAGCTTCTGCACAACAAAGGAAACTATAAGCAAGGTGAAAAGACAACCCTCTGAATGGGAGAAAATAATAGCAAATGAAGCAACTGACAAACAACTAATCTCAAAAATATACAAGCAACTTATACAGCTCAATTCCAGAAAAATAAACGACCCAATCAAAAAATGGGCCAAAGAACTAAATAGACATTTCTCCAAAGAAGACATACGGATGGCTAACAAACACATGAAAAGATGCTCAACGTCACTCATTATCAGAGAAATGCAAATCAAGACCACAATGAGATACCACTTCACACCAGTCAGAATGGCTGCGATCCAAAAGTCTGCAAGCAATAAATGCTGGAGAGGGTGTGGAGAAAAGGGAACCCTTTTACACTGTTGGTGGGAATGCAAACTAGTACAGCCACTATGGAGAACAGTGTGGAGATTCCTTAAGAAATTGCAAATAGAACTGCCTTATGACCCAGCAATCCCACTGCTGGGCATACACACCGAGGAAACCAGAATAGAAAGAGACACATGTACCCCAATGTTCATTGCAGCACTGTTTATAATAGCCAGGACATGGAAACAACCTAGATGTCCATCAGCGGATGAATGGATAAGAAAGCTGTGGTATATATACACAATGGAGTATTACTCAGCCATTAAAAAGAATACATTTGAATCAGTTCTAATAAGATGGATGAAACTGGAACCAATTATACAGAGTGAAGTAAGCCAGAAAGAAAAACACCAATACAGTATACTAACACATATATATGGAATTTAGAAAGATGGTAATGAGGACCCTGTATGCAAGACAGCAAAAGAGATACAGATGTGTAGAGCGGACTTATGGACTCTGAGGGAGAAGGAGAGGGAGAGGGAGAGGGAGGGATGATTTGGGAGAATAGCATTGAAATATGTATACTATCATGTAAGAAATGAATTGCCAGTCTATGTTCAATGCAGGATGCAGGATGCTTGGGGCTGGTGTATGGGGATGATCTGGAGGGAAGATGTGGGGTGGGAGGTGGGAGGGGGGTTCATGTTTGGGAGTTCGTGTAGAAAAATAAATAAATACAACAACAACAAAAGAAACAAACAAACAAAAAACCGTCAGGCAATATGTTGATCTCCATTTCTTTGGACTCAGTTATTGGACAATTATTCTGTTCCTTTGATGCTTTCATGGCTGCTTGATTGTGTTTCCTGACTTTGTATTCAAAGGAGCCACTTCCTTCAGTTTTTATTGATAGGCTTAAAGAAAGTTATAATCAAACAAGAAAGCAAAAGTATAAAAATAAAATTTTATACATGAGAAATAGCAATGAATAGAAAAAGCAAAATAATTATAATTAATAGACTTGATAAATCCACGATAATTAAAATACCATCTCCATATCATAGATTAGTTTCTGTAGATAGGATTAAGAAAGAATTTGGAGAAACAAAGTAAAGAATAATGTTTGAAAACTGAGGGTATCAACATATAGTAAAAATCATTCATCTTTTCTTTTATATAATTTAAACATTGTGCCTTGATATCTATCTTATCTAGTCATATTGTCACATTTCTTCTAAAATATGTTTATCTATTATGCCTTTATCATCTTTTAACATCCCTTATTTTCAAGATTTCTTTATCTTTTCCATAAGATATGCTTTTCTTATTAGACAAATGGTAGATTTATTATTCCAATAAAATCTCAATCTCTATCTTTTAATAAATTATCTTTTAATTGTTTATTGTAATTGTGATTGCTATTGCTTGTTGTTTAGTTGCTAAGTCCTGCCCAACTCTTTTGAAATTTCCTAGGCAAGAATACTGGAGTNGCTTTTCTTATTAGACAAATGGTAGATTTATTATTCCAATAAAATCTCAATCTCTATCTTTTAATAAATTATCTTTTAATTGTTTATTGTAATTGTGATTGCTATTGCTTGTTGTTTAGTTGCTAAGTCCTGCCCAACTCTTTTGAAATTTCCTAGGCAAGAATACTGGAGTGGGTTGCTGTTTCCTTCTCCATGGGATCTTCCTGACCCAGGGACCAAACCCATGTCTCCTGCATTACAGGCAAATTCTTTACTGCTGAGCCACAGGGAATTGTGATTACTTTGTGTAATTATTTATTTTCCCAATTATTCTTGCTTTCTATTTTTGCTGTTTCTCTCATTTTTCATTTTTATCTATACTTATCAAATTTCTTTCTTTCTCCTTTTGTCTAATGATATGAGATGCTAAAATCTTTTATTATTCTCTTTGTTTTATACCTAAAAAAATAAATAAAATAAAACAAAGAAGTTCTACTTTATCTGTTCACTTAATTTATAAATAATTCTTCAGATATGTATAGTGATCTATCCATTCTCCAGACTCTGCTATTTTTATTTGGTAAAATCAGAGCCAACTGAGCCTAATACAAATAGATACCAGTAGTATATATTAGGTTTTCTTTTTTTTTAGATAGAAAATTTAATTGTAATGAAGTTGGTATCTTCTCATTAGAAAACCACCAGTGTACTGTAAATTATGTATAATTTGACGTGCAATATTCAGATATAAGTGAAACATTGATGGGGAGAAATGATTCCTTAGGATGGAGTTGACAAACTAAGGCCTGTTAGTAAATGTTGAGGGAGTGTATAATTTCCTTGGTTCTGTCTCACCACAGCAAAAATTTGAAATGGTAGACCAGTGTCATAGCTTGGTTACAGCTCAGTTTTATCTGGCAAGCAAAGGAAAATACATCCTCAAGGCGTGAGGGCAGTTGGACCCAAAACAAGAGAGGGGCTAAATTTTGGCTCCTCTTTTTGTATGTTTTTTTTTTTTTTTCCTCCCCCTCCTCCTGAGCCTACATTATGTAAACTGGGTTAGCCAGGAGGGCTGTTTGTTTCACCTGAGGTATTCACTCCGGTCCTTGGACCTTCTTTTGTTCCATTTTCATGGGCTTCTCCCTTCTTTGTCTTTTAACCACCACCATTTTGGACTGCTTTTACCTATTCTAACTACCTACCATTCCCCCCTCAAGAGATGGGAGACCCAATTCATTGGGAGTAGGGGCATCAAAGTCTCTCTGGCTACTTCCTGCTGAACCTGGATAGCAAGGGGCATTGGGCTTTCCTCGCTTGCTAATCTCAAGCCTCAGAGTCCTTACAGCAGTGTCCATCTAAGGGTGAGTGACATTTTCCATGGTCAGGTATAATTTAATATATCATTGTTGAACTGGCAATGTATGTTGTACCTTGTTGACAGGGGTATTGAGTGTTCTTTTCTGTTTTCCTCTACGGCTTAAGTTCTGAGTAGTGAATCCAGGAGTCGTGTTCCAGTACCTTGATTGCTAGTGGCAAAGGTTCAGTCTCTATGGTTTTAAAATTGGAGACTACTGAATACACGGCTCTTCTTTTTCCATCCAAGACAAAGCTGCTTCCATCAGTGTAAAAGATTTTCTCAGGATTGGCCAGAGGATCTTCTGACAATACCTCTTGGGATTTTGTCCAGTGGTCCAAAGTTTCCAGGCGAGAGTGAAAGGGGAGAGCCCTCAGCAGTAGGCAGGACGGTAGCTGGGTTAAGAACCTCACAAGGGGATATAGTCAGGCATGGATTTTCCATCAGCACTACTTGATATATGAAGATCTTTTGATCAGACATCCATAAGTGGTCTCCCATACAGGAGTTTCTTCATTTGGTGACTGGTAAAAATAGTTTGCCCCCAAGAGAGAATTTTAAAGCATCTTCTATCAGGACTGAAATAGCTACAAGATTTTGAAGGCAAGGAAAGATCTCTTTCCAATAATGGAGTAGGATACTCAAGGACCACCAGAAACTTGTGGGAAAATATTTGCCCACCCAAGCAACTTGTCCATCCAAGTTCTCAGGTGAATCTTTTTGTTATTTATTTATTTATTTTTCTTGTAACACCTGAAATTGTACAGGTTTTGGGGGAGAAGTCTCTGAAGTAGGAGGTCAGGTCAGAGTAAGTAGCCTCTGTGTCAACCAAGAAATTCTCAGACCTACCTGCCACATCCAGTTACACCCTTGGCTCCAGCCCTGTGATGGTTATCTGTGACAAGAAGACTGGCTGGAGCAGGCCACTTCAGTCCTGTTGAACTATCTTGAGGGAAGGCTTGGTACTTGACCTTGAGGCTCTTGAGATTGGATATTATAGAGTATTTCCCTCCCAAGGGCCAGCTCAGTTTTATTTGGCAAGCAAAGGAATATACATCTTTGAGGCGTGAGGGTGGGCTGACCCAAAGAAGAGAGGGGCTCAATTTTGGCTCTTCTTTTTATGCTTTTTCTCCTTCCCCAAGCCTGCCCTATGTAAATTTGGCTAGCCAGGAGATTGAGAGGAGATTGGATTGTTTCACCTGAGGTCTCACTCTGGTCCTCAGACCTTCCTTTGTTCCATTTTCATGGGCTTCTCCCTTCTTGTCTTTTAGCACCTCCATTTTGGTCTCCTTTTTCCTATTCTAACTACCTAACAGTGAAGTTTGTCCTGCTGCCTGTTTTCATAGGACCTGAGAGTTAGCAAATTTCTTTAAAATTTTAAATGTTTGAAAAACATTAGAAAAAGTAATTTTTCAGGATATTTAAAAATTATATGAATTCAACTTTCATTGTTGTTATGAGCTGAATTGTGTCCTTCTCAATTCATCCATTGGAGCTTTAAAACACCCAGTAACTCAGAAAATGACTGCCTTTGAATCAAGGACCTTTAAAGAAGTAATTATGTTAAAATGAGGCCTTTAAGGCAGGCTCTGACCCAATCTGCTGGTGTCCTTATCAGAACAGAAAATTTAAACACAGAGAGAGACACCAAGGCTGTGGACACATAGAGAAAAAGCCACGTGAGGGCACAGGATAAGGTGGTCTGCAAGCCAAGGAGAGAGATTTCAGAGGAAACCAAAATGCCAACACCTTGAATCTGGACTCCTAACCTTCAGAACTGTGAGGAAATAAATTTATGGTGTTTAAGCCACCCAGTATGTGGCATTTCATTATGGCAGCTCTAGCAAACTAATACAAGTGTCCAGATAAAACAAACAGATATACTCATTTGTTTATGTTTCTTCTCTGTGGCAGTTTTCACACTTCAAAGGCAGAGTTGTTGTGACAGAAATGGTATGGCCTGCAAGCCTGAAATATTTACTAACTGGCCTTTTTCAGAAAATGTTTGTCAATTCCTACTGTAGGGATTGGGGAATATGTACTTGTAATGCTGTGATTTTTAAAAGACTTTCACAAATGTTTTAAATATTAACTAAGGAAATGCTATATAATAACAACTTTCTATTTCCTTGATGCTGTAGCATGAGAGGGAGGAAAAAAAAAAAAGGAGAATCTAAATGCTAAGGCTAAAAAACATTAGCAGTGCTTGTGCAAAATAATTTCTTAACCAAAAGTGCCATTATTGTGATTGTAAGAAATCAATTGTTGCCATCGCAGTAAATCTGTAAGATTTTGGAAGGTTGCGTAAGGCACAGGAGGTAATTTTTATGCTGACATATCTGGAATCATTGGGCTTTCCTGGTGGCTCAGGTGTTAAAGAATTTGCCTGCAATGCAGGAGACCAGAGTTCAGTCCCCAAGTTGGGAAGATCCTCTGGAGGAGGGCATAGCAATCCACTTCAATATTCTTGACTGGAGAATCTCATAAAGAGAGGAGCCTGGTGGGCTATAGTCCAAAGTGTTGCATAAATTTGGACCCACCTGAAGTGACTTAGCACAACACACAACTGGAAACATTAAGCCCTGAATCATACTGAGAATTGTTGTCAAAGAAAGACTCAGGTGAATCCAAAGAAGTATTTTAATAGAAGGATAAGAATAAAATGACGTGTTACAGAAGTTAAATTGTAATTATAGTAAGGAGTTAATAATGGAAGCAGCAGTAGCACTGGTGTTACTATCAAGTGGTTCTAATTTTTTCAAGAGTTGCAAGAAGTGTGAAAAAATAATGTGAGAAAATATCAATCCAACTTTTTCTGTTGAAATTTGGAAAAATCATGTATCTCTAGGGACACAGTAGGTGTAAAGAGTTGCAAATGCCTAAGCTTTCCAGGGAGAGAAGGCTCTCCAAGTCCCAAGAGAAAGAGGTGCATGATGAAATGGCGCTTTCTTGCCAAAAACTGTTGGATTGTGTTTCTGCAGCTTTATTCAGTACAAAAACAAATTGTAGGCAGTAACCTAGGTCTCCCAGCAACACAGACACACAAGAGAATGCAAGGTTTTAGTCCATGAATGCACACAATTAAGTGCTCTAAACACTTGTGTTCTTATTCAGTATGGAAGGTACAAAGGAAAACCAATGAACAGGTACAGTACTATTGTATTCTATAAATGAATGCCCCTACTATGTGCCAGGTGCTTTCACTGGATCTGAGAAAGTACTATCAAGCAGGCTCCTTGTACTCTTATATTTAATAGACTTATGGAGATATGTAAGTTGTCTTTCACTAATACATTTGCTAATGTAATCATTTCTTTAAAGATCATGAAATGTTAGCTTGATAAAAGTACTATGTATAAGATAAACTTTAATATTTTTTCAGGAATTATAGGGAAGAAAACAAAGTATATCTAACCTATAAAAACCTTTATTGGCCACTCTTCTTTAGAAAAGCCCTCATACCTATCAAAATATAGATGTTAAAGAACAGCCTAATTGTAGATAAATGTTAAAAGAAAGCTACAAAATCATTGATTAAACCCATTTCAGATGTTCCAGACTTTCGACAGATATTCAGCATGCGTGTGGGCGGAGAGGAATGCTTATGTGCATCATATTTAGATTTTTTCCACTTACAAGAATTATAATTTGATAGGCAACTGCAATTTTACTTTTCATAAGTGTTCCTTATAAATCTACCAGCTAACAGCCAGAATGTGTGAGACATATACATTATAAAAAGTGGGAAAAAATGAGCACTTGAATAATGATTTTTAAAATGTGGAAATTGTGGCCAAAATTTCTCACTTTAAATATCATGAAATCAGGGAATTTAACACCTCTATTCAAAATAAATTATTTTTTAAGAGTGAAATGATTTTCTTTAGATTTCATCCTTTAGAATTAAATAAATTGAATGTATTTTTATAAAACTTTCCTAAGAATTTATGGCTCAGGTGCTGTAATAGATGCAGCAAGTCTGTACCTTTCCATTCCTAGCTTGTGTAAGGTTGAGCTCTAATATTGTGCTCTTGTTTCAATTGTGATAAATATGTCTTTGGTGTTTTCCCCAAAATCATAACATTTTCTACTACTTCTGACTCAGGATATTTGTAACATTAAGTATCAAATCTACCTGAAACAGACAGAACTTGTCTTCATATCCTTAAGGTAATTCCATCAAATAAGGCTTATATTCAGATGAAAGAGCTCTACCCCATCTCCACTACTATTGTATTTTCTAAGGTAAGAGAATTTATGAGCTCATCGTCATTTTTAAGCACTAATAGCAATAAACAGCAAAATAATAGTAAAAGTTACAATAATTACAATAAATTACAAAATTACAGTAAATAGTTAAAAAAGGGCAGTGTTATTTAATTTACCCACTCCTTATTTCAAATTGTTTATCAGTTCATTTATCTATTTAATTATCTCTCACTATTTAAGCATTTTTAATCATTCTGCCTCTTTTTACATTGTTAGTATAGATGATAATGACAAAATTTTTAACAGTAACCTTAATGTGACTGGAAAACCTGAAATGTCATCCAGTATGTATTACATATAATTAAAAGAAAGAAGATAAACTAAGGAAGGCTGGAAAGACAGGTATGAAGAAGGACTAAAAAAGTAAAATGGAAGGGAAATAAGGAGGAACAAAGGAAAGAAAGAAAAAGGAAAAAAGAAAGAGTAAGAAAAAATTTAATATTGATAAAATCTAGCAACTCTCACAGAATTCAGGTTCTTTTTCACTAGGATTCAAGAAGAATAAATAATGTTAAACGGGTCGATATAAACTGGGCTGATGTAAATTAAACTATCAAAATATTCATTGGAACAATTTATGTTTACTTACAAAGCACATAGAAATCATATGTTTCAGATGCATTTTCTATTATTTTAAACATGTCTGAATTTGGGGAAATTTAAAATTCTCTTTATCAATTATAATACTTATACATAAGTATTTTCTAATTTGGTATCAGTATGTAATCATATATTTTCTATTAGGAAGCCAGAATTTTTCTCCTTCCCTCATTCTCTCCTTTCTTGCCTTCTTTTTCTCTTTCTTGCTTTCTCTTTTCTTTTTTTTTTTTTTAATCCACTTATCTTTTATTCTTCCCTACATAAGATCATAGGATTCACAGCTGGACCTACAAAAATTGCTTAGAAAACTATTAGCAATAAAGAAAAGTATATTTACTGATATACTTCTTTAAAACGTCCGTTAAAATTTTGAGTTCAAATTGAATTATCTATATTATAGATGCAATNTCATTCTCTCCTTTCTTGCCTTCTTTTTCTCTTTCTTGCTTTCTCTTTTCTTTTTTTTTTTTTTAATCCACTTATCTTTTATTCTTCCCTACATAAGATCATAGGATTCACAGCTGGACCTACAAAAATTGCTTAGAAAACTATTAGCAATAAAGAAAAGTATATTTACTGATATACTTCTTTAAAACGTCCGTTAAAATTTTGAGTTCAAATTGAATTATCTATATTATAGATGCAATTAGAATATTACAAACTTTCCAAATATTAAACATAAGCATAGGTAGATATTTCCCTGGGTAATAAAAATAAATACCACTTGCTATATAATATAAACAGAGTCCTAGACACTTCTCCTGATACAGAGAATTCTGAATCACTTGCAGGGAATAGATGGAGGATGTTTTTCTCATATTCTTTCATCATCTAGGTTTACATCTAAGGGAAATTGATGCATTATTAGTCACTGCCATTTTCCATTCACCAAACTGTTCAGTAGAAGAAAGTGTCAAGCTTCACCTAGGACATTTGTAGTCTACCAGCCTTTGCTTTACTCTAGGTCTACACAGTGGAATAGACATTTTCTTCCTTTTCCTCAGGCATTATATTTCATGAAAAATTCATTTCTTCCTTCTCCTACCTCTGAGTAATTTTTGTAAGAAACATAGACAAAAGGAAGTGACTTTGAGTCCATTTGAATGACTAGTCCTGAACTGTCTGCTAGCTGTTTTCCACTTTCACTGTGCATGTCACAATTCTTATACTGCCTCTTGCATACAAATGGAGCTGCTCTCTTCCACTGTGCTTTGCTTATACCAATTAGGTCCTCCAGACAGACTTCAGTCAACTGGCCATTATTGAAGTAGGTTGGGTTCAAAGTTCCTCAACAGATTAAGTACAAAATCTCAGCTTTTCAAGCAAAATGCTGTTGTTCTTAAAAGTTAAAGGAAATGCAATAAGTTAGAAAATTTTAAGTTAAGAAGATATCATGACACATTACTCTGGGTTTAACAACCATTACAATTATGAGTTTAGGAATGATTAACTATGCAATGACTCAATATCAGGATAAAACTCCCCTCACACCCAACAAATAAACAAAAATATATATAATATTTGTCAATAAAAATCAAATAAATATGTGATACTGTTAAAATAATACTAAAGTAAATTCCTAACATTTTATATACCCTCCTTAGCATTCCTGAGTCACTGATAAAAATACATATGTTTATTATCATGTCAGTTCTTTTCAAAGAATAGCCCTGGATCTGAAAATTAGATGAAATCTATTCATCAAAAATTATCAACATGGAATAACAAAGACAGAAATATTTAAGGAAATGCCATCAAATCTTTAGAAGGTTTTAGTTAGACATCTGGTGAAAGAGTTGGATATAGAGATAAATGATAGTTCTTAAAATTCTGAGATAAAGGGGAAAGCTTTTTCATTCTGTACCGTACAGCCTCCTCATAATAAAATGTGAGACTAGTTGATAATTCCTAGCCTAAAATAAGGGGGAAGGCAATGGCACCCCACCCCAGTACTCTTGCCTGGAAAATCCAATGGACGGAGTAGCCTGGTGGGCTGCAGTCCATGGGGTCGCTAACAGTCGGACAGACTGAGCGACTTCACTTTCACTTTTCTCTTTCATGCATTGGAGAAGGAAACGGCAACCCACTCCAGTATTCTTGCCTGGAGAATCCCAGGGATGGGGGAGCCTGGTGGGCTGCCGTCTATGGGGTCACACAGAGTCGGGCACGACTGAAGTGACTTAGTAGCAGCAGCAGCCTAAAATAATCATTCCAAATATCCTTTTCTTATCTTCTTAAGATTTGATTATCATTATTATAAAACATGAAACAGATGTTTCACCTTGTTTCAGAATTCCTTTTTAATATTATGTTGTAGAACTAGCCAAACAGGTATTCTTTGTTTATTTATTTATTTTTAGATGTTTAAAGAGTTACATATGTGGGTTTCCTGATATGATTATCAGATGATGAGATGATGCAAAAACCTTGATGTCTCATTTGGCATATATAAATCATAGATTTTCAAGAAATGTATTTATTTTGTGCATATAATCTTTCATGACCTGCATGTAAGTAAACATAGGGGGGGGTTCACTGTCATCCCTTTGCTTAAGTCCAAGTACCAACCTGATTCTTAAGGTCCATCATGACCTAGTCATATTCCATTTAATTTGGGAAAAATATGTATTATACTGAAATTACTTGCAGTGTTCTATAAATATTAAATGGGGAAAATTTTCTGATCTTTTACATCCTTATTGGTTTTCTGCCTTCAATTCAGTTCAGTTGCTAAGTCATGGCTGACTCTTTGCGACCCTGTGGACTTCAGCACGCCAAGCCTCCATGTCCATCACCAACTCCCAGAGCTGATTTTCTGCCTTATTTTTCATTAAATATTATTCTGAGGAAATTCTGTCTGAGTTTTCCACCTTCTCATCAAGGGTTTAAAACTGCCTGCAGGCAGTATGTAAGGTTTACAATGATAAGACTTACCTTTTCATGTCCCATTTATCTGGGACTCACTCTTTGTGCTCCTTATTATTTAATATCTGAAGATAGTTTTTCTGATGTTATCCAGATTTCTATTTGTTTAAGTCAGAATGGTGATTCTGGTTCCTCTTCTCTGTCTTGTCCAGGAGATTAAAAAAAAAAAATCCTTCCTTTGTTAAAAATTTCTCTCTTTGTTTTTCTCCAGAACATTAGTTTTAGAGGAGGAAAAAATTATAAGAAACTTTCACTTTTCTTCTTTTATAAAAGGTATAGCACTTTTTGCAGTCTGGCAATATTCAGATAAACGCAATCTATTTTACATGCAATAGGTCATTTCATGTTTTTAAATTCAGCTTTAAGAACAAAAAAAATATTGACATGAACTGTCCTATTTCGCAGAAGAACCTGAACTTGAAAGTTTATTTAAATTGTTTAAAGTCATAACATTTTTATTTATAGCCATAGGATTAAACTCTACTTCTACTGTAGTCTTAATACTGTTATCTCCAAGAATGCACACGTTGTTACTTTGCATTATTTATTTCCATCATAAACTTATTCAACTGTTACATTTTCATTCTCAAAAACCAGATTCATTCTCAAAGGAAGAGTTACTGATACAGTCAGACCTTTAAATAAAATAAATAATAAACACAACTCACACATTGAAATATAGTATCTAAAACTGACAAGTATATCAGTGGATTTAAAGCTTCTCAGGGTGATTATTTTGAAGACTATCATTCTTTTCTGTGTATTTATTTAAAAATAAATAACATATTCAATGACATTAAAATAATATTTAAGTCACAAATGCAACTTATAATCATCAGTTCAATGCATAAGGGTCTGAAATCATAATGCATCCTTATATTGTTCTCTGTCTTCTAGTGAAGTTAGCAGAAGAATTTTCCAGAGGTAAAGAGTGTAATTAGCAAATCAATGGGTTAATTTAGAGATATGTAATTTTCAGTAATAACGAGGGTTACTATTCCTTATGGGAACTGGCTTAAACTGGGTTATAAGAAGGTATGAATAGTTGAAATAAATTAATTATCTTTCAAATTTGGGATTTAAAATTGAACAAAATACTTTATAAATCAGTGAAAGGACTTCCCTGGTGGCTTAGAGGGTAAAGCATCTGCCTGCAATGCAGGAGACCTGGGTTCTATCCCTGGGTTGGGACGATCCCCTGGAGAATGAAATGGCAACCCACTCCAGTTCTCTTGCCTGGAAAATCCCATGGATGGAGGATCCTGGTAGGCTATAGTCCAGGGGGCCACAAAGAGTCGGACAAGACTGAGCGACTTCACTTTCACTTTTCTCTTTCATGCATTGGAGAAGGAAACGGCAACCCACTCCAGTATTCTTGCCTGGAGAATCCCAGGGATGGGGGAGCCTGGTGGGCTGCCGTCTATGGGGTCACACAGAGTCGGGCACGACTGAAGTGACTTAGTAGCAGCAGCAGCCTAAAATAATCATTCCAAATATCCTTTTCTTATCTTCTTAAGATTTGATTATCATTATTATAAAACATGAAACAGATGTTTCACCTTGTTTCAGAATTCCTTTTTAATATTATGTTGTAGAACTAGCCAAACAGGTATTCTTTGTTTATTTATTTATTTTTAGATGTTTAAAGAGTTACATATGTGGGTTTCCTGATATGATTATCAGATGATGAGATGATGCAAAAACCTTGATGTCTCATTTGGCATATATAAATCATAGATTTTCAAGAAATGTATTTATTTTGTGCATATAATCTTTCATGACCTGCATGTAAGTAAACATAGGGGGGGGTTCACTGTCATCCCTTTGCTTAAGTCCAAGTACCAACCTGATTCTTAAGGTCCATCATGACCTAGTCATATTCCATTTAATTTGGGAAAAATATGTATTATACTGAAATTACTTGCAGTGTTCTATAAATATTAAATGGGGAAAATTTTCTGATCTTTTACATCCTTATTGGTTTTCTGCCTTCAATTCAGTTCAGTTGCTAAGTCATGGCTGACTCTTTGCGACCCTGTGGACTTCAGCACGCCAAGCCTCCATGTCCATCACCAACTCCCAGAGCTGATTTTCTGCCTTATTTTTCATTAAATATTATTCTGAGGAAATTCTGTCTGAGTTTTCCACCTTCTCATCAAGGGTTTAAAACTGCCTGCAGGCAGTATGTAAGGTTTACAATGATAAGACTTACCTTTTCATGTCCCATTTATCTGGGACTCACTCTTTGTGCTCCTTATTATTTAATATCTGAAGATAGTTTTTCTGATGTTATCCAGATTTCTATTTGTTTAAGTCAGAATGGTGATTCTGGTTCCTCTTCTCTGTCTTGTCCAGGAGATTAAAAAAAAAAAATCCTTCCTTTGTTAAAAATTTCTCTCTTTGTTTTTCTCCAGAACATTAGTTTTAGAGGAGGAAAAAATTATAAGAAACTTTCACTTTTCTTCTTTTATAAAAGGTATAGCACTTTTTGCAGTCTGGCAATATTCAGATAAACGCAATCTATTTTACATGCAATAGGTCATTTCATGTTTTTAAATTCAGCTTTAAGAACAAAAAAAATATTGACATGAACTGTCCTATTTCGCAGAAGAACCTGAACTTGAAAGTTTATTTAAATTGTTTAAAGTCATAACATTTTTATTTATAGCCATAGGATTAAACTCTACTTCTACTGTAGTCTTAATACTGTTATCTCCAAGAATGCACACGTTGTTACTTTGCATTATTTATTTCCATCATAAACTTATTCAACTGTTACATTTTCATTCTCAAAAACCAGATTCATTCTCAAAGGAAGAGTTACTGATACAGTCAGACCTTTAAATAAAATAAATAATAAACACAACTCACACATTGAAATATAGTATCTAAAACTGACAAGTATATCAGTGGATTTAAAGCTTCTCAGGGTGATTATTTTGAAGACTATCATTCTTTTCTGTGTATTTATTTAAAAATAAATAACATATTCAATGACATTAAAATAATATTTAAGTCACAAATGCAACTTATAATCATCAGTTCAATGCATAAGGGTCTGAAATCATAATGCATCCTTATATTGTTCTCTGTCTTCTAGTGAAGTTAGCAGAAGAATTTTCCAGAGGTAAAGAGTGTAATTAGCAAATCAATGGGTTAATTTAGAGATATGTAATTTTCAGTAATAACGAGGGTTACTATTCCTTATGGGAACTGGCTTAAACTGGGTTATAAGAAGGTATGAATAGTTGAAATAAATTAATTATCTTTCAAATTTGGGATTTAAAATTGAACAAAATACTTTATAAACTCTATTAAAATGATACCTTTGTGTCAGCAATTCAGGTCATAGATATATTTTTTTTTCCTTTACTTTCCCTTTTAATTTACATTTTAAATCTTTTAACTGTATACCATTGAATGGTAATGATAGTTCATGGGATTCTTGCAAATGACACTGAAAATATACTTATGTATACCTTGGTAGAGATTGACTGAGAATTCTTGAACAAGCAAAAGTCCTTAGCAGTCCCATTTATTGAACAGACAATAAGTGAGATCCATTTACTGGCTCTGTAGATCCAAATTTTAAACATATATTCTGCACTAGAATAAAACTTCATTAATACACAGGCTGATTTCTCAAATAAGCTTTAAAATTAGACTTCCAAGTTAAAAATTTTATCAACCCTTAATTCTTCACATACTAATTCTATGAAAAAATGAATTCACTTTTATGAAAAATGTGAATTGACTTGTACTTTTCCTGGTTTCTAGTTTTCTGTACCTATGTTCCACTTGTAATATCAGTAGCTGTACAATTTGTACTTGGAAATCTGGCAAATGGCTGACTTCCAAAACTTCCTGACAATATAAATTAATACGTACTATCAGAGGTACCCCCAGGTGGCATAAGGAAGCAGTCTCTTGGGTTGTTTTTACAGAAGTGGCTTAAAGCAAAACTGAATAGCTCTGGCTCCCATACAGCAGACTGAAAACACTTGTGCCTTTAGTTTGGTCCCTGATGGTATGTAATAATTCACTCTAAATTATTCTAGTTTCTATTTTAAAAAAGAATGAGAATGAGAAAAAAAGGCATTCAATATACGGTACTTTAATGTGTGATTTGCCCATAAATGTATACATAGTATTTCTATCAACTTATCTCACAAAAAGAGCTTTGAGATATATTTAGACTCTTCTATGAAGACCACTTTTATATATCATCTTCACTGTAAGGAAAATATTAATATAAAATTATGATTAATGTACTTCAACATATAATTAAAAATTACATTTTCCTTTAAATAGAAAATTTTCATCTTACATGCCAAATTATCATATTAATTTTGATCTCCTCATACTTTATAGAAACTTGTGATTTAGAAAAACAAATATTTATCCTATTTTTATTTTTTATTTAACTGGCAAAGGTGTGTAAGATATATTTTAAGATCATGAGTGAAATTTTTATATTAAAACAATTCTTTTAAAAAGAATTACCAAATGAAACAATAGTCACTGCTCCCTTAAACTTCCATAACATACACAGACTCAAAGGATACACACATCCATATAACTTTACACGACATTTAAAAATATGTATATTTCTAAGTACAACCACTATGAAGAACAGTATGGAGATTCCTTAAAAACCTGGAAATAGAACTGCCATTCAGTTCAGTTCAGTTCAGTCTCTCAGTCGTGTCGACTCTTTGCAACCACATGAACTACAGCACACCAGCCATCCCTGTCCATCGACAATTCCCAGAGTTTACCCAAACTCATGTCCATTGAGTCAGTGATGCCATCCAACCATCTCATCCACAATTGTCCCCTTCTCCTCCTGCTCACAATCTTTCCCAGCATCAGGGTCTTTTCAAATGAGTCAGCTCTTCGCATCTTGTGGCCAAAGTATTGGAGTTTCAGCTTCAACATCAGTCCTTCCAAAGAACACCCAAGACTGATCTCCTTTAGAATGGATTGGTTGGACCTCTTTGAAGTCCAAGGGACTTTCAAGAGTCTTCTCCAACACCACAGTTCAAAAGCATCAATTCTTCAGTGCTTAGCTTTCTTCACAGCCCAACTCTCACATCCATACATGACTGCTGCTGCTGCTGCTGTCACTTCAGTCGTGTCTGACTCTGTGTGACCCCACAGATGGCAGCCCACCAGGCTCCCACATCTCTGAGATTCTCCAGGCAAGAACAGTGAAGTGGGTTGTCATTTCCTTCTCCAATGCATGAAAGTGGAAAGGGAAAATGAAGCCGCTCAGTCATGTCCAACTCTTAGTGACCCCATGGACTGCAGCCTATGAAAAACCATAGCCTTGACTAGATAAACCTTTGTTGACAAAGTAATGCCTCTGCTTTTAATATGCTGTCTAGATTGGTCATAAATTTCCTTCCAAGGAGTAAGTGTCTTAATTCCATGGCTGCAGTCACCATCTGCAGTATGATCCAGCAATCCCACTGCTGGGCATACACACTGAGGAAACCAGAAGTGAAAGAGACACATGTACCCTAATGTTAACTGCAGCACTGTTTATGACAGCTAAGACGTGGAAGCAACCTAGATGGCCATTGGCAGATGAATGGATAAGAAAGCTGTGGTACATATACACAATGGAATTTTACTCAGCCATTAAAAAAATGCATTTGAGTCAGTTTTAATGAAGTGGATGAAACTGGAGCCTTATATAGAGTGAAGTTAAGTCAGAAAGGAAAACACCAATACACTGTATTAATGCATTTATAGGAATTTAGAAAGATTGTAATGATGATCATATATGCGAGACAGCCAAAGAGACACATAGATAAACAGGCTTTTGGATTCTGTGGGAGAAGGTGGAGGGTGGGATGATTTGAGAGAATAGCACTGAAACATACATTACCTAATGTGAAATAGATCATCAGTCCAGGTTAGTTGCATGAGACAGGAAACTCAGGGCCTGTGCACTGAGATCACCCTGAGGGATGGGATGCAGAGAGAGATGGGAGGGTGTTATAGGATGGGAGACACATGTACACCCATGGCAGATTTATGTCAATTTATGGCAAAACTCACTACAATATTGTAAAGTCATTAGCCTCCAATTAAGATAATTTTAAAAATGATTTCTTAAAAAGAATGCTTATTTTGGGACTCATGCATGGACATTTCAAAAAATAGAGCTTTTTTTAAAAAAATAGAATTTTTTGAGAACCTCCTCGAAAGTGGCTATATGTTCAAAATTTAATTTTGTTTATATAGAATTTTTTTTCAGTTAAATAGCACATTCCTAGTAATACATTATACATATTACTAGAAGTAGATGAAAATATTATAGACTTTCTACTTACTACTTCTTTTTTTTATGGTAATCATAGCATTATTTTTTTTTTAATTTTTATTTTTACTTTATTTTACTTTACGATACTGTATTGGTTTTGCCATACATTGACACGAATCAGCCACGGGTGTACATGAGTTCTGAATCCTGAACCCCCCCCCCCACCCCCTACCCCATATCATCTCTCTGGATCATCCCCATGCACCAGCCCCAAGCATCCTGTATCCTGTATTGAACATAGACTGGTGATTCATTTCTTACCTCATAGTATACATGTTTCAATGCCATTCTCCCACATCATCCCACCCTCTCCCTCTCCCTCAGAGTCCAAAAGTCCATTCTATACATCTGTGTCTCTTTTGCTGTCTCGCATACAGGGTTATCATTACCATCTTTCTAAATTCCATATATATGTGTTAGTAATACTATATTGGTGTTATTCTTTCTAGCTTACTTCAATCTGTATAATCGGTTCCAGTTTCATCCATCTCAATAGAACTGATTCAAATGTATTCTTTTTAATGGCTGAGTAATACTCCATTGTGTATATGTACCACTGCTTTCTTATCCATTCATCTGCTGATGGACATCTAGGTTGTTTCCATGTCCTGGCTATTATAAGCAGTGCTGTGATGAACACTGGGGTACATGTGTCTCTTTCAATTCTGGTTTCCTCTGTGTGTATGCCCAGCAGTGGGATTGCTGGGTCATAAGGCAGTTCTATTTGCAATTTCTTAAGGAATCTCCACACTGTTCTCCATAGTGGCTGTACTAGTTTGCATTCCCACCAACAGTGTAAGAGGGTTCCCTTTTCTCCACACCCTCTCCAGCATTTATTGCTTGCAGACTTTTGGATCGCAGCCATTCTGACTGGTGTGAAGTGGTATCTCATTGTGGTCTTGATTTGCATTTCTCTGATAATGAGTGACGTTGAGCATCTTTTCATGTGTTTGTTAGCCATCCGTATGTCTTCTTTGGAGAAATGTCTATTTAGTTCTTTGGCCCATTTTTTGATTGGGTCGTTTATTTTTCTGGAATTGAGCTGTATAAGTTGCTTGTATATTTTTGAGATTAGTTGTTTGTCAGTTGCTTCATTTGCTATTATTTTCTCCCATTCAGAGGGTTGTCTTTTCACCTTGCTTATAGTTTCCTTTGTTGTGCAGAAGCTTTTAATTTTAATTAGATCCCATTTGTTTATATTTGCTTTTATTTCCAGTATTCTGGGAGGCGGATCATTGAGGATCCTGCTGTGATTTATGTCGGAGAGTGTTTTGCCTATGTTCTCCTCTAGGAGTTTTATAGTTTCTGGTCTTACATTTAGATCTTTAATCCATTTTGAGTTTATTTTTGTGTGTGGTGTTAGAAAGTGATCTAGTTTCATTCTTTTACAAGTGGTTGACCAGTTTTCCCAGCACCACTTGTTAAAGAGATTGTCTTTACTCCATTGTATATTCTTGCCTCCTTTGTCAAAGATAAGGTGTCCATATGTGTGTGGATTTATCTCTGGGCTTTCTATTTTGTTCCATTGATCTATATTTCTGTCTTTGTGCCAGTACCACACTGTCTTGATGACTGTGGCTTTGTAGTAGAGCCTGAAGTCAGGTAAGTTGATTCCTCCAGTTCCATTCTTCTTTCTCAAAATTGCTTTGGCTATTCGAGGTTTTTTGTATTTCCATACAAATCTTGAAATTATTTGTTCTAGTTCTGTGAAAAATACCGCTGGTAGCTTGATAGGGATTGCATTGAATCTGTAGATTGCTTTGGGTAATATATTCATTTTCACTATATTGATTCTTCCAATCCATGAACATGGTATATTTCTCCATCTATTAGTGTCCTCTTTGATTTCTTTCATCAGTGTTTTATAGTTTTCTATATATAAGTCTTTAGTTTCTTTAGGTAGATATATTCCTAAGTATTTTATTCTTTTCGTTGCAATGGTGAATGGAATTGTTTCCTTAATTTCGTTTTCTACTTTCTCATTATTAGTGTATAGGAATGCAAGGGATTTCTGTGTGTTGATTTTATATCCTGCAACTTTACTATATTCATTGATTAGCTCTAGTAATTTTCTGGTGGAGTCTTTAGGGTTTTCTATGTAGAGGATCATGTCATCTGCAAACAGTGAGAGTTTTACTTCTTCTTTTCCAATTTGGATTCCTTTTATTTCTTTTTCTGCTCTGATTGCTGTGGCCAAAACTTCCAGAACTATGTTGAATAGTAGCGGTGAAAGTGGACATCCTTGTCTTGTTCCTGACTTTAGGGGAAATGCTTTCAATTTTTCACCATTGAGGATAATGTTTGCTGTGGGTTTGTCATATATAGCTTTTATTATGTTGAGGTATGTTCCTTCTATTCCTGCTTTCTGGAGAGTTTTAATCATAAATGGATGTTGAATTTTGTCAAAGGCCTTCTCTGCAGTTCCACAATATTTTGAGAAGCTAATACAATATCAATTTCCTTAATTTGAATTTCAAGCTTCTTAAATAAGTTTTGATGCATAGAATACACTATAAAATAAGGACAATGTTAACATTGATTAAATTAATTATCGTGGTTTCGTTGCTAAGTCGTGTCTGACTCTTGTGACCCCATGGACTGTAGTCTACCAGGTTCCTCTGTCCATGGGATTCTCCAGGTAAGAATATTGGAGTGGGTTGCCATTTCCTTCTCCAGGGAATCTTCCCTACCCACAGATTGAACCTGGGTTTCCTGCATTAAAGGCAGATTGTTTACCTATTGAGCTATGAGGGGAGCCCTAATTTAACTATATATAAAGATATTTGCCAAAGTCATTTCAAGATATTTTATTTTTCTTAGAGTCTGTCACTTTAGCATAGGTATCTTATCCTCTTTACTGTATTACACACTTTCTAAAGATGTGTGTTCCTATTCAATAACATTTATTTATTCATATTTTTACTCAAAATAGTCTTCTACTGATACTCTATTTTAAGAATTCTAAAAGCTTCTTGGCTGATTATTCTATTTCCTATGTATTCTTCCTTTACTTATCTATACTTTGCCAAGCTATGTCTTAAAACCATTAATAATAAAACCAAAGTGGCAAATGAAGGTTATATATATAATGTGAGCCACATGGCACTGATATGAATAAATTTATTTTTGTGTAGCTGTTTTAAAAAATAAATAACTGACATTTCATAAAATTAGCTTATTTTGTATATAAAAATCTACATGCTCTACATTTTAAAAAAGATATTTTCCTATATTCAATATTCTTTCCTTCTAAACTATGAATAAATTGTATTTTAGAAAGTGAAAATATACAAATAAACTGAAAGTTAATTGTAAAGTGTTCTTATCTCCCTATCCATTCTATATTATTGATGGTACTGTTCCCTAACATCATAAAGGATATACTGAAATGTAATTATGAAAGTCATGACTTGTCTCTTCTAATGATTAAAATAAGACTAATTAAAAGAACAAAATGTAGAGGTTAGTTTTTTTTTTCATTTTTATTCATTAGTTTAATCAATACTTATTAATTCCTAACTAGTATATTAGATAAATTAGATATTCAGTGTGTGCCTACTCTGATATAGACATTGTTACACCTGCAGTCCGAGTCCCCAAAACTGAGAGAATAAGACGTCCACAGCAATGCAAAAGCAAAAAGGGGTTTATTGCTAGCTCGAGCTAGGGCTCCCGTCTCATCCAGCACAGTGGAGTCTTGACGAGAGCCCTGAGCCCAGAACTACAGCAGTATTTATAGGCTCAGAACAAAGACAGGAAGTTGGCAAGGGCAGATAGGCTGCAGGGGTTTCCTGGTATTTACTAATTGGCCAATCTTTATTGGCTGCAATTTGGTCCTACAACATCTTCTAAGAGTTTATGAAAATGAAGTCTCAGTTCTTATGAATTTTCTATTTTAAAGAATGATACAGACACAAAATAACAGAGATATGTACTGTGTGAAAATTACAGTAAAACAAGCAACCAAAAAAAATCTCAGATCTGAATGTACTTAGGCAGCAAAATATGTAGCAAAGTACATAAGATAAATTTGTTCTTGGAAAAGGGAAGAATGAGGGCAAAAGCTCTGTATTAGTTTCTTGAGGATGCTGTAACACATTCCTACAAACTGGATGACTTAAAACAATAGGTATTTGCTGTTTCATAGTTTTAGAGGCCAGAAGTCAGAGATCAAATTCTCAATAGTCTCATATTTCTCCTGGCCTCATGTTTTTCCCTTCCAGTTAATACTATCAAGCATTCCTTGACTTATGACTGCATAACACCAATTTCTTCTCTCTGTTCTCTTACTACCATTTCTGTTTCTTCATTCATGTGTCTAATAAGGACATTTTTGTTGGCACTAGGACCCACCCGTATAGATGAGGATTATCTCACTTTGAGACTCTTAATTTCATTACATCTCCAAAGATCTCTTTTCCAAAAAAGGCGACTTTCACAGATTCCAATAATTAGAATCTTTATCTTTTTTTTTTTTTTTTTTGAGGGGAGTGTCTATTCAACTCTATAGGCTCTAAGGCAAAGACATATGTTGGATTCTCAACAAAGAATGTCATCATGTCGTTTTAGAGTGAAAAACAGGTTAAAACATTACCAGGGACAGTGATATGTGTTGAGTTGTAACCTCCAAGAGATATGTTGAAACCCTTACATCCAGAATCTGTAAAGTGAACCTATTTGGGGATAGGGTCTTAGCAGATGTTCACGTTCAGATGAGGTCAATAGGGTGAGCCCTAATCCATTATGATTGGTGTTCTCATTAAAAAAAAAAAAGAAAGAAAGAAAGAAAATTTGGAGATAGACACAGATATTTACAGAGGGAGGGTGATATGAAGATGGTTGTGTATGTTGAAACAGAGATCGGGCAGATGTAACTGCAAGCAAAGGAATGTTAAACGTTGCTGGGTACTATCAGAAGCTGGTAAATAGCAAGAAAAGATTCTCTCTGGAGTCGCAGAGAAAATATAACACTGAAGAACCTAGATTTTTGTCTTCTAAACTTTAGAACTGTGATGTATTAAGTTTCTGTTGTTTTAAACCACTCAGTACTTGGTAGCCCTAGCAAACTAATATAGGAATGTATTATCCTGGGCATTCAGTTCAGTTCAGTTCAGTTCAGTTCAGTCACTCAGTCTTGTCCGACTCTTTGCAACCCCATGAATTGCAGCATGCCAGGCCTCCCTGTCCATCACCAACTCCAGGAGTTCACCCAGACTCACATCCATCTAATCAGTGATGCCATCCAGCAATCTCATCCTCTGTTGTCCCCTTCTCCTCCTGCCCTCAATCCCTCCCAGCATCAGAGTCTTTTCCAATGAGTCAACTCTTCACATGAGGTGGCCAAAGTACTGGAGTTTCAGCTTTAGCATCAGTCCTTCCAAAGAAATCCCAGGGCTGATCTCCTTCAGAATGGACTGGTTGCATCTCCTTGCAGTCCAAAGGACTCTCAAGAGTCTTCTCCAACACCACAGTTCAAAAGCATCAATTCTTTGGTGCTCAGCTTTCTTTACAGTCCAACTCTCACATCCATACATGACCACAGGAAAAACCATAGCCTTGACTAGACAGACCTTAGTCAGCAAAGTAATGTCTCAGCTTTTGAATATGCTATCTAGGTTGGTCATAGCTTTTCTTCCAAGGAGTAAATATCTTTTAATTTCATGGCTGTAATCACCAGCTGCAGTGATTTTGGAGCCCCCAAAAATAAAGTCTGACACTGTTTCCCTATCTATTAGAAAAGGTTAATCTAGAGCTTTGAAGACTATGTGTATCCAAGAAGGACTGGATTCAGCCACATGTAATAGAAAATTCAAATGGCAATGTAATTCATTTTTAAATATATATTTTTGGAAAATTTATTGTATAAAAAGAAGTCCAGGGCTGTTATGATGGATTTAGGTTTTCACTAGATATTCAGAGGTATTCTAGTTATCATCTACATTTTCTATAGAAAGTGATCTCTATCCTTATAAGATAGCTGCCAAGTTTAAATGATGCATCCACATTCCAAAACACTGATATGAGGAAAGACCAAAAATAAAATAGGAGTTCCAGCTGAATCTATTACTGTAGGAACATTCTTGAAACTAACATAAAAATACTTTACCCTACCTCTGACTTACCTCTGCAAGGCATGATAAGAAATAAAGTTATGGAGATAATCATAGGACACTTCAAGTAAAATTAGAATTATATTAATGAAAAACGACTAGAATGGACAAACATGAATATAGGGTAGGCTTTGCAGTATATGATGATAAGGATCTGGAATTTTATGCTGATTAACTTTATAATCCATTTCAGATAACTCTGAACAGTAGATGTAAAATACTGATATATATTTTAAAGTCTATCTCTGCTTGCACTGTTGTCTACAAACCACGGGAGAACAAGAATAGGAACATGGAAACCAGTTAGGACATTTACACAAGAGGTTATGGTGGCACAGATTAAAATGTCAGCAGTACAGGTGGGAAAAGTGGTGATTATAGATATATTCCAGGTTAAAGTTGACATCATTTTGTAAAAGTTTAAATCTGGGATGTTTGCTTAAAAGAGGAGTGAATGATGACCCCAAGATATTTATCCAAGAGACTGGGAGATTGAAATTGCCACTTCCCTGGATGGGAGATATTGCAGGAGAAACAAATTTAATGGTAGAAACAGAGTTTTGTAATGTCAGCTTTGAAATGCCCATTATATTTATCAACATGAATATTCATATGAATAAGAGTTTATGAGTCTGAAATTTAGAAATATACCAGAGTTCAGTTCAATTCAGTTCAGTTCAGTCGCTCAGTTGTGTCCTAATCTTCGCGACCCCATGAATTGTAGCACACCAGGCCTCCCTGTCCATCACCAACTCCCAGAGTTCACTAAGACTCACATCCATCGAGTTGGTGATGCCATCCAGCCATATCATCCTCTGTCGTCCCCTTCTCCTCCTGCCACCAATCCCTCCCAGCATCAGAGTCTTTTCCAATGAGTCAACTCTTCGCATGAGGTGGCCAAAGTACTGGAGTTTCAGCTTTAGCATCATTCCTTCCAAAGAAATCCCAGGGCTGATCTCCTTCAGAATGGACTAGTTGGATCTCCTTGCAGTCCAAGGGACTCTCAAGAGTCTTCTCCAACACCACAGTTCAAAAGCATCAATTCTTCGGTGCTCAGCTTTCTTTACAGTCCAACTCTCACATCCATACATGACCACAGGAAAAACCATAGCCTTGACTAGGCGGACCTTTGTTGGCAAAGTAATGTCTCTGCTTTTGAATATGCTATCTAGGTTGGTCATAACTTTTCTTCCAAGGAGTAAGCGTCTTTTCATTTCATGGCTGCAATCACCATCTACAGTGATTTTGGAGCCCCAAAAAATAAATCTGACACTATTTCCACTGTTTTCCCAGTTATTTCCCATGAAGTGATGGGATCGGATGCCATGATCTTTGTTTTATGAATGTTGAGCTTTAAGCCAACTTTTTCACTCTCCTCTTTCACTTTCATCAAGAGGCTTTTTAGTTCCTCTTCACTTTCTGCCATAAGGATGGTGCCATCTGCATATCTGAAGTTAGAGATCTATATTTAGGACTCATGTACTAGATTTTTATTTGTTTTGTATGAAACATCAATATGGTAAATACCAATTGCAACAATACAAATATAAAAGTTTAAGTTGCATTGTTGTCATTAGTATTTTAGTGATACTTATCTAGACATATTCTATGCATTGAATTTTACATATAAAATATAGTATAGTATAATAGAGAATAGGAAAAAAAAACTCTGCACTGTCATCATAAAACAACAATTCTTGAAGGATATATTGTGCAGTAGAAAGTGCTAAACTCTCTTTGAAAGCCACGTCAGGAAGTCTTTATTATACAAAAACATTTTTATTAGTATGTGCTTAAATATGATATTGTAAAAGCCAGATTTTTTTAAATTTGAAGATTATTTTTCTTCCCTCTCATTTGCATGAATACTGCTCTCTATTACTTTTCATTTGGAATTTTGTTGGGGAGTTGCTTTCTTTACTTGGTTATATTTCTCTTTCAGACATTTTCATATATTGTCCTGTAAAAGATGAATTTTCAAGCAGTCAAGACCTTCACAAGTTATCTTAGGAATTAAAAAAATCTATTCTGCCATTTTGGATTTTCTTCTTAGCAGGAGGATTGAAGCTTGTGATTTCCTTGCAGCTCAAGGCAGTTGATCCTCAATAGGAACAAATGCTCAGAGCAACTTGAAAAGATTATTGTCTGTATTTAGATATGCCTTTTCATATGAAAACAAAGATTCTGAATGCTACAGATAGCTGCAGGGATTTAAGTTTTGTGTTTTTGAAATAAACAATACAGTAGCTACAAGCTATGAAACTATATAGATGGAGTATCATTAAAGACATTCCTTCATGAACATTTCATTTTAGTTCATTTCATAAAGGCTTATACAGCAAGCAGCCAAAAACTAAATACACATCAACATTGTATTATATAGTCCATCATTGTAAAAACATCAGTTCTCTTTTGCTCTTTGCATATTGGGTATTTCTACTTAAATAAAATTTTGAAAATGGATAAATTATTTTATCCAGGTTTAATATAAAATTTGCCTGAACCTCAGAAATTACATACAAGTTAGCTTTGACTTTAAACAAACATGGGTATTCGTTTTGTACATAATAGAATATATTCACATCAATGAATAATGCCAGGATCATTTCAAAATAATTTGAAGATATTTGTCTTAGGATAGTTATATAATAGGTTGTTTGATGTCATGCAATAAAAATTTAAAAGAAGTCAAGTGACCCATGAAATAGTCTGCTCTCCTACTATGTGCATATGAGTAAGTCATTTCACCTCATTTCCCATTTTATAAAATAAAATTTTATTCATGGTAATTAAAGAACTTTGGAGGAAACTCTACAGGAATCCTCAAAATGTTATTAGATGTGTCATAAGGGGTATTTAACAAAGATATTAATGACTTTATATGGTGACTTTAATTTTAGTTTTGAATGATTATAATCATGTAATTATGATTTTCAAATGTGTCATTTGAAAATATTCTGGAAAATTTTTATGATTTAAATAGAAAACAATAGTTACTGTGAAAAACTAGCTATGATTATAATACTGGATAATCTATGTTGTCTATGTAGAAAGAACTCTTTATGAGAGTAAAGTATAACAAAGTTAGCAAAGTCAGTCTGAAAAGATACAGATAGGATTGCTAGAACTAGAACTGAAACATTGTAAATCATAGTAGATCTCTGAAATTACATTTACAGATAACCTTAGGCTTATGAAAGGAATAGTTTCCTTCTACACAGGAATAAAATATTATTATTATTTTATTTATTTTTTAAATTTCCTCTGAGGACTTTAGTGAAAAATTGCAATCACCATATCTTTAAATTCATAAAAATAATAAGAAAATAACATTTGGAATGAGGAAAGGAAAAATCATATAGAAGAAACTGATCATTAGGACTCTGTGTGTGTGTTAGTTGCTTGGTCATGTCCGACTGTTTGCAACCCCATAGACTTTAGCCCACCAGGCCCCTCCATCGATGGGATTCTCCAGGCAAGAACACTGGAGAGGGTTGCCATGTCCTTCTCCAAAAGCAACCAGAGAAAGAAAGAAAATGAAATGGCTCAGTCTTGTCCGACTCTTTGCAACCCCATGGACTTTAGCCTACCAGGCTCCTCCATCCATGGAATTTTCCAGGCAAGAGTACTGGAGTGGGTTGCCATTTCCTTCTCCAGATCNAAGCAACCAGAGAAAGAAAGAAAATGAAATGGCTCAGTCTTGTCCGACTCTTTGCAACCCCATGGACTTTAGCCTACCAGGCTCCTCCATCCATGGAATTTTCCAGGCAAGAGTACTGGAGTGGGTTGCCATTTCCTTCTCCAGATCATTAGAACTGGCAGAGCCCAAATCCAATGATTATTTTAGAGATGTTTCAAACACCAAAAAAGTCAGTAATTTTCTGCCCTATAGTTCGTGTGTGCATTTGTGCATACACTCTCAGATGTCTGACTCTTTGTGGCCCCATGAATTGTAGCCCACCAGGCTCCTCTGTTCATGGAATTTTCCAAGCAAGAATACTGGAGTGGGTTGCCATTTCCTTCTCCAAGGGGCCCAAGAGATCAATTTACTATAAATATGACTTAGAATGCACACCTTAAATGCACACAGATATCCTAACTTGCTTATCCTAGCATCCTTTCAATTTTTTTACAGTGACAATATTTTTCTCTATATCTTAAAGTTTAGATCTGTGAAATATCCTTTCAGTTATTTTTTTTTTTCTTGACTTCATTTCATTCTTGTTGTTCAGTCACTAAGTCAGATCTGACTGTTTGCGACCCCATGGACTGTGGTACACCAAGTATTCCTGTCCTTCACTATCTCCAGAATTTGCTCAGATTGAGTTGGTGATGCCACCTAACCATCTCATTCTCTGTCGCCCTCCTCGCCTTTTATATGTTTGCTTATATATTTTAAGTAGTACAAATATGTCTATTTGAATAATGTGGGATTATAAGGGGAATATATTATCACGGGCAGAATTGTTTGCCATACTTATATGTTGAGGTCCTAACCCGAATACATCAGAATGTGACTGCATTTGGACAGAGAGTCTTTAAAGAAATAATTAGCAGAAACTGCATAGGTCTTCTGGTAATATGAATGGGCCCTAATCCAATATGACTAGTGTCTTCATAAGAAGAATGCCTTTGAGCAAAGTCATGTGCACACAGAGAGGAAAGACCAAGTGAAAACAAAGGGAGAAAATGGCCATTTACAAGTCAAAGAGAGAGCGCGCTTAGAATGAAACGAGCCAGATGACACCTTGATCTTAGACCTCTAGCTTCAGTAACTGTGAGAAAATAAATTTCTGTTGCTTGCATCACCCACTATGTGATATATTTTACAAAAATCATAATGAACTAATACATATATATTCAATTGTCTTAAATAAAGGAAAGTAAATAAAAACTAAACAAAGTCCACCATGGAAAATAGAATTAGTATAGAGTCCTTGAAGAATGACAGGGACAAAGAAATGATGTAATTTCCTAACATTATTTAGCTATGCTAATACTTATTTCTACCACTTTGTTGTTAATATTAAAATATATTATCTGTATTTATTTATACATGCTAAGTGAGTTATATTAAAATAATTTTAAGCACTGTCAAGCACTATAGTGGAAAAACCTTTACTTTCCCCAAAGATTAGCACTGTTTTTAGATATTGATTCTATTCTTAATAGTTGCTATATAAGACATTCATACACATCATATATTTTAAAATAATTTAATAATCAATATTATAAATTATTCAGATTTGGGCAAGATCATGTTACGATAAAATATTTGCCACCTTCTGAGTACTTATTTTTACCACAGATTGATTTTCCTTAGTTCAGTTCAGTTCAGTTCAGTCGCTCAGTCATATCTGACTGTTTGACCCCCATGTACTTCAGTATGCCAGGCTTAGTAAGTCAGGTTTCCCTGTCCATCACCAACTCCCAGAGCTTACTCAAACGCATGTCCGTTGAGTCGGTGATGCCTTCCAAACAGCTCATCCTGTCATCCCCTTCTCCTCCCACCTTCAATCTGTCCAAGCATCAGGGTCTTTTCAAATGAGTCAGTTCGTCACATCAATTAGCAAAAGTATTTTAGTCCTTCCAATGAATATTCAGGACTGATTTCCTCTAGGACAGACTGGTTGGATCTCCTTGCTGTCCAAGACACTCTCAAGAATCTTCTCCAACATCACAGTTCAAAAGCATCAATTCTTTGGCATTCAGCCTTCTTTATAATCCAACTCTCATATCCATACATGACTACCAGAAAAACAATAGCTTTGACTAGACAGAATGGTGTTAGCACAGTTATGTCTCTGCTTTTTAATATACTGTCTAGGTTAGTCATAACTTTTCTTCCAAGGAGCAAGCCTCTTTTATTTTTATGGCTATAGTCACCATCTGAGGTGAACCTAGACAAATCAAGTCTCTCACTGTTTCTATTGTTTCCCTGTCTATTTACCATTAAGTGATGGGACCAGATGCCATGATCTTAGTTTTCTGAGTGTTAAGTTATAAGCCATTCTCGTCTTTCAATTTCATCAAGAAAATTAGAGAAGATTCTACACATGGACATCACCAGATGGTCAACACCGAAATCAGATTGATTATATTCTATGCA
>SJYX01019205.1:359007-381886 GCA_006410675.1 Oreotragus oreotragus | reverse complement strand
GCTCAGTCGTGTCCGACTCTTTGCGACCCCATGAATCGCAGCACGCCAGGCCTCCCTATCCATCACCATCTCCCGGAGTTCACTCAGACTCATGTCCATCGAGTCCGTGATGCCATCCAGCCATCTCATCCTCGGTCGTCCCCTTCTCCTCCTGCCCCCAATCCCTCCCAGCATCAGAGTCTTTTCCAATGAGTCAACTCTTCGCATGAGGTGGCCAAAGTATTGAAGTTTCAGCTTCAGCATCAGTCCTTCCAAAGAAATCCCAGGGTTGATCTCCTTCAGAATGGACTGGTTGGACCTCCTTGCAATCCAAGGGACTCTCAAGAGTCTTCTCCAACACCACAGTTCAAAAGCATCGATTCTTCAGCACTCAGTTTTCTTCACACTAAACAAGTCAGTAATAAATAATGTGAAGCTGGAAAGTGATAAACTCTTGTCAGTAGCCACACTTGGATACTCCTCGTTCCAAAAGGCCTCAGGTGCCGCTTCTTGGAACAAAAGGGAAAGATCTTTTGTGTCTATTTTAACACTTTGCTTAAGTAAGTAAAGTCGCTCAGTTGTGTCCGACTCTTTACGACCCCATGGATTGTAGCCTACCAGGCTCCTCTGTCCATGGGATTTTCCAGGCAAGAGTATTGGAGTGGGTTGCCACTTCCTTCTCCAGGAACACTTGTTCAATTGTAGGTCAAATGTTTTAAGCGCCTTGAAATACTCAAAAAATATCTCATTCTAAATAATAACAGAATTTACATAATTAGGGATGGATACAGGCCAAAGAATTGATGCTTTTGAACTGTGGTGTTGGAGAAGACTCTTGAGAGTCCCTTGGACTGCAAGGAGATCCAATCAGTCCATCCTAAAGGAGATCAGTCCTGGGTGTTCTTTGGAAGGACTGATGCTGAAGCTGAAACTTCAATACTTTGGCCACCTCATGTGAAGAGTTGACTCATTGGAAAAGACCCTGATGCCGGGAGGGATTGGGGGCAGGAGGAGAAGGGAACGACAGAGGATTAGATGGCTGGATGGCATCACCGACTCAATGGACATGAGTTTGAGTGAACTCCAGAGTCGGTGATGGACAGGGAGGCCTGGTGTGCTGCAGTCCATGGGGTCGCAGAGTCTGACACAACTGAGCAACTGAACTAAACTGACACAAATCTATATACATAGTTTATATATATTAGATGGATATATTTCAGAAGAAAACATATATATTAAATGGCTATATTGCAGGAAAGGAAATAAACTTAAAAATAAATTACATAAGAAGAAGAGGAGAGCTTTTAAATGTCCTCTGCCTGCCTGCATGCTAAGTCACTTCAGTCGTGTCCGACTCTCTGCGACTCCATGGACTGTAGCCCGCCAGGCTCCTCTGTCCATGGGATTCTCCAGCAAGAATGCTGGAGTGGGGTGCCATGCCCTCCTCCAGAGGATCTTCCCAACCTAGGGATGGAACCCGGGTCTCTCTCTTACATCTCCTGCAGTGACAAGTGGGGTCTTTACCACTAGCATTACCTGAGAAGCCCTAAATGTTTTATACTGTCCTATAAAAAAGTTTATGAGCAGAGTCGGAGGTGAGTTCCATGCACAATCCTGCAAATCCCTGAACACTTTTGAAATAGGAGGAGAAATATACCATAAGGTATATTTAAAAGGTGACACTGAGGCTACTGTAACAGGAGTCTCGGCTCTGGGAGAGTTCACCTCGCTGAGCCAATTAAGCACCTACAGAGCAGGGACTGAGGGCCAGGGCTGCCCACAAGCTGCCCTGGGAGACGGGTTCCACCGCTCTCGGCCAGAGGAGGAAGCTACGTGACGCCCAGGGAGATGAAGAGGTGGTCTTTCTAACTGGGAAAGCAAGAGCCGCTTCCACGGAAGTGCTAAAAAGTGATGCTTTTAGGGCTTCGTTTACTTTTATTTTCAGATTTTCCCCCCTAGGGTAGTAAATCATTCTCCTTTATTTGTGGCACAAAAGATTGAAAAAAGAAAAACCTATCTTAGCCGTGCTCTGGGGTTAATATTACCTTTTCTCCTCTATTTTATGTTAAGAAAAATGTCAGACATTAACCTATAGTAATTAAAATACAAAATCATAAATAGGAAGTTGGTTTTTGAAGGAAAATTATATGTTGCCATTAAAGCTTATTTCCAAAAAACCACAAAACTATATTTTGCCTTTCAGTGGAACCACAGAGTATGATTCATTTCAAAGAAACAACTTAACATTTAAATGATCCACATACACAAAAATAACCCCGTATTCGTTAAAAAAAATAAAAAAAACTTTAACCTTTTGATTTTATAATCACCTTGAACTTAACTCCTTTCTCAAGGTCTTGCATAGCCCACAGGAAAATGCAAAAAAATTCTGATGGATGGGTGGGAGGACTTTTTCCTTCCAAAGAAAGGGTGGATCCAGAAAACACCCTACTTTCCAGTCAAATGTTACTGGTCTTGATATCGTATATCTTTTGTGTAAGCTTTTTTTTTTTCTTTTCAGAGCTTTCATATGAACTGAATTTTCCAAATATGTTACTATTGTAATATATACTGAAGAAAAATTGTATTACAGTCTTATTTCCAACTTTATAAAGATGTGATTTCCACCTCAGTACATCATGCCCCATCCGTGGGTGCACCTGCTGTTCATAGCAGACAAATGTGAACAGGACACCCTGCGCATCAGCACACATCCCTATCACGTGTGGTGATACTGCCAACAAGCGCCGGGGCCCAGCTTCTCCCTTCCGTCTTCCTGGGGAGTCACGCCACTGCAGGGCCCTGGGGAGTCACGCCACTGCAGGCCCCTGGGGCGTGTCGTCACCGCAGGGCCCTGGGGCGTCACGCCACTGCAGGCCCCTGGGGCGTCACGCCACTGCAGGGCCCTGGGGCGTCACGCCACTGCAGGCCCCTGGGGCGTCACGCCACTGCAGGGCCCTGGGGCGTCACGCCACTGCAGGCCCCTGGGGCGTCACGCCACTGCAGGCCCCTGGGGCGTCACGCCACTGCAGGGCCCTGGGGCGTCACGCCACTGCAGGGCCCCTGTGCCCAGTGCTTCATATCTCTAAACACCAATTTGTTTATTATACGTTGTTTTCTTTAAGGGCTTCCCTGGCGGCTCAGCCGTAAAGAATCTGCCTGCAATGCAGGGGATGCAGGTTAGATGCCTGGGTCAAGAAGATACCCTGGAGGAGGAAATGGCAACCCACTGCAGCATTTCTTGCCTGGAAAATTCCATGGGCAGAGCAACCTGGTGGGCTAGAGTCCATAGGGTCTCAGAGTCAGATATGACTGAGCATGCAGGCACCACGCCACAGAGTTAACTGACTGAACATCTAAAAAGCTGATAGGAGACATGTGATTTCAATGCCGTCAGAGATTAGGTTTTATAAACATATGTATATCTTCTTTATTTATCTGTTCATCTGTTGATGGACCCTTATTTTGCTTCCATGTCTCAGCTATTGTAAATAATGCTGCTATGAACATAGTGAGGACAATATCTTTTTGAATTCATGTTTTCAGTTTCTTTGGGAACTATCCATAATTGGAATTGGATTGTATGATCATTTATCTTTAATTTCTTTTGAGGAAATCTCCATCCTTTTTTCCATAGTGGTTGTTCCAACTTACAATCCCACCAACGAGCTTAAGGGTTCACTTTTCTCCACATTCTCACCAACTCTTGTTTTCCCTTGCCTCTCTGATAATAGCCATCCTGACAGGTGTGAGATGATATCTCACTGTGGTTTTGATTTGCGTTTTCCTGATGATTAGTGATGTTGCGCATCTTTTCATATGCCTGATGGCCATCTGTATGTCTTCTTTGGGAAAATGTCTCTTCAGATCCCTTGCCTTTTAAAAATATTGAGTTCTTTATGTATTTTGGATATTAACTTGTTAGCTATATCATTCGCAAATATCTTCTCCCCTTCAACAGGTTGCCTTTTCATTTTGTTGACAGTTTTGTTCACTGTACAAAAGTTTTTTAATTTGGTTAGGTACATCTGTTTAATTTTCCTTCTGTTGTCCTTGACTGAGGAACAGATAAACTATTGCTAAGATCAATGTCAAAGAAAGCACTGCCTGTGTTTTCTTACAGATGTTTTATGGTTATAGGTTTTACAGTTAAGTCTTTAACCCATTTTGAATTCATTTTTGTATATGGTATGAGAAAGAAGTTGTTTCTTTTTGATGTTTTCCATGTAAGCTATCCAGTTTTCCCAGCACCACTTATCAAAGAGACTGTCTTTGCCCCTACTGTATATTCTTGGCTCTTCTGTTATAGCTTAATTGATGGTATAGAGATGGATTCATTTTTGGACTCTATTCTGATCTGCTGATCTATGATCTAGCTATGTGCCGGTACCATACTAGTTAGATTACTGTAGCTTTGTAGTATAGCTTGAAAATAGGGAGCATGAAGCCTCCAGCTTGTACTTTATTAATATTCCTTTCACTTTTCGAGATTGTGATTCCATACAATTTTAGGATTATTACTTCTAGTTCTGTGAAAAAGGCCATTGGTATTTCAATAGCATGTCTGTGGGCTTTTTAATTATCTGCTCAGAGCCCATTATTAAAGGCAACAGGGTCACAATAGGAGGCCTATTAAGCAAGACAGAGGCACAAAGAGATCCACAAATTCCACCCAAATCCCACTTGGCCATCTGCAACCAGATACTGCTGATTATAAAAGAATCAGGAAGGAGGACAACAGGTGGCTAAGGAGAAACCATCCTATGATCAGGAAAGGAACGTGGACTCCCAGTACTGCTGACTGTGAGTCTGTATCATTGATACATTAGAAAGCACAGCCACTAATTTATAATAATTGCTACCTTTTCCTAAATAACTTGTAATATTCTGTTGTACATAACCCCCTTATGTTTTAATGGAATTCTATCACCATAATAATTATTATTTTATCTAAAATATTTACATGTATCTATTTGCACCCTATACTTTTTGTTCTCAGGAGAGAAAAATGCAGGCTTTTAAAATATCCATTGAGTTTTGCTAATTTTTGGGCCCTTCAGAAATACTGTTTTAATTCCCTCTGCTCATCCTGACATTCAGTGCACACTTTCAGTTAGAACACAGAACCTCTAATGGGTAGATAACGCCTGATGCATTTATGGGTCCCACTGAGACACGGGTAAGCCCTAGAGCCGTGTACCCTGTCTGTGCAAACAGAGTCTAACACTGCGGACTTCATCATGGCCTGTGCTTTGCTGCTGCATTCTCTTACAGAGTCGCAAAGAGTCAGACACAACTGAGCGACTTGCAGGGTTACTTTCACTTTTCACAAAACAAAACACAGACTCACAGGCCTAGAGATCAGACTTGTGGTTGCCAAGGGAGAGGGGGCTTGGGGAAGGAGAGAGGGAGAGTTTGGGATCAGCAGATGTAAGCTATTTAGGATGGATAAGCAAGGTCCTGCTGTACAAGCACAGGGAACTACGTTCAATATTCTTGATAAAACTTAATGGGAAAGAAAAGAAAAAAGATGTCAATATATGGATTAGAAAGGGACACAACTCAGTCCACAGCACTGTGACGAAGTGTGTCAAACTGTAGGTGTCAACTACGTTACCGCTGCTGCTGCCAAGTCACTTCAGTCGTGTCTGACTCTGTGCAACCCCCTAGACGGCAGCCCACCAGGTTCCCCCCTCCCTGGGATTCTCCAGGCAAGAACCCTGGAGTGGGTTGCCATTTTCTTCTCCAATGCGTGCGTGCAGGCTAAGTTGCTTGAGTCGTGTCTGACTCTGTGGGACCCCATGGACTGCAGCCCGCCAGGCTTCTCTGTCCACAGGATTCTCTAGACAAGAATGCTGCAGTGGATTCCCATTTCCTTCTCCATATACAAACATAAATACTCATATATATATAGTCACGTTTGGCTTCACTTTTAACCCTTGACTCCTCCCCTAGATTGGATTAAGAGGGAACTCCCTCCTACTTGGCGTGAGACCACCCCAGTTATCCTCAGCTCCATCTAAAGGATCTGGGAATTCACTTTTTTTTCAAACCAGCACTCACGGCTCCACCATCATCATCTGCCTCATGGGGGCTGATGTTATAATCTATTAAAAGACCCACATGAATTATCCTAATCAGAGAACTTATCCAGGTCAGATCTAAATTGGAAAGGACTCTGGGACAATAGGCACAAGTCAAGACCACCCGAGGAACGTGGGGATGTATGGTCTCCCTCGTTAGCCGGGTTGAGCTCAGTTGTCACCCAAGTTTCAGGCCACCTCTCATCTCCTAGGCCACAGTCCTCAGATCTACAGATCCTTGGTGTGATGTGCAAAGACCTCCCACCGCTTTTCAGTTCCTAAAATTCTCTCACCGTGCCTCTGGCTTTACCAGCCCACCATGGGGAGAACCCCTGGTGTGGTCCTCTCTTCTCCCAATGTTTCCTTCATTTTCTTGTTTCTTCCTGAGGACACAGCTTGCCCTGCAGCCTTCTCGAGTGGTGCTGGGTTTTCTCCCACGGTCCTTCCACCACTGGGCCAAGAGTTGGTTTCCTCACTGTTTCTCATGGGTCCTCCCAGAACTTTCTCCTTTTCTCCCATAAAGAACTTCCCAGCTTTGAATCTCACATCACCAGACTCCCCCATCCTCTTCCTTCCTTCAGGCTCCCTGACTCTGTGTAACCGCTCTCATTTCTTGTCGATTTTAGCTCCTGGCTCATTGCTACATTCTCACGCAACTCGAGCCTTCATTGGTGGAGATTTAAATCCACAAAGAAGATCAGCTTCTTGAACTTTTCTCCTTCCACCACCTCATGCTCCACGCCAGATTGTCATGACCAGTGATGCAACGCTGAAGTGTCATATGATGTAACAATAACAATTCTGGGATTATATTCAAAGGGATGAATCTGGATGTAAACAAGATACCCGCACTCCTATGCTCACTGAAGCCCTGTTCACCATAGCCTCTATGTGGAAACCAGCTAACATCCATCAGCAGATAAACAGATAAAGAAGATGTGGAATGTGTATACAATGGAATATTGCTCAGCCATGAGAAAGAAGGAAATCCTGTCCTTTGCAACAACTTGGAGGGACCTTGAAGATATGATGCTGAGTGAAATAAGTCAGGGAAGGGCAAGGACTGCAAAGCACCACTCACATGTAAAATCTAAAAGTCAAACTCATAGTAACAGAGAGTAGGAAAGTGGCTTCCAGGGGCTTGGGGTTGGGGCGGTGGGGACAATAGGGAGAATTTGCTTAAAGGGTATAAACTTTCCACTGTAAGTAAGGTCTGAGTGAAAGTGAAAGTTACGTCCTACTCTTTGTGACCTCATAGACTATACAAGGAATTCTCCAGGGGAGAATTCCCAGGGATCGAACCCAAGTCTCCTGCATTGCAGGCAGATTCTTTACCAGCTGGGCCACCAGGGAAGCCCAAGAAGACTGGAGTGGGCAGCCTATCCCTCTCCAGTGGATCTTCCTCACCCAGGAACTGAACCAGGGTCTCCTGCATTACAGCTGGGATTGTTTACCAGCTAAGCTGCCAGAAATGAATATCTGACGGAAAAATGGTGACTATATTTAATAACATGATATTACATAATTGAAATTTGCTGAGAATTTAAATATTACACACCCCAAAAGATAAACATGTGAGGTGATGGGTGTGTTCATTAACTAGATGATAGGAATCTTTTACAGTGCATATCAAATCCCCACAAGTAGACTTTAAATGTCTTACAATTTTATTGGTCAGTTATTCTACAATAAAGCTGACCACCCCACCCCCCGCCCAGCCAAAAAAAAAGAGAAGAGGCTGGAATACTCCTCTTGGTGGGAGGGGAAGCCTGGATCTAAGGAGGAAGAGAAAATTAGGGCCACTGTTTGCCATCAGCCTACTGTCTCCCTCTACAGCTCTGATTTTACAGCCTTCCCCAGCACCACCTACATGCCACTGAGCCCACCTTTCCAGGGTAACTTCACTTCTCGTGTCCTCGCTCCCCTCCCATCTAGCCTTCACCCAGTGGCCGATCATCTGCTTTGCATTCACCCTCAACTCCATGCTCGTGTCTTCAGTTAGATGATGGCTTGTCCAAATCATGGCTCTAGTGATGGAAGGTTCTGTCCACCTCCCTGTGAACCCCACACCAACGGGTCTGTTGATGAAGTGACGGGAGACCAACCACGCAAGGACTCTGAATTTTATGTCTTTGAAGACCATGAAGCTCATGAAGGTCCATATGCGGCTGGCATCACTCACACATCCCTAATGCATTCACTTTGATCTCCCAGATAATTACCTCATACCTTCTCTCTCCTCAAACCTCCAGCACCGGCTCTCTTATGCTCACTCTCCACTGGTGACTTGCTGTTTCAGAGAAATAACAACGGAAGCAGTGAGAATTTCCTTACCCCACCTGCCGCCTCCCAGCATCTTTGTTTCCTTGTATTACCACTTGCCTGGGAACCATGCCATCTGCTTCCACCCTGGACTCCATTCCTTCTCTGTCCTCTCCCATGTCTCCTTCTATACTAGGTCATTCTCATCATCAGTAAAGATCTTTGGAAGAGAAAAACTTCAAAGAATCCCACTTTTCTCCCCAGTGACCCCACTGTGTCTCCTCTCCTGTTTGTAGCAAAGTCTCAAAGGTTGATTGGGTGTCCCCATCTCTGCAGGCCTGTCCTCCTCTTCTCTAATCACTCCATCCTACTTCACGTCTAAGAAGCTTTGGGCACGGTCAACACTTCCTCCTTGAAAGCTTCTGTTTGCTTGTCTGTCTGAACACCACTCTTCCTTCCCATCACACCCAGGGCGCCTTCTCAGTCTCACTTGCCAGTTCCTCCGCAACCTTTCAACCTCACAGGTTGCCCCAGGGCTCAGTTTTTGCATCACAGATTTTCACTTACTAGCTTGGGAAACTCATTGGTCTCCTACTTGTCAGCACCATATACACGCTCATGAGCACCAAATTCATCTTTTTTCGCTTGGCCAGAAATGTATTTTATCAGTATTTTAACCGTGTTTATCAGGTGCACTGTCTACAGTGCTTGATTTTTCTTTGCATGACAAACACCTTTGTTCAAATTTGGAGAAAACACCTGCTCATGAATCATTCTGATGGCTACATGAGCACATTTCCTGGTGGTAATAATACTCTCATCCAGTGAGGTCACAAAGACTGTCTCTGCTACTGTGCACTTGATGAAAATTCTGTGGACTTGGTAACTAGGACGACCAAAGAAAGGGAATAACTATGACCCCAAACTGATAGCTTTAGCCTGCATTTATCCCTTAGACTTCCTCTTAGAACTATAAGAGACCTTTCAAATTCAACACGTCCGGAACCAACTCCTGGTCTCCTCCAAACCAGCCCTCCCACAGCACTTCCCACCTCAGTTAATGGCAATTCCATCCTTGAAGTTTCTCCAGCCAAAAATCTGGAAATTATCCTAGACTCCTCTCTTTCACTCACACCCACATGTGATCCATCAGCAAGTCCTCCAGGGTCTACCGTCAAAATATACTCCAATTCCAATTTCTCTCATCAGCCTGATCCCAGCCACCATCATCATCTGCCTGGATTATTTCTTAAAAAACTCCCAGCTGACCTTCCTGCTTCTGTCTTTGCCCCCGCTACAGACCACTCGCAACCCAGCAGCCAAAATGATTGTCCTGTAACATAAGTCATTTCACGTCACTGCTCAGCTCAAAATGTCTGATGTCTCTCTGCCTCACTTGAAACGAAAGGACAGGTCCTTACAATGGCCTACATCCCTCATAAGACCTACTGCCTCTTGAGTCCCATCCCTTAATCCTCTCCTTTTTCTTATTCTGCACCATTTACACCAACCTTCTTACTGTTCCTCAAATACAACGAGCACATCCATGTTGTGACAGAGTGAAAAATAGCCTCAGAGATATTTGGGTCTTTGGAACCTATGGATGTGATCTTATATGGCAAAGTCATGACCCATGTGATTAAGGATTTGGAGATGAGACAATGACTCTGGGAAAGCCAGGTGAGCCTCAAAGGCAATCACGTGCTATCACATGGAGTCTTTTAAGAGGGAGATTGGGCTGACACACAGACAAAGAGAAGGCAGTTGAAGGAGGAGCAGGGGGAGATTTGAAGATGCTGGACTTAGGATGAGAGTGACGTAGCTGAAGTAGAGAAGGCCAGCCACCTCCTCCCCACCCCAATGCTGGAAAAGCAAGAAAGCGTCTCCCTTGCAGCCTCTGGAGGAAGCACGGCCCTGCCCACCCTTGGATTTCAGCCCGTCGATACTGATGTTGGATGCCAGGCCTCCAGAATAATTAGAATACATATCTGTTGTCTTAAACCAACAAGTCTGTGATCCTTTGTTATCACAGCCATGGAAACCAGTAGGCTGATCTCTGGACCTTCCCACTGGATGCGTCTTCTGCCTAGGATGGCCTTCCACTAAGCGTCGGCTCTGCTAGCTCCCCACCTCCTCTGTCTTCACTCAAATATTTATAATCTCCACCCTATTCAAAATCCATATCACACACTCACAAACATACACACACATTCTGGACTCACCATCTTCCTGAATGTTTTTCATTTCCTTATTTCATTGGAAAAGACCCTGATGCTAGGAAAGACTGAGGGCAGGAAAAGGGGACGACAGAGGATGAGATGGCTGGATGATTCAATGGACATGAGTTTGACTGAACTCTGATAGATAGTGAAGGACAAGGAAGCCTGGTGTGCTGCAGTCCATGGGTCAAAAAGAGCACAACTAAGTGACTAATCAACAAATTTTCATACATTCTATGATTTATTTTTATCATGTCTTCCTGTCCCCAAAATGTCAGCACTGGGAGAACAAGGATGTTTTTCTATTGTATTCTCTGCATATCATGAACACATAGAACAGTGTGTGACACAGAGGAAATGCTTGACAAATATTTACTGAGTGAGCCTGAGGAACTTGATTTCACACCAGCTGAGGAGAAAAACAGGTCTCCCATGGCCCTCAAAATCATGTTCCGACTCTGAGACCTCAATCATTACTTGTTCTAATGACACGTGCAAATCTGGGTTCACAGATAGCTTGGTTTAAAAGTGAAAGTCACTCAGTCGTATCTGACTCTTTGTGACCCCATGGACTATATAGCCCATGGACTTCTCCAGGCCAGAATTCTGGGGTGGATAGCCTTTCCTTTCTCCAGGGGATCTTCCCAACCCAGGGGTCAAACCCAGGTCTCCCTCATTGCAGGCGGATTCTTTACCAGTTGAGCCACAAGGGAACCCTAAGAAGACCAGAGCGGGTAGCCTGTCCCTTCTCCAGCAGATCTTCCCGACCCAGGAATCAAACTGGGGTCTCCTGCATTGCAGGCAGATTCTTCACCAACGGAGCTAAGCTTGGTTTAAGACTCCGTGAAAGAGATCTTCCTGGCGGTCCAGTGGCTCAGACTCCATGCTCCCTGTGCAGGGGGTTGGGTTCAATCCCTGATCAGGGAAATAGATCCCACATGCAGCAACTGAGTTTGCACGCTGCAACTATGGATCCTGCCTGCTGAGAAAAGATTGAAGAGCCCATGTGCACAGCTAAGACTCGGCACAGCTAAGTAAATAAGTGAATATATTTTTAGAAGACGCCCTGAGGAAGTTCAGATAAAGACAGAGCGCCTATGAAGCAGACAGCAGGAGGCAACCTGGGGTGCTCCCTAACTAGGTCATGCTGGGCTTCTCTCGAGCCCAGCCTTCCGGGACAGCATCAGGAAGTCAGAATTTTCTAGAAGAGCCCTTACATAATGCTGATGATTAGTGAGATTTGGGAACCACTTGGTTTTTCCCTGCCCACAGATTTTGAAATGTATGGAAGAATGTTATGTTTTTTTTGTGATTAGCTGCAAATGTTTCTCAGCATATTAAACATGCACTGGTTTTCTGCTCCCTGAAACAATCACAGCTTCTGCTTGCCACGTGTGTCCCTAGGTAGGATCATTCTCTGCGTCAGCAGACCTTAGGCTACCATGGAGACGTGTCAACATTCAACATCACCAAAGTGGGAGACCCCTTTCCTGCCCTGAAACATCTCCAGCTTGCTCCCAAGCTCTCTTGAAACTGATTACACTGGTGCATCATGCTTAAGGGAAGCTCCACTTTCTGTGGTGAAGGGAAAGCTTGCTGTAAACAGCAGCTGAGTTTTCAGATTTACATTCATCACTTTTTAACACATGGGAAAAATTCAAAATTATAAAATGACTCATTCCACATAAACTAAGTCTGATCCATGACTCTGTCAGCCCAGATTTTGGCCTTCACTTCAGCTCTCTCACCAACAGGAAGCGTGTAGGGTCTTCCTTCCATTTTCTAAGTCATCATTGTCTTCATGGAGAATGGAAGAGATTATTCCTGGGTCGTGAGGTTCATGGCATCCAGTCCCTTCATGGCAAACAGAAGAGGAAAAATGGAAACAGTGACAGATTTTCTTTTCTTGGGCTCCAAAATCACTGTGGGCAGTGACGGCAGAGATGAAACTAAAAGACACTTGCTCCTTGGAGAGAACGCTGTGACAAAGCTAGACAGCATATTAAAAGACAGAGACATCGTTTTTCTGACAAAGGTCCACGTAGTCAAAGCTGTGGTTTTTCCAGTAGTCATGTACGGATGTGAAAGTTGGACCATAAAGAAGGCTGAGGGCCAAGGAATTGATGCTTTTGAATTGTGGTGCTGGAGAAGACTCCTGGGAGTCCCTTGGGCAGCAAGGAGATCAAACCAGTCAATCCTGAGGGAAATAAACCTTGAATATCCATTGGAAGGACTGATGCTGAAGATGAAGCTTCAGTACTTTGGCCACCTGATACAAAGAGCTGACTCATTGGAAAAAAACCCTGATGGTGGGAAAGACTGAAGGCAGGAGGGAAAGGGGATGACAGAGGATGAGATGGTTGGATGGCATCACTGACTCAACGGACATGAATTTAAACAAACTCCAGGAGATGGTGAGGACAGGGTAGCCTGGCACGTGTGCTTCCGTCCACGGGATGGCAAAGAGTCAGTCATGACTTAGCAACTGAACAACAACGAATATTTATTGAGGGCTTACAGTGCACCAAGTATAATGGCTAATGTTTGCAATATGTAATTTAATCCTATGTGATAGGCATTATTTTATTACTAGTATTCTCTCCATTTTACTGCAAAAGAAACTACGGCATAGACAGATTAAATCTCGAGCCTGGGCTCACACTGCCCAGAAGTGAGAGATCCAAGGTTCTGCTCCAGGCCTGTTTGACTCCCAGACTGTCAATCACTTGACTGAATTTCCTCGCTGTGATGTACATTCAATCAAGGATGCTGTAGCTTTCAAACCATTTCTCTTAAAAAGATGTTGTCCTGAAAATGGAGAAGAGGGCTAATTCTTCTTTATTCAGCTTGGGTTGTACTTCAGGAGAAATGCCAAGGGTCTGGGAACACAGAGAGGAAAGGGGGCTTTAAAGGAAAAACAGACCACAGCAATAAAGAGTCAGATGGCCAACATCTGGCCGGCCTGTGGTCGGGCTGCGTGGGCTGTTGTGTGAATTACAAAGGTATGACAAATTTTCTACTCTGCTCTAATTTGGCTCAGCCAGCCTGCCTTCAGCGTTTTTGGCAACCCTTCCCGCACTTGAGCTAAGATGCCCTTCATGACGCAGTGTGTGGCTCAGGATTATCAAGCAGGCTTTCTGTTTTCTTTCCCACCTCACTTTGTTTATGTCCTGCAGGGGAGGGGCCTCCTAATGTCTGATGGCTCTTTACATCATATCTGCTGCCGGCTGCATGGAATGCCACTTTGTGGAAACCTCTGCAGCTATGTGGGGATTTATGGTTTGAGTCTGGTTCTGTGAGATACCTACACCTCACCTAGCTTGCCTGTCTGGGATCCGCTGAAGGCTTACAGCCTCTTCATAAGGTTTTCGTTTGTTTGGTTTTCAGATTTTTTTCAGGTGGAGCACTTCTAAAGTCTTTATGGAATTTGTTACTCTATTGCTTCTGTCTCCTGTTTCGGTGTTTTGGCCCTAAGGTATGTGGGGTCTCAGCTCTCCACCCAGGGATGGAACCCACACCTGCTGCATCGGAAGGCGGAGTCTTAACCACTGGGCCAGCAGGGAAGTCCTTCCGTGAGGTTATGGATCCAGGTTGCCTGCTCTGCACTGACACCCCTTCAACGCATAAGCGGGATAGACTCCCACGAGCCATTTAAGATGTCACAGCGGGTTTTAAAGGGTTGGCCAGAAAGTTCGTTTGGGTTTTTCACCAGGTGACACAGTGGTAAAGAATCTGCCTGCCAATGAAGGGGACTCAGATTCAATCCCCGGATCAGAAGATCCTCTGGAAGAGGAAATGGCAACCCCCTCCAGTATTCTCACCTGGGAAATCCTGGGGACACAGAGGAGCCTCGAGGGCTACAGTCCATGGGATCACAAAGAGTCAGACCCAGCTAGGTGACTGAACAGAGGCAGCATAAAAGGTGAAGCGCGGGTTTTTTTAATTACTACTCTTGTTTTTAATTTCTACTTAAGAAATAATTCACGTGGTCATGTGGCACGAAACAAAACTGCAGAGACACTAATGCTGAATCACATGGTAAGGCCACACAATGTACTGAGCGCATGTGTTATCACGTGTAACACGTGTGAGGCAACCCTGTGAGTGAGGGGGTCTTGCTACCCACATGTTACAGATGTGAGAAGTGAGCACAGAGAGGGAAGCTAACTCCCTCGGGGCCACATAACTATGAAGAGGGACAGACAGCTTGATGGTCTGAGTCTGTCTTACGTGAAAATCACCAAGTTTAACCACTGTGTTATGTAGATAATGAAAGAGATCACTTTGGACTACACTGGATCAGCAGCGGGTTAATTCTTTGAGAGTCTGGACAAATGCAATAAGGGAAAACAGGGAGAAAAGTTATAAGCAGCACATTCCTTCCTAGATGAATAAAAAATAATGTTGAAGAAGGCAACTCACAAGGAAACAGGAGACGCAGCTCTAATCCCAACACCACCAAACAAAGCTTCTACTGACGTGAACTGGGGAAACTGGTTCCGTTCCGACAGACCTAGGTGATGACATGAGTTCAATTCTCTTCCACGCTTAGGACGATGATTCAGCTTGCAGCTACGGAGACAGTGTTCCGTTTACAAAGATGAGACCCCAAATCCGTTCTATGTGAACAGTCAACTAGACTCTCCTCAGATGTCCTCCAGATCCTCCACTTCCTGTTGTTTTCCGTCAGTTTCAGTTCAGTCGCTCAGTCGTGTCCGACTCCGTGATGCCATGGACTGCAGCACGCCAGGCTTCTCTGTGCATCACCAATTCCCAGAGCTTGCTCAACTCATGTGCATGGAGTGGGTGACGCCATCCAACCACCTCATCCTCTGTCGTCCCCTTCTCCTCCCGCCTTCCATCTTTCCCAGCATCAGGGTCTTTTCCAATAAGTCAGCTCTTCCCATTGGGTGGTCAAAGTATTGGAGCTTCTGCTTCAGCATCAGTCCTTTCAGTANCTGTAAACAGCAGCTGAGTTTTCAGATTTACATTCATCACTTTTTAACACATGGGAAAAATTCAAAATTATAAAATGACTCATTCCACATAAACTAAGTCTGATCCATGACTCTGTCAGCCCAGATTTTGGCCTTCACTTCAGCTCTCTCACCAACAGGAAGCGTGTAGGGTCTTCCTTCCATTTTCTAAGTCATCATTGTCTTCATGGAGAATGGAAGAGATTATTCCTGGGTCGTGAGGTTCATGGCATCCAGTCCCTTCATGGCAAACAGAAGAGGAAAAATGGAAACAGTGACAGATTTTCTTTTCTTGGGCTCCAAAATCACTGTGGGCAGTGACGGCAGAGATGAAACTAAAAGACACTTGCTCCTTGGAGAGAACGCTGTGACAAAGCTAGACAGCATATTAAAAGACAGAGACATCGTTTTTCTGACAAAGGTCCACGTAGTCAAAGCTGTGGTTTTTCCAGTAGTCATGTACGGATGTGAAAGTTGGACCATAAAGAAGGCTGAGGGCCAAGGAATTGATGCTTTTGAATTGTGGTGCTGGAGAAGACTCCTGGGAGTCCCTTGGGCAGCAAGGAGATCAAACCAGTCAATCCTGAGGGAAATAAACCTTGAATATCCATTGGAAGGACTGATGCTGAAGATGAAGCTTCAGTACTTTGGCCACCTGATACAAAGAGCTGACTCATTGGAAAAAAACCCTGATGGTGGGAAAGACTGAAGGCAGGAGGGAAAGGGGATGACAGAGGATGAGATGGTTGGATGGCATCACTGACTCAACGGACATGAATTTAAACAAACTCCAGGAGATGGTGAGGACAGGGTAGCCTGGCACGTGTGCTTCCGTCCACGGGATGGCAAAGAGTCAGTCATGACTTAGCAACTGAACAACAACGAATATTTATTGAGGGCTTACAGTGCACCAAGTATAATGGCTAATGTTTGCAATATGTAATTTAATCCTATGTGATAGGCATTATTTTATTACTAGTATTCTCTCCATTTTACTGCAAAAGAAACTACGGCATAGACAGATTAAATCTCGAGCCTGGGCTCACACTGCCCAGAAGTGAGAGATCCAAGGTTCTGCTCCAGGCCTGTTTGACTCCCAGACTGTCAATCACTTGACTGAATTTCCTCGCTGTGATGTACATTCAATCAAGGATGCTGTAGCTTTCAAACCATTTCTCTTAAAAAGATGTTGTCCTGAAAATGGAGAAGAGGGCTAATTCTTCTTTATTCAGCTTGGGTTGTACTTCAGGAGAAATGCCAAGGGTCTGGGAACACAGAGAGGAAAGGGGGCTTTAAAGGAAAAACAGACCACAGCAATAAAGAGTCAGATGGCCAACATCTGGCCGGCCTGTGGTCGGGCTGCGTGGGCTGTTGTGTGAATTACAAAGGTATGACAAATTTTCTACTCTGCTCTAATTTGGCTCAGCCAGCCTGCCTTCAGCGTTTTTGGCAACCCTTCCCGCACTTGAGCTAAGATGCCCTTCATGACGCAGTGTGTGGCTCAGGATTATCAAGCAGGCTTTCTGTTTTCTTTCCCACCTCACTTTGTTTATGTCCTGCAGGGGAGGGGCCTCCTAATGTCTGATGGCTCTTTACATCATATCTGCTGCCGGCTGCATGGAATGCCACTTTGTGGAAACCTCTGCAGCTATGTGGGGATTTATGGTTTGAGTCTGGTTCTGTGAGATACCTACACCTCACCTAGCTTGCCTGTCTGGGATCCGCTGAAGGCTTACAGCCTCTTCATAAGGTTTTCGTTTGTTTGGTTTTCAGATTTTTTTCAGGTGGAGCACTTCTAAAGTCTTTATGGAATTTGTTACTCTATTGCTTCTGTCTCCTGTTTCGGTGTTTTGGCCCTAAGGTATGTGGGGTCTCAGCTCTCCACCCAGGGATGGAACCCACACCTGCTGCATCGGAAGGCGGAGTCTTAACCACTGGGCCAGCAGGGAAGTCCTTCCGTGAGGTTATGGATCCAGGTTGCCTGCTCTGCACTGACACCCCTTCAACGCATAAGCGGGATAGACTCCCACGAGCCATTTAAGATGTCACAGCGGGTTTTAAAGGGTTGGCCAGAAAGTTCGTTTGGGTTTTTCACCAGGTGACACAGTGGTAAAGAATCTGCCTGCCAATGAAGGGGACTCAGATTCAATCCCCGGATCAGAAGATCCTCTGGAAGAGGAAATGGCAACCCCCTCCAGTATTCTCACCTGGGAAATCCTGGGGACACAGAGGAACCTCGAGGGCTACAGTCCATGGGATCACAAAGAGTCAGACCCAGCTAGGTGACTGAACAGAGGCAGCATAAAAGGTGAAGCGCGGGTTTTTTTAATTACTACTCTTGTTTTTAATTTCTACTTAAGAAATAATTCACGTGGTCATGTGGCACGAAACAAAACTGCAGAGACACTAATGCTGAATCACATGGTAAGGCCACACAATGTACTGAGCGCATGTGTTATCACGTGTAACACGTGTGAGGCAACCCTGTGAGTGAGGGGGTCTTGCTACCCACATGTTACAGATGTGAGAAGTGAGCACAGAGAGGGAAGCTAACTCCCTCGGGGCCACATAACTATGAAGAGGGACAGACAGCTTGATGGTCTGAGTCTGTCTTACGTGAAAATCACCAAGTTTAACCACTGTGTTATGTAGATAATGAAAGAGATCACTTTGGACTACACTGGATCAGCAGCGGGTTAATTCTTTGAGAGTCTGGACAAATGCAATAAGGGAAAACAGGGAGAAAAGTTATAAGCAGCACATTCCTTCCTAGATGAATAAAAAATAATGTTGAAGAAGGCAACTCACAAGGAAACAGGAGACGCAGCTCTAATCCCAACACCACCAAACAAAGCTTCTACTGACGTGAACTGGGGAAACTGGTTCCGTTCCGACAGACCTAGGTGATGACATGAGTTCAATTCTCTTCCACGCTTAGGACGATGATTCAGCTTGCAGCTACGGAGACAGTGTTCCGTTTACAAAGATGAGACCCCAAATCCGTTCTATGTGAACAGTCAACTAGACTCTCCTCAGATGTCCTCCAGATCCTCCACTTCCTGTTGTTTTCCGTCAGTTTCAGTTCAGTCGCTCAGTCGTGTCCGACTCCGTGATGCCATGGACTGCAGCACGCCAGGCTTCTCTGTGCATCACCAATTCCCAGAGCTTGCTCAACTCATGTGCATGGAGTGGGTGACGCCATCCAACCACCTCATCCTCTGTCGTCCCCTTCTCCTCCCGCCTTCCATCTTTCCCAGCATCAGGGTCTTTTCCAATAAGTCAGCTCTTCCCATTGGGTGGTCAAAGTATTGGAGCTTCTGCTTCAGCATCAGTCCTTTCAGTAAATATTCAGGGTTGATTTCCTTTAGGATGGACTGGTTTGATCTCCTTGCAGCCCAAGGGACTCTCAAGAGTCTTCTCCAACACCACAGTTCAAAAGCATCAATTCTTCAGCACTCAGCCTTCTTTATGGTCCAAATCTCACATCCATACATGACTACTGGAAAAACCATAGCTTGCACTATATAGACCTTTGTTGGCAAAGTGACGTCTCTGCTTTTTAATATGCTGTCTAGGTTTGTCATAGCTTTTCTTCCAAGGAGAAGCCGTCTTTTAATTTCATGCCCACAGTCACCATACACACACTTCCTAAATGCATTTATAACATTATTTCAGTGTTCATCCTTAGGACTCTCTTCTGAACGGCTCACTCTGAGCCACCATCACAGCTCAAGCTCAGGCTGTAAGTTTTGTCTTATATGCACTTTGCTTTCAGAGATAGTTCACAGCTTCCTCTTCAAAAGGATCCTGTATTTTCTCTCAAGAAAAGAAACTCTGGAGCAAAAGGAAATGGAATATATGGTTTTGTCACCCCTCAGTACCTAAGCTCCTCCTCCCCTGCATTTGAGCATCATTATTCACCAAGCACCAGCCTCCACCATAGCCAGCATCTGGGTATTTGACGACGGGAGTGGGCTGGAAAGGTGGAGAGGTGAGGGCGTGATAGAGCTGGTCTCGGTCCAACCTTGCCCTGGAGCTCTAGAAGCCTCTTCAGGTGCCTCCACAATCAGCCTATCCCTGAATTACTTTTCAGTGAAGAAGTATAGAAGAGAGCTGGGGAAGCAAAGGGAGGGGATGAAAAAGCCAGCTGGAATCTGACCTGGGAATCCATCAGGAAACAACATGGTTTCTTCAGGCTGAGAAGAAGACAAAACATAAACTGTAGGGGTGTCTGACTGTTGAGATACAGGTTTATAGAAGCAGTGAGATCCTTCCCTAAAGAGGACAGAAATTTTCAGTCAAGTGAAGACTTAAGTAGTGGAGCAAAGAAGCTACAGGCAGTTTTCACTCTCAATGTTATTCTAATATCTTAGCACAGAAAAAGAATGTGATTGCCCAGGTAATGTGGAGGGGAAAATCTGGTATCAAATGTTTCAAGAGACTTTAATTTTAAAAAATGGTAATGAGAAAAAAGTGAGTAAAATCAACTTACTCAATGATTTTTATTAAAAAGGACAAATGACCCTAAATCTCTCAGTTCAGTTCAGTTCTAACACCCATGAAATCTTTCTAAAATCTAAAGGATCTTTCTTGAATGTTATATTTCTAATGTAGGTGTTCAGTGTTCATTTTACCTGCCCATTTGTGGCTATTAATAAATTACATAAATAAGAAATTTATCTAGTGATAATAATGCTTTATTAAGCAAAACAACCTACAATATCTCTTCTTACATTAAACAGAGATGCACCAGAAAATTCTATGATAACCAGTGTATGGGTGCAGTTTTTTTTCTAGTTGGTTTTAACACAATACTTGCAATTATTTATACAATAAAACAGACATCTGACCCTTAGTCAAGAATTTAATTCCATAGTATAATGGGGAAAATTCAGGACTACCTTCATTATTTAAATTTAGGTACTAGTATCTAAAACCATATTCCACTGTACATTTTTTTAAAGTGTTTATCAATAATTCAAGATGCACATGTATCAACCTTTTAAAGTCAAAAGTATTTTTAGTGCGTGCACAAATATACCAAAATATTGGATAGATATATTTCTATATGTTCATACATATGTGTAGATAAATTATATATACTTCTATCTACTTGTACGTATGTGTGTGTGTATATATATACATCAAGCTAATAAAGTATGAGTGTTTTTAAGATAGTAGAATTATTCTTGTAAATTTATTTTCTTCTCTGTGCCTTATGCTAACTTCCCAAAATGAACACATATTACTTTTAAAATAAGAAAATGGCTATTTTAAAAACATTTAAAATAATGTTTTGTCTCTCATCACTAAGCTAGCTTGATATTTGTTACTTAAATTATATTTTACTTACTTAAATAGCTATGTAAACACTGGTGAAGGTAAATGACATCTGCTGTCAGAATATCTAAATATCAGCACAGTTAGTAAACAGAGAAAATGTATCTCTGACAATTCATAACATGAAACAATGCAAAGAAAGTGACAGTTTGGGGATATCCAAAAACTGTTTAACTCTCTTGGTAGGGAATTACTGTTAACAGCGAGGCTGACTAAGATCTCTACAAACAGCGAGGCTTAAAAAAATGAATAATGGCCAAAATGATACACTGGCATTTAAAAACTATTTTTCCTATAAAAATAGGGCTCAGATAATATATATACATCAAGCTAATAAAGTATGAGTGTTTTTAAGATAGTAGAATTATTCTTGTAAATTTATTTTCTTCTCTGTGCCTTATGCTAACTTCCCAAAATGAACACATATTACTTTTAAAATAAGAAAATGGCTATTTTAAAAACATTTAAAATAATGTTTTGTCTCTCATCATAAGCTAGCTTGATATTTGTTACTTAAATTATATTTTACTTACTTAAATAGCTATGTAAACACTGGTGAAGGTAAATGACATCTGCTGTCAGAATATCTAAATATCAGCACAGTTAGTAAACAGAGAAAATGTATCTCTGACAATTCATAACATGAAACAATGCAAAGAAAGTGACAGTTTGGGGATATCCAAAAACTGTTTAACTCTCTTGGTAGGGAATTACTGTTAACAGCGAGGCTGACTAAGATCTCTACAAACAGCGAGGCTTAAAAAAATGAATAATGGCCAAAATGATACACTGGCATTTAAAAACTATTTTTCCTATAAAAATAGGGCTCAGATGACCTTTGAGGGTCTTTTTCAATGCGAATATTCTGAGTGTATTCATTTACATTCAGATTCAGTTTTGCAGGCTGAAGGTTTTTCTAAGAAAGCAAGTTCTGAAAATATACAATCGAATGCCATTAATTCATCTTTGCTATTTATATTCTAACTTCTGAAATAAATGTAACTGGTGTTTTTTAGCATTTAAGAAATAATCTGTCAGGAAAAGATTTTGTCAAAATGCCCTAGAAAACAAAATGGAGGTATGACATTCTATCACTTTGTTTTTAAAAAGTCCAGGAAGCTAAACAAAATGACCCAAGGAATTCAGTGTCTTCCTACGAAGATTACTGTCCCTCAGCCTAAGACAACCAATACTGAAGCTCAAGACAAAATAAAGAAAAATGAAAAGTATTTGAAACTGCAAGGATATAGCAAGAGATAGAAAATAAAAGAAAATATCACTTTATCTGACATAGAATTAAAATGAGTTTTATCATTCAAGGGATTTCCCTGGTGGCTCAGATGGTAAAAGACTCTGCATGCAATGCAGAAGGCCTAGGTTTGACCCCTGGGTCAGGAAGTTCCCCTGGAGAAGGGAATGGCCACACACTCCAGTATTCTTGTCTGGAGAATTCCATGGACAAAGGGAACTGATGGGCTACAGTCCCCGCGGTTGCAAAGATTCAGACACAACTGAGCAACTAACACTTTTGTTATTCAAGGGACTGTCTAAACTGTAAAAACTAAATCAGTGATGCTGTTTTATCAAAGCAATGTCCATGGGAATATGTTACAAACTGACTTTCGGGAAATTGTCATATTAAATGAACTAGGACAACTGGAAATTTGATGTTAAACTTGTCTTATTTTTCTAAAGAATCTCAATCTTTTTCGAATGACCAGTTTTCCAAGTGCTGGGTTTCACACAGGAGCGTCCCATCACGCGGCACTATTGTAGATCTAAAAGCTCATATAAAGTCAGGTAACAGTTGGCTCCTAAAGAAGCAGGATGGTTTGTGATAGCTTTTTTCACTTTTGGGATTTAGCTTTCTTAGAGGACTTCTATGGTCTTCCAGAATAGCCCCTTAATTCTACATTATTAAAGCAACCCCTGTTCAGAACCAGTATGATGCTGGGCGTTTTTACTGTTTGAGTTTGAAACTAATTCTCAGCTCTATTATTTCCATAAAAAGTAAGAAGAA
>SJYX01019205.1:331194-358770 GCA_006410675.1 Oreotragus oreotragus | reverse complement strand
GCGGAATGCTTTTGCCTCCCTACAAACACAAAAAGGAAAGACCAGACGTTTGGAAGTTTTCTGTACACACACGTCCATGTGAAACAGATTCTGCCAAGTCTCCTCACTTCAAACAGAGGATTATTTCAGATAGGTCCATGTGTTACCTCTTCTAAAATATCACAACCGTAAATATTTCCAAAGGCACCCTGACCATGCAGGAGGTATGCTTTAAACTTCCTAACATCTGCGTGAGTTGAGCTGATATTATTTCCCTTTGACAGAAAACTGAGGCTCGGTGTGACGTCTGTGCTGCTAGAAGGTGACTAAACCAGCTTTACCTGCCTCCAAAAGTCATGCTGCTTCTTAAAATGTGGTCTTCAGACTCTCTGGATAAAAATCTCCTTTCTTTTTTTTTTTCCTACTAATTATGCAGAGTTGGCATTTGGTTACTTTTTTTTTTACTGGAGTCTAGTTGCTTTACCATGTTGCGTTTCTGCTGTACACCAAAGTGAATCAGCCATATGTAAATATAAATCCCCTCCCTCCCACCTCCTTCCCCATCCCAGCCCTCTAGGTCATCACAGAGCACTAGAAAGCTCCAGATTTTTCTTAAAAGTGTGCACTCCTGCTCTCCCTCTCACCCCCTCCCCCACCCTGACCTTGACCCCTCCGCACATACTCTTATATGACAGGTCTTGGTTGAGGCTCTGGAATTTTTTTTCATAAGCTCCTGTCAACTGAAAGAAAATGCAGAACCTGAAAGTTGAGGATTATGTTTTATCTGGCAGACAAAACTGAGGACTTAAGGCCGAGACGTAGCATCTCAGATAGCTCTGAGAGGATGCTGCAGTGAGGCAGAGAGGGGAGTCAGCGAACGTAGGAGTTTTCGCGACCAACGCCAGGTGGTTGGAACTGCAAAGGATTGCTATTAATTAAGGAAAGCCACACATCTCAAATTAAAGAATTTAGCACTTTTCTATAAATGGGAAGATGCGAAAGTCTGGGCTCAGTGAAGCCATGCCTTTGATGTGCACCCCAGCCCTCTGGGGCCGGTGCCATGCGCTTTCTCATCCCGAGTCTTCTGAGGGTGCACTTGGAGGACTGGGGGGTGTGGCCGCAGTGGCGGCTGCCTTGATGACTGACATCCGGTCCCATTCTGAGTTCCCTCAGGGCTCACCGTAGGGCAACTGTAATATGATGGCTTGGTGGCTTGATGGCTGCCGTGGTTTTTGTTGACCAGTACGGCAGGCAATGGGGCTGCCCAGGTGACGCTAAAGAGCCCGCCTGCCAGTGCAGGAGATGTAAGAGACCCTGGTTCGATCCCTGGGTTTGGAAGATCCCCTGGAGGAGGGCATGGCCACCCACTCCAGTGTTCTTGCCTGGTGAATCCCATGGACGTAGGCGCCTGGTGGGCTATGGTTCTTAGGGTCACAAAGAGTCAGACACGACCGAAGTGCCTCAGCACACACACACACACACGGCAGGCAAGCAATGGGGCTGCCCAGGTGACGCTAAAGAGCCCGCCTGCCAGTGCAGGAGATGTAAGAGACCCTGGTTCAATCCCTGGGTTGGGAAGATCCCCTGGAGGAGGGCATGGCCACCCACTCCAGTGTTCTTGCCTGGTGAATCCCCTGGACGTAGGCGCCTGGCGGGCTATGGTTCTTAGGGTCACAAAGAGTCAGACACGACCAAAGTGCCTCAGCGCACACACACACACACACGGCAGGCGATATGCTTTTGCAATGATGCTCCATACACGATTCTTCTGTACTTCAAGTTGGAGAATGACACCTTGACACACACCTTCTCCCTCAGTCTCTTGCTCTGAGGAACAAATACATTTTGCTCTCTCCTCTCTTGACACCCAGGGTGGCTCACAGACATCTCTCTCTCCCTTAGCCTTCTAGGCCATGCAGGTGAGAGAGTTCCATTTCTGAGCAGATATGAACATTGTTCCAGAAAAAAAAGCCACGACAGTCCATTGCCCTTGGACAGCACCACCCTGAAATAGGTGGCATTGACCCAGCACCGAAAGCTCAATGATAAAAAAAAGAGAGAAAAAAAATGGAATGCTCCCTAAGAATATTTCAAAGAAACTGCCTTTTCAGTTTCCTTTCTTCTCCGATCTGCACCCAACCTCCCTGCTGTTGGCAGACTGCAGGGAGCAGGACTCACACAAAGGTGATGCTCTGCTCAGATGCTCTGTTGATCTCAGGGGGGTGACTGGCTTTTTTTTTTTTTTTTTTGTGTGGGGCTCACCTCCTGGCTCTTGGTGGACTTAAAAGGCATCCACTTTGCAAGGAAAAGATTTTTAAATGCTAAGTGCATAGCATGATAATAGACACGGAGGCTTTGTCATGGAGGAGAGAGAGAACAGATAGCGATGCCAATGGCAGCAACAGGAAAAGGTGAGCTGATAATGCAGTAAACTGTAACCAAGATGCTGAGGAAGACTCAGTAAGGAACATCCTGGAGCAGGAAGGGGAGTCTGAGGTTGGTTAGGAAAAAATAAAAGTAGGCTTCTGCTGATGGAAAGAAGACTGCTGGGCTGTCCAAGCAGGGGAAAGCCAGCAGAGGCAGAGGCGTGGGGAGGAAAGAGAGGTGTGCAGGGCAGGGAGGGCGGGAAGGAAAGAGACTCGGCGGTAAAGGGCAATACTCGAGGTCAGATCAGCAAGGCTTAGGGAAGCCCTCTCCTAGATGGCTGTTCAGAGCAAGACCCTGGACCACTTTGTGTGGAAAAGCTACCTGTTAGGCCCCAGACATCCGGGGTCACAGTGGGAAACCACCCATAAAATCCTGGAAGAAGCACCTCTCTTCTCTCATGCATGATTCCTGATAAATCCCAGGGGCTTGGACACCAGGATTCAGATCCAGTTTTTGGTTAAGGCCTTGCAGTTGACTGTGAACTGTGATAGACTGGTTGGTGAGCTCCCACTAAATCCTCAGTCCTGAACAGTGTCACAGAGCCCACCCTCAGCTCAGTTCACCTGGCTCCCCTAGTACCCTAAACTTCTGACACTGTTGAAATTTCTAGATGAAGCCCTTTAGCCAGCTTTTCGTACATGCTTCAAAAAAATCTTCAAAGGTCTTCTCTACAGTATAACCCATAGGATCTTCCTTATATTAATATCTTAAGGATAAATGGATCGCTTTCTTTCCCCACAGGTGTTATCACTAACAAAGAATTTGGCCTGTACCTGTAATGAAACGAAGTCCATTTAATTTTTTAAGACGTGTTTCCAGCCTTTAGGAAAAAAAAATCCTATCCAGCTGGTAACATATGATGCTTTCAACAGAAATCCAATATCATTATTTTTGGAAGTTTCTTTTTTTTTTTTCCTATTTATTTAGCCGCATCAGGTCTTAGCTGCAACACGCAGGACCTTCCCTTGAGTCCACGGACTCTCTAGTTGTGGCGGGCGGGCCCGTTGTTTTGTGGCATGTGGAATCTTAGCTCCCTGAAGAGGGATCCTGCAAGGTGGATTCCTAACCACGGGCCACCAGTGAAGGCCCCCAGTATCATTACCAGTCCGTGGGCAGCCATACTTTTCAGCTGAAGGCGACCAGCTGGAAAGCTTTTATAATTAGGTTCATCCAAAACCCATCTGAGTCAAGCCTCCATCGCCTACCCCAAACCATTCACTGTCCTTTTACAGAATCAGTGGTTTCTCACTGCTCAGTGACCAGAAGATTTCATCTGCATCTTACTCACCACCCATAGTCTCACTTTTATGCTCTTCACCCAGGTGAGAACTTTTTGTCTTTTGGTCAAATAACCTATTCAAAATCTGAGTGAACTCCGGGAGTTGGTGATGGACAGGGAGGCCTGGCGTGCTGCGATTCATGGGGTTGCAAAGAGTCAGACACGACTGAGCGACTGAACTGCCTGATACAAGCTTGAAAGGGAAGCTTTCCCCAGTGCTCGTGAAAGTGCCTGTGGACATGATGAGGGCCGTGGAGCAGGGTGCCTGGAAGGACGGGGAGGGAAGAAGGGGGTGGGCACGGAAGCAGGTGGACATCCTGGGATGCAGTAAAACAAGTTAGCAAGCTTCCCACTGAGTTACCAAAGGGCAAAGGTGGGGGCAGGGATAACTCGGGAGTTTGAGATTGACATAGACACACCTTTATATTTAAAATGGATAACCAACAAGGACCTACTGTATAGCACAAGGATCTTGCTCTATACTCCACCTAAATGGGAAAAGAATTTGTGAAAGAATAGACGTATGTATATGTGGAATTGAATTGGGGCCTCCCTGGTGGCTCAGAGGCTGAAGAACCCACCTGCAATGCAGCAGACCTGGGTTTGATCCCTGGGTCGGGAAGGGCCCTGAAGAAGGGAATGGCTACCCACTTTTCTTGCCTGGAGAATCCATGGAGAGAGGAACCTGGCAGGCTACAGTGGGGTCACTCAGACATGACTGAGCGACTCACACACACACACACACAGAACTGAATCACCTTCTGTATAGCTGAAACTATAGCTGAACGTTGTAAACCCACTATGCATGCCAAGTCACTTCAGTCGTGTCCCATTCTGTGCGACCCTATGGAGCACAGCCTGCCAGGCTCTTCTGTCCATGGGATTCTCCAGACAAGAATACTGGAGTAGGGTGCCTCACCCTCCTCCAGGGGATCTTCTCCACCCAGGAGTCAAACCCACATCTCTTAGGCCTCCTGCACTGGCAGATGGGTTCTTTACCACTAGCGCCACCTGGGAAGCCCAAATCAACTATAGTTTTGGGGGTTTTTTTTCATCTTTATTTTATATTGGAAAACAAACTATCGTCCAATATAAAGATTTTTTTTAAAGAGTTAGTGAGCTTCCAAAATTGATATGCCTTCTGCACACCAATTCTGCTGATTCTTATAAGAGCAGTGGTACAGGCCAATTAGAGTGGAGGGAACAGACAGGGGTATATATGATGGACTCGAGTCTGGTGACAATTTCCCTTGAGTCTCTTATATTTCCACATGTCTTGTGAGCTTTTGTTTCGGACTGACATTTCAAGGATGCTTCCTAGCAAGCCTCTTTGGAAGGCAGAGATAATGCTTCCCACGGGGGCAAAGGGCAGGCAGATTCATTCTGCAGTATAGAAGATTCTGGTTCCATAAAGTCCTATTCCAAACCACGGAGTGTGCAGGCATCATCTGACTTTCTTCACTCAGTGGGAACTGAGGTTCAGGGCACTGGAGCAGGAATGTGGTTGCTGCTGTAAGAAATTCCTTAGTCTCTGACCCAGAATTCTCATGTGAATGGCAGGCTAATTGATTCCCTGCAAGTAGGGTAAAATTCCAGCTCATTACTAGTTCGTCACATCGAAGAACTCTCCTGACAAGCAGAAGCCCTTTGATGTGATTATTTTGTTATTTGCCACATAGAGAGATGGTCTTCTGGTGGGCATCTCAAGTGATAAAGACAAAACTCTAACATTTACAAAGGATTTCTGTGGTCAATACTTACATGAAACTGAAATTTTGGGACTGGTTCTAGCCTTGATATATAGGACTCGGGATGCTAATTCCATAACAAGAATCTCAGNCAGCTGGAAAGCTTTTATAATTAGGTTCATCCAAAACCCATCTGAGTCAAGCCTCCATCGCCTACCCCAAACCATTCACTGTCCTTTTACAGAATCAGTGGTTTCTCACTGCTCAGTGACCAGAAGATTTCATCTGCATCTTACTCACCACCCATAGTCTCACTTTCATGCTCTTCACCCAGGTGAGAACTTTTTGTCTTTTGGTCAAATAACCTATTCAAAATCTGAGTGAACTCCGGGAGTTGGTGATGGACAGGGAGGCCTGGCGTGCTGCGATTCATGGGGTTGCAAAGAGTCAGACACGACTGAGCGACTGAACTGCCTGATACAAGCTTGAAAGGGAAGCTTTCCCCAGTGCTCGTGAAAGTGCCTGTGGACATGATGAGGGCCGTGGAGCAGGGTGCCTGGAAGGACGGGGAGGGAAGAAGGGGGTGGGCACGGAAGCAGGTGGACATCCTGGGATGCAGTAAAACAAGTTAGCAAGCTTCCCACTGAGTTACCAAAGGGCAAAGGTGGGGGCAGGGATAACTCGGGAGTTTGAGATTGACATAGACACACCTTTATATTTAAAATGGATAACCAACAAGGACCTACTGTATAGCACAAGGATCTTGCTTAATACTCCACCTAAATGGGAAAAGAATTTGTGAAAGAATAGACGTATGTATATGTGGAATTGAATTGGGGCCTCCCTGGTGGCTCAGAGGCTGAAGAACCCACCTGCAATGCAGCAGACCTGGGTTTGATCCCTGGGTCGGGAAGGGCCCTGAAGAAGGGAATGGCTACCCACTTTTCTTGCCTGGAGAATCCATGGAGAGAGGAACCTGGCAGGCTACAGTGGGGTCACTCAGACATGACTGAGCGACTCACACACACACACAGAACTGAATCACCTTCTGTATATCTGAAACTAACAGAACGTTGTAAACCCACTATGCACGCCAAGTCACTTCAGTCGTGTCCCACTCTGAGCGACCCTATGGAGCACAGCCTGCCAGGCTCTTCTGTCCATGGGATTCTCCAGACAAGAATACTGGAGTAGGGTGCCTCACCCTCCTCCAGGGGATCTTCTCCACCCAGGAGTCAAACCCACATCTCTTAGGCCTCCTGCACTGGCAGATGGGTTCTTTACCACTAGCGCCACCTGGGAAGCCCAAATCAACTATAGTTTTGGGGGTTTTTTTTCATCTTTATTTTATATTGGAAAACAAACTATCGTCCAATATAAAGATTTTTTTTAAAGAGTTAGTGAGCTTCCAAAATTGATATGCCTTCTGCACACCAATTCTGCTGATTCTTATAAGAGCAGTGGTACAGGCCAATTAGAGTGGAGGGAACAGACAGGGGTATATATGATGGACTCGAGTCTGGTGACAATTTCCCTTGAGTCTCTTATATTTCCACATGTCTTGTGAGCTTTTGTTTCGGACTGACATTTCAAGGATGCTTCCTAGCAAGCCTCTTTGGAAGGCAGAGATAATGCTTCCCACGGGGGCAAAGGGCAGGCAGATTCATTCTGCAGTATAGAAGATTCTGGTTCCATAAAGTCCTATTCCAAACCACGGAGTGTGCAGGCATCATCTGACTTTCTTCACTCAGTGGGAACTGAGGTTCAGGGCACTGGAGCAGGAATGTGGTTGCTGCTGTAAGAAATTCCTTAGTCTCTGACCCAGAATTCTCATGTGAATGGCAGGCTAATTGATTCCCTGCAAGTAGGGTAAAATTCCAGCTCATTACTAGTTCGTCACATTGAAGAACTCTCCTGACAAGCAGAAGCCCTTTGATGTGATTATTTTGTTATTTGCCACATAGAGAGATGGTCTTCTGGTGGGCATCTCAAGTGATAAAGACAAAACTCTAACATTTACAAAGGATTTCTGTGGTCAATACTTACATGAAACTGAAATTCTGGGACTGGTTCTAGCCTTGATATATAGGACTCGGGATGCTAATTCCATAACAAGAATCTCAGGATTTTTTTTTTTTTGATTTTTTGATGTGGGCCGTTTTTAAAGTCTTGTATTGAGTGTTATAATATTGCATCTGTTTCATGTACTGGGTTTTTGGCCCTGAGGTATGTGGGATCTTAGCTTCCTGACCAGGGATCAAACCTACACCCCTTGCATTGGAAGGCAAAGTCTTAACCACTGGACTGCCAGGGAGGTCCCAAGAACCTCAGTTTTAACCGTAAGGCAGAATCTAGTCTCAGCCTCTTCTAGAAAGACATTTCAAACCCCTCCTACTTTGCCACTGCAGGGGAGGAAAAATAATTTCCTCTGTACCCTTCTATGTTCTTGACTGAGACCCCCCTCCCCCCGCAATAGAAAACAGATTAACAGGAGATAAACAGAAGCTTAAAAACGCATACTGTTCTTGTTCAGTGGCTAAGTCATGTCTGACTCTGCGACCCCATGGACTGCAGCACGCCAGACTTCCTGTCCTTCACAGTCTCCCAGAGTTTGCTTAGACTCATGTCTGTTGAGTTGGTGATGCCATCCAACCATCTCATCCTCTGCCACCCTATTCTCTTGCTGCCTTCAATCTTCTCCAGCATCAGGGTCTTTTCCAATATATATATATAGGTGTACATGCACACCTGAATATCCTTCCAATGGATATTCAGGACTCATTTCCTTTAGGGTTGACTGGTTTTCTCTCTCAAGAGTCTTCTCTGACACCACAGTTCAAAAGCATCAGTTCTTCAGCGCTCACCGTATACCTCTTATACACGTGGGAGAGACCCAGGAAAGATGAGGAACTCTCCCAAATGGCCCAAGCCTTCCCCTTAAATACCATCTCCAGCTAAGGATAAAAGAAGGATGCTGTTTGAGAGGAAGGCCTGTTCGGGGAGGTGTGACCCAGAAGAGAATAGTAAGCAAGAATGTGGTCATTATGCAAATTTAAGTCAGTGCTTTCTCCAGGGATAAGAGTTCCAGAGTCCTACTCACCCTCCAGTTCCTGATAGAGAAAAGTGCATTTATGATGGGAACTTCCCCCATAAATAGAAAAAAGGCTTCCTTCTGCTCAGGTTTCAGAGCTTCATCTGTGTCTGCCATTTCTCAAAAACAACCAGCTCACAACCATCATTATACCAAAGAGGCGGATTTGGGGTGGCAGCTGCTGTTTCTCCTTACACCTTCACTTTTACAGGATAAATACCACTTTCCCCACTTTCCTTAAAACTAGGAGACGTTCTGGCAAATAAGATATAACGGCTCATCTGCTGGGGAGTTTCAAAAAGCATTTGTTCTTTATTCTTATAAACAGAAGCCAGCCTGGCCAGCACCCATTCCTTTACTGCCTTGAACATGGCGCGGACGCTGGGAGCAGCTGGAGAAGTCATCACTTGACTCTAAGGAAATTCAAGAGACCCTGAGAAATCCTTAACAAATATCTCAGCAATTGGCCACCAGCAACATTGTTAATAAAAACAGGAAACTGCCATTAATTTAGGCCACTGTAAGTTGGTTTTATGTTACTTGTCACTTGCAGATGTTCAGTTCAGTTGCTCAGATGTTCAGTTCAGGGCAGCACACCAGGCTTCCGGGTCCATCACCAACTCCCGGAGCGTGTTCAAGCTCACATGCATTGAGTCCATGATGCCACCAACCATCTCATCCTCTGTCATCCCTTTCTCCTCCCGTCTTCAATCTTTCCCAGCATCAGGGTCTTTTCCAATGAGTCAGCTCTTCGAATCAGGTGGCCAAAGTATTATTGGAGTTTCAGCTTCAGCATCAGTCCTTCCAGTGAATATTCAGGACTCCTTTCCTTTAGGATAGACTGGCTGGATCTCCTTGCAGAAGGGGCTCTGACTCTCTAACACCACAGTTGGTTAGTTAGCGGTGCTCATTCCCACCCCTTCCTTTCCAACAGGCTTCCCATGGCATTCACGGGCCCTGACCCACATCCGGGGTGGAGCCAGGCTTGTCAAGCCAGTCACAGAGCCCTCTCCTCATGGACACTGAGTGGGTGTGTGACAGCACCTTTCTTGTCAGGAGACAGGCTGGGAAGTCGGCTGGGGCTTTGAGGAAAGAGTCCTTGCTCCTTATAAACAGGCAGCAGGAGATCCTCCCCTTTTTTCCATTGCGTGTGATGGCATGTGAGGGTCTGAGGGTGGGCAGGAAAATGAATGGCGAGGAAGACCCTGGACATTCATGCAGTGACTCTGGACCATTTGTTTCGTAAAATAACAAGAAGCCTGCTGTTTTCAGCCAGTCTGAGCTGACGATTTCTGATACTTTGAGCTAAACTCATCCAACTAAATGAAGTCCTCATCTAATTCCTCAGCTAAATGCTGATACCCCAACACTCCAAAACTCCCTCGATACGCCTAAACCAGTGGACTTGGTTCTGGGCTTGACGAGGTCAGCTAACCCAGGTCAAAGACTTTTGGGGACTTCTCTGGTGCCCTGGTGGTTAAGACTTCGCCTTCCGATGCAGGGAGTACGGGTTCAGTCCCTGGCTGGGGAACTAAGATCCCACATACTTTGCAGCCAAAAAACCAAAACGTAAGACAGAAGCAATATTGTAATAAATTCAATGAAGACCTAAAAAGGTCCATATTAAAAAATCTTTAAGACATTTAGCTTTATTTAGTATTACTTAATTACAGATATTGTAACAATATCTGGCATTTGTATAGTACGTGACACAGGTCATTTGATCCTTACATCTTTTGGAAAAAAAGCAATGTGGGCATTATTTCTTTCATTTTCAAGCCAGATACATGAACACTCTGCCTTAAATCCTTTTGTGAATTGAGAAAGGATTCATGTAATAAATCTTATTCCACTTGTCAGGCTCCACTTTGCTTTGCAGATAAGTACCTGTTTGCTCTATATTTGCATATCTTAAATTTATAGCGCTCACTAAGATAATTTTGAAGGCAGAAAATAATGATTACCTTCAAGCATGAGCCAGTATAAAACACTCTGGCAAGGTTTCACCCATAGACCGGCAGAGAATTGAAGGTTTGTTTATATTAAATGCTCCGTCGGCTTGAAAAATGGCGATAGACTTTGTCGGTGCTTAGTCACCATTATGCTTTATGGAAAGAGGTCAAAAAAGAAGAGAAAGTTCAAGACATTATTCTTTGAATCGAGCACAGTACCAGGAGCACAAGTGAGCCCCATCTCATGATTTCACTGACAATAAATTTAAGTGTGGGGCCATTTCACATGAAACGAGCATTTAGGAACGTGTTCTCCATTTTAAATCATCTGTTTATGATGGCTCTTTCCTTTCCTGTTACAGAGAGTCATTGTAAAGGTAAACATTAGTTTTAATGGCCAGATCTTCCTTGACCATTTTTCTTAGTCAAACTCCAATCTGACAAGCGAAGTTTTATAAAAACATATTGTTTTAACATGTCTGCTAAATCACCTTGTTGCTAGGCATTAACTTAAAAGATTGCTTTCACTGTTACAACAAGTCAAAAACAGATGGAATTCCTGCAAGATGGTGCAGAGAAGCTCCTGGGACATATGCTGATTTTGTTGTCTTAATGAGACCTATTTGGGAATATTTTTTTTTCAAGTCCTTCCACAAAGGAGAATCATTATTTTTTTCTATTTACAGAAAATGTGAAAATTATCAAACCAAAGCAATATTCTCTAGTGGAAAAGTGTTAAAAGCATCTAAAAAATTAATTATTCCAAGTGCATGTTCATACTATCAGAAATCTATTCAACGCATGGATCTTGAAAGTTGTTTTCCTTAGACCAATACTTTTGTGAGCATTTGCAAATAGCTTTAATGTAAATCAATACAGTACTGTAAAGTAAAATAAAGTAAACTTAAAAAATAAAAATAAAAAAAGGAGCAAGAGGGTTGAAGACATGGAAAAAAGAATGCAAATGAGAAAAGCACTGCAAAGGACAGTTCAGTTGAGTCGCTCAGTCGTGTCCAACTCTTTGCAACCCTGCGGACTGCAGCACACCAGGCCTCCCTGTCCTTCACTATCTCCCAGAGTTCACTCAGACTCATGCCCATTGAGTCCATGATGCCATCCAACCATCTCATCCTCTGTCATCCCCTTCTCCTCCCACTTTCAATCTTTCCCAGCATCAGGATGTTTTCCCAATGAGTCAGTTCTTTGCATCAAGTGGCCAAAGTATTGGAGCTTCAGCTTCAGCATCAGTCCTTTCAATGGATACTCAGGACTCATTTCCTTTAGGGTTGACTGGTTTTATCTCCTGGCTTTATCTCTCAAGAGTCTTTCCCAACACCACAGTTCAAAAGCATCAATTCTTTGGCGCTCAGATTTCTTTATGATCCAACTCTCACATCCATACATGACTACTGAAAAAAACCACAGTTTTGACTAGATGGACCTTTGTTGGCAAAGTAATGTCTCTGCTTTTTAATATGCTGTCTAGGTTTGCCATAGCTTTTCTTCCAAGGAGCAAGCGTCTTTTAATTTCATGCCTGCAGTCACCATCTGCAGTGATTTTGGAGGCCAAGAAAATAAAGTCTGACACTGTTTCCATTGTTTCCCCATCTGTTTGCCATGAAGTGATAGACAGATTGAAGGATTCCTGCAAAGAACAGGAATATGAAGAGTAACAAATTTCCTCCCAACACTGAGCTACTCTGGAAGCTTCCCTGTCTCCATGCTCTTCATAACTCATGATCAAGGCTAAGCGGAATAGAGACTACAGCTTTTGACTCTACAGGTCACTTATTCATCATCCATCAGATAGTTATTAATTTGCAGTAGGTCCTAGATGTATTACCATAAGCCAGTATGGGCACTGCCCCAACCTCATCAAGCTTACAATTGAGAAACCAAAACCTCTCTGTCATACGACCCTAAATGGCATGATCCTACTGTGTCACATTTTGCCATAAATTCTGTGAGGCTTTTCTGTTGGTTTTGGTTCTGGTCTTCCTCACTGGGCCATAGTAACTTCCATCCATATGGTTTTAATGGATGTCCATCCGTTTCATTTTCCCTGTTTCCCTTCATTACCTGTTTTCTTCGTTGTTGTTGTTCAATCGCTAAGTCGTGTCCTACTCTTTGCAACCGCGTGGACTGCAGCACACCAGGCTCCTCCGTCCTCACTATCTCCCAGAGTTGGCTGGAATTCATCTTCATTGAGTCAGCCATGTGCTCTAAGCACCTCATCCTCTGTCACTCCTTTCCCATTTTGCCTTCAATTTTTCCCAGCATCAGGGTCTTTTCTGATGAGTCGGCTCTTCCCATCAGGTGGCCAAAGTATTGGAGCTTCAGCTTCAGCATCAGTTCTTCCAAAGAATATTCAGGACTGATTTCCTTTAGGATGGACTTGTTTTATGTCCTCGCAGTCCAAGGGACTCTCGAGAGTCTTCTTCAGCACCACAGTTCAAAAGCATCAATTCTCCAGCGCTCAGCCTTCTTTATGGTCCAACTCTCACAGCTGTACATGACTACCGGAAAAACCATAACTTTGACTAGATGGATTTTGTCGATAAAGTGACGGCTCTGCTTTTTAATATACTGTCTAGATTCGTCATAGCTTTCCTCCCAAGCAGTGTCTTTTAATTTCATTTTCTACCCATCCTCAAGACTTCTACATACATCCTTGCTATTTTTCTCTTTGAAAAATTTTCAAATTTCCTACCTAGATATTGTTCTGAGAAAGGTACTCACTGCTTGATCTTCCAGCCAGTAAACATTAGGGTAAAGATCATGGCCAAATAAAGCCACTGAAAAACACAAAGGAGTATTTCAACTTGGGATTCCCTGCCTCCCTAGTTACAACTTTATCCTGTCCTTCATTCTATCTTTAATGTTGAGAAGACCAGCCTGGGGTACCATCTGCTTAAATCTCTCTACCCTGTCCAGAGCATTAATGAAGACAATAAAAAACTATTCTCACGAGAACATAAGCCATTATTAAAAGGAAATCAGAGTATACAGAAATCACTATACAGACACACTTCCTGTGGGTAAAGTATTTTAGATCCAATAAATGTCATGTTTTCACCTCAAGATGGACATTTGATGCAGACGAGACATGAAAGGCACTAGACTACGGTCCCCAATAGATGCTGAGTTCAAGGACCAAGGCTTTTCATGTGAAAGCTGAAGTTTGTGTAAAGCTGTAACAGTAAGATGTGAGTTGGTGTGTGCGTGGAGAGATATAGTTGCACATATTCGTGTTTTTTAATTTTTTTTAATTGAAGTGTAGTTGATTTACAATCCTGTGGTAGTTTCAGGTGTGCAGCCCAGTGATTCCGTTTTATATGTGTGTGTGTGTGTGTGTGTGTGCGCGCACGCTTGCTAAATTGTTTCAGTCCTGCCTCACTCTTTAGGACCCCACGGACTGTAGCCCGCCAGGCTCCTCTATCCATCAGATTCTCCAGGCAAGAATACTGGAGGGGGTTGCCACGCCCTCCTCCAGGGGATCTTCCCAAACCAGGGACTGAACCCACGTCTCTTGTGTCCCCTGCATTGGCAGCCAGGTTCTTTACCGCTAGTGGCACCTGAAAGGCCCATTCCTTTTCAGATTCTTTTCCCTTATAGTCTAGTATATGGTAGGTCCTGGTGGATTTCCATTTTATATACAGTAGTATGTATCTGTTAATCCCAAACTCCTAATTTATTCCTCCCCTTTCCCTTGTGGTAACCAAAACGATCTTCTGCACAGACACAGAGCACACGTATTCATCCACGTGTTGCTTGCTGTGTGCCAGGCACTCTGCAAGACACCAGGTGTGCAAAGGTGGGTCAGACATGGACCCTCGGAGGGCCTGCCTTGCTGAAGTTTATGGGAGTCCCATTACACAAAGCTTACGTGTGTCTGGCTGCACAACTCTGAATTTCATTTCCTTTGATTACTCTAAATGGATCTTGTTTGGTTATTTTATTAAAGCATGGAGCATTTTCAGTGAGGCATCCTATCAGCCTTCCTATGCGGTGTGTCAACCTGTGGGCTTCCCGGGATGGTAAGTCTACATCTCACTTATAACCCATTCAAAGGGGACTACTGGGGCATGGGAAGGAAGACTTATCATAGACTAGGAAAAAATTCTGATTTCTTGTTACAAAAGATTGACTTTAGTGTTGATAGGAANGGACTACTGGGGCATGGGAAGGAAGACTTATCATAGACTAGGAAAAAATTCTGATTTCTTGTTACAAAAGGTTGACTTCAGTGTTGATAGGAAACGCTAACAGTGATAGGAGAGTACAAACCCCCAGCATTTTCTCAATTTTAACAACTAGAGGGGCTCAGCAAGCACCCGAACTCTGGCACATGCCCTGTCAAATGCCAGCTGTTCTGCTCATTCACTAACCAGGTGAGGGATGACAGCCCTGAGCGCTAACTTGCATTTCTCATAAAACCGATGCTCTGTTAATGCGGGAAGAGTACAAACCCCCAGCATTTTCTCAATTTTAACAACTAGAGGGGCTCAGCAAGTACCCGAACTCTGGCACATGCCCTGTCAAATGCCAGCTGTTCCGCTCATTCACTAACCAGGTGAGGGATGACAGCCCTGAGCGCTAACTTGCATTTCTCATAAAACCGATGCTCTGTTAACGCGGGAGCTAATTACTATGCCGCTTCCTTGGCTTCAATGTCTTGAATTCTTCTGCTTGCTGATGCCCAGGGCATGAAGGACAGCGCACCCGAAGACAGGGCTTCCTGGGAGCCGCATGAATGAAGTAACCCAGCTGAGCTCCAGTGTGATTGTTTGTCATCAAATACACATGAAGGGCCCGGGGCCCCGCCTGACTAGACGCGACCATTTTTACCTCGGCATTTTCCATCGTGGCGACATGATCATAAACATATTAACAAGTCCTACAGTGTGATCAACAACAGATGTAGAATTAAAAGTGTTGACAAGTTGCATCAGGTATCTGGGCTTTATGCCTTTTCCACCACATCTAAATCCCACTGCTCCAGAAAACTGCCCAAGCAACTGTTCTCTCTGAAAAGCTGTTCACTGGGAAAACATCCCTTTTCGTTTCATGCTTTGACTGAAGAAATAGACACAGATTCCCTTGAAGCAGCTTTGGGGGAAGAAAATCTACTTTACAATGCCAACTACTTGTCACAGAATAGCTCCTAATTTTGAAATGGGAATCTTTTCACCATACGCACCTACTGAAAGAAATACTCCTTTAAAAGTACTGAAATAAAATCAGTGATTTGATTAATAACTATTACAATAAAATGGAAACATTTTATTTTTCAACTGCCATATGAAAAATAGATAGCCAAGTCACAGAATAGCTCCTAATTTTGAAATGGGAATCTTTTCACCATACGCACCTACTGAAAGAAATACTCCTTTAAAAGTACTGAAATAAAATCAGTGATTTGATTAATAACTATTACAATAAAATGGAAACATTTTATTTTTCAACTGCCATATGAAAAATAGATAGCCAGTGAGAATTTGCTATTTGACTCAGGGAACTCAAACCAGCACTCTGTGACACCCTAGAGGGGTGGGAAGGGGTGGGAGGTAGGAGGAGGTTCAAAAGGGAGGGGACATACATATATACCTACGGCTAATTCATGCTGATGTGTGGAAGAAACCAACACAGTATTGTAAAGCAATTATCCTTCGATTAAAAATAAATTCAAAAAAACTTTGCCAAAAATCTGAACATAAATCTTATGCATATAATTCTTCAAACCCTCTATATAAACATTTCCACATGATCTAAGGTCAATGAGAAGTTATGTTCAACAACAAACACAAATAAAACTGGTGTTATATTAAAAAAAAAGACAAAATTACTGAAATAAAATCAGTGATTTGATTAATAAGTACTAAAACAAAATGGGCTTCCCTGCTGGCTCAGATGGTAAAGAATCCACCTGCAATGCGGGAGACCTGGGTTCAATCCCTGGGTTGGGAAGATCCCCTGGAAGAGGGCACGGCAACCCACTCTAGTATTCTTACCTGGAGATTCTCCGTGGACAGAGGAACCTGGTGGGGTACAGTCCATGGGGTCGCAAAGAGTCGGACACAACTGGGCGACTAAGCATGAAACAAAATAAAATGTCTTAAATAATTTAAAGGGGAGGCCAGTAAACATCTCATGCTTTTTATCTTCCAGCCTCTTCCCCTTTGGGGAATTTCCCATCATCCTTTGCACCGTTATATGTATCCTTGGCCTTGGGAGCACAGGTAAAACAGTGAGCACACCACCCAGGCTGGTGAGTCAGAACCCTTCCATCTCCAGACGCACTGACTCATGCCAGCGATGAGCCGGGGTTCCACGGCAGAGTAAGCAGAATTTCCCTCTGGGCTTTTGGAAGAGCTCTTGGGAAATACATGCGTCTGGGTTCATGAGCTGTGACAACAATGTAAGTCAACTGGTATATTTGCTACCACTCCAGAAGAGCGTTCCTGATAACAAATCTAACAACAACAACAACAAAAAAAAAAAGCAGAGCTGAGACTGAAAAAAGAGAGAGANAGCAAGGTTGGGAGGATCGGGAAGGCGGCGCAGCAGAGCCGGGGTCACGTGATGAGGTCGCCGAGCGCGATGGCGCCTCGCCCGCAGCCCAGCTGCCTGTGGCCTCTTCAGGTAGGAGCGGCTAAATCCCTTTCTTGGCTTAGCTTCTTTAGGACAAACTTTCTCATAGACTCATACATCTTAAAATGAAAAGAATCCTGAAGAACGCTTTAGAAAACCTAAGAGGACAACGACGTGGCTGACTCAGGAAGGGTCACGTGACGGAGCGCCAGTCTGATCAAGTTCAGGTTCAAGTTCAACGCTCCAGGTTCTTCAGCTTCTCAGATTGAAGGACTGTTGCTTTCTTTCTTTCTTTTTTTTAATCAAAAGGTGCCCAGACTCTTCAGGAAATAATTCACTTCAGACAAATGCACAAAAGGAAGCATGTTTATAAACAGAAACTGCTGCCCCAGCGACACACTAGAAACTCCAGCTCCCGCCTGCTGCTCCAAGGCCACCGCGGCGCAGCCCGCGCCCGCCGGGATCTGCCCCGCGTCCTCAGAGGCCCCGGGTGAGAAGGCCTCGTGACTGCCTTCGCCCCACCTGCGGTCCTCCCCGCCCAGCGCTGCCCCGGGCGCCCTTCTATCCAGGCCTCTGGTGGGAGCCACTCCCAGAGGCCCGGCGCACCCCGCCACTCTCTGAGCCGCGGCTCCGCTTCCGTTTAGCCACAGAGAGTCCATCCAGCTGAAAGCACATTCTTGCTGTCTTTAACCATGTTTCCCAAGCTAGGGTACATGTTCCATGAGGACAGGAACGCGCAGAACCCCGTTCACCATCGTGTTCCCAGCGAGGTGCCCAGGCTGGCGTCTGGCGATAAGCAGTTGCTGAATGAATGGAGTGAGGCGAAATGAGCAAAGAGAGGGAGGGAGGGGCACAGAGAGAGGAAGAAAGAAAGGGGAAGAGGAGGGAAGGAAGGAAGGGCAGTCCGTCCACGTGATCTCATTTCTGTAAGAAAATCGACAGACGGAAACCACTAGTTCTTAGAAAATACCTGGAAAATATGCCAAATTGATACTATAATTTTCTCACCTTAAGACCAAAGGTGGATAATTTAAAGCAAACCATTATCATGAACATAACTAAACCATTTCTACAGAAAATTACTTGCCAAATAAAGTGATTTTAACAGATTTATGTGTGTATAAGAATTTAAAGCTTGTGATGCACTTTTCACCTAGGTTTGCATTTAACTCTTTTAAGACTTCCCTTGAGGAGAGGCTGTTATTTCCCTTGTCTAAAGACTGAAGCCCAAAATCCAAGTAAGGAATAGCTCAGGGTTATAGATGGGGAAGAGCAAAGGCACAGCCTGATGTCTGAGTCCTCTGATGTTGCTTGATTCTAATACAATGCTGCCTCCTTCCAGCAGCGGCAAATCCCGCCAAAACTGTGGCGATTCACTTGCTTCGGTTTCCAAAGGGGACCTAAACTTGTCCCAGTTTTCTGGGACTTTCCACATAGAAATTTTAGTACCACCTGCTGCAGGAGGGCCTGAGTATTTGTACGTTCCTCAGCTCTGTCTGAGATCCGCTGGATTCTTGGGCTTCTCAAATTTTAACATACATCTGAGTCACTCTGGGAGTCTTGTTAAAATGTGGACTCTGACACAAGACTTCTGGAGTGTGGACTGAGCTGTTGAATTTCTACCAGGTTGCCAGCTGATCCTGATGCTGCTCATCCACAAACATCCACACTTTGAACAGCCAGTCTAGGACATACCTACACAGGCTTTTAAACTGCAAGGGGTAATGGACTGGATGTCCAGGTCCCTCCAAAATGCATAGCTTGAAACAGAATCCTCAATGTGATGACAGCTGGAGATGGGGGTGCGGGACTTTGGAAGGTTAACTGAGTTATCAGGATGGATCCCCCATGAATGGGATTAGTGCCCTTAAGAAAGAGGCCACAGGACTTCCCTGGTGGTGTTGTGGATAAGGATCCGCCAGCCAATGCTGGAGACACGGGTTCAATCCCTGGTCCAGGAAGATCCCACACAGCGAGGGGCAACCTAGCCCATGCTCGAGCAGCAACTACTGAAGCCTAGAGCCCATGGTCTGCAACAGAAGCCACTGCAATGAGAAGCCCACGCCGAGACTGGAGAGCAACTCCCTCCATCCCCACAGAGAAAGCCCACATGCAGCAACAAAGACCCGGCACGACCAAGTTCAGTGAATAAAAAGATACACTTTAAAACCAAAAAATAACCACAAATCTATTTTTTTAAAATCGCATGGGGATAAGAATTTCCAACGATAGAATCCCGTTATCCCTGCCCTGGTCCTTTAGGATTTTTCTTACCAGGTTAGGAGAGATAATTTCAAACAAATAACCATAAATATGGAGCTGTGTTCTCATAGAAAATAAAACTATACCAACACATTTAGCCAGCAGACTGGTGAACACACAATTTGGTTGCTGAAAGAGAAGACAGAATTTCGATACCTGTCAGCCACGTTCCAACCAAGTGACCTTTAATGGACACATAATTTCATGTCTCTGAATTTCCTCTTCTCCATGAAATAAAAATAATAAAGTATTGTTTAAATCTGACATCACAAGAGAGAAGATTAATGTGGTAACTATAAAGTACTAATACAGAATTATTAATAATGATAGCTAATTAAAAAATGAAATGTTAGAAGTGTTAGGTTCTCTAAACTGTAAGGGGAAAGGCAGCTTTGTAGAAAGGCAAGCTGTGCCACTATCCATTACGCTGCTGGTGCTGCTTAGCCACTCGGCCGTGGCCGCCTCTCTGTGGCTCCACGGACTGTAGCCCACGAGGTTCCTCTGTCCATGGGTTTCTCCAGGCAAGAATACTTGAGCGGGTAGTCATTTCCTGCTCCAGGGGATCTTTCTGACCCAGGGATCAAACCTGCGTCTCCTGTGTCTCCTGCATTTGCAGGCAGATTCTTTACCACTAGCACCACCTGGGAAGCCCCAGAGTTTTAAAATCCCCAGTGAAGTCACAGTGCCTGCAGCCTCTAAAGTTGCATTTGGCTGGTATTCTCGCATTCTTTGTAGCATTGCTTTCCAGGGTTGTTACTGGTTTCTGCTCTGATGTGCGTGGTCTGGGGAATTTAGTTATATTATCCACCATCTTCATCTGAAGGTGAAGATGAACCTTCCACTGAACCTTTATCGATTACATTGTGCGTGTGTATTAGTTGCTCAGTAGTGTCTGACTCTCTGCGACCCCATGGACTATAGCCCACAAAGCTCCTCTGTCCACGGAATTCTCTAGACAAGAATACTGGAGAGGCAGCCATTCCCTTCTTCAGGGGATCTTCCCAACCCAGGGATCAAACCCAGATCTACTCCATCACAGGTGGACTCTTTACCATCTTAGCTACCAGGGAAGCCGATTGATTACATTGGAAGTGAAAGTGCAAGCCGGTCAGTCGTGTCAGACTCTTTGCAACCCCATGGACTGAAAGTCCTTGGAATTCTCCAGGCCGGAATACTGGAGTGGGTAGCCTTTCCCTTCTCCAGGGGACCTTCCCAACCCAGGGATTGAATCCAGGTCTCCCGCATGACAGGCGGATTCTTTACCAGCTGAGCCCAAGAATACTGGAGTGGTAGCCTATCCCTTCTCCAGCGGATCGTCCCGACCCAGGGATCTNATACTGGAGTGGGTAGCCTTTCCCTTCTCCAGGGGACCTTCCCAACCCAGGGATTGAATCCAGGTCTCCCGCATGACAGGCGGATTCTTTACCAGCTGAGCCCAAGAATACTGGAGTGGTAGCCTATCCCTTCTCCAGCGGATCGTCCCGACCCAGGGATCTAACATAAATGCAGGGTCTCCTGCACTGCAGGCAGATTCTCTACCAACTGAGCTATCAGGGAAGCCCATAGATTACATTGCCAGTCATTAATAGATATGAGAGTTTGAAAAATTCAGAGCAAGATTTAGAAAAATAGGTATCTCACCTGGAAACAGAATAAATACTCTTGAAATACCTACCTGGTATCCCTGAGTGAGTCTGCAGTTATGTTACCAGAAGCCCTGTTCCTGCCTCCAGGTCCTCTCCTCCAGTCCCTCACTCTGTAAGGCAGCAGAGACGGCTGTGGGGGGAACCTTCCAGGAAGGCAGGACCCCGAGTGTCCTCCGTGAGGCCAGCGGGCTCAGCTTACCTACCCGCCCTGTTCTGGCTCACTGTAGCTGCTGGCTGTTCCTTCTGCTCTGCAGCAGCCTTCTGACAAGCATCTGTGCGTCCTCCTTTGCCACTCAACCGCCCCTTTCCCACAGCACAGCCAGCACAATCACTCAAAATCATGTGTCTGACCACAGCACTCCTTCCTCGCTGAAAGCTCTTCAGAGACTCCTTGAGGCAGAAAGCCCAACTCCTTTTCCCAGGTCTGATCTGATCCTGTCCACCCTGACCCCTCAGCTCCATGCAAACTGTGCCCTCGCTCACCACTCCATCACCCCGTCTCGCAGACCCAAAAGTAACAAGTGCAATCGAATCCATGTTTCGCATTTGCTCACCCATTCCACCCCACACCCAGAATTGTCCCCCCGGGAAACTGGGTCTTCATCACAAAAAATCAGATCTCTGCTCAAGCATCCCCTCTTCAGAAGGGGTTCCCTGACCTCTTGCTAAAGTGGCCCCTCTCCCAACTGCCCTCTGTCACACTAACCTCTTTCATGGTCTTGTTCCCATTCTGCATTTTTAAAAATTTATTAATTTGCTCATATGTTTTCTTTCCATCTTCTCATGCTCGAACGTAAGCCTACCTATCTGGGTCACCACTGGATCCTCAGCACCTAGGACAGCGCCTGGCACAGACTAAGTTCCAGATAAATATTTATTATGGGAATAAAGACAACCCATGAAGATAAAATTCTCAGATTCTCCTGGGACTCAAAAATGCAAACTCGAATATCTGGAGATATAACCCATGTTTCCTCACTAGAGGGCTTAATGTGATAAAGCTCCTGATTCTCTCCAAACTTAACTATAATATTAAATTAACTCCGTTGTAATTTCAGTTCCAATCAATGTAAAGATTCTAAAGTTGATCTGAAAAAAAATTGGGAAAAATAAATTTGTCAAGTTATCAAAATACTTTTTTAAAATAAAGCAAAACAAAAACTTCAAAGCAACAATAGGCAGAGGGGACCTTACCTATTAGACAATAAGACATATGTTTAAAGGGCTAGTGTTGGGAAAAAAGAGAAATTCCAGAAACAGGCATGCATATGTATGCATATGCAGGGCTTCCCTGGTGGTTCAGACAGTAAAGAATCTGCCCACAATGCAGGAAACCTGGGTTTGATCCCTGTGTCAGGAAGATTCCCTAGATAAGGAAATGACAACCCACTCCAGTACTCTTGCCTGGAAAATCCCATGGACAGAGGAGCCTGGTAGGCTGCAGTCCATGGGGTCACTAAGAGTCAGACACAACCGAGTGACTTCACTTTCACTTTTCACTTTCATGCACTGGAGAAGGAAATGGCAACCCACTCCAGTGTTCTTGCCTGGAGAATCCCAGGGGCGGGGGAGCCTGGTGGGCTGCAGTCCATAGGGTCACAGAGTCAGACATGACTGGATGACTGACACTTTCACTTTCATATATATGTGTGTGTGTGTGTGTGTGCGCGTGCATATATGTTAATACATACATACATACATATATATGTAACTGATGTGCCATGCTTAGTCACTCAATCGTGTCCAACTCTGTGTGACCCCCATGGACTGTAGCCCGCCAGGCTCCTCGTCCCTGGAGATTCTCCAGGCAAGAATGCTGGAGTGGGTTGCCATTTCCTTCTCCAAGGAATCCTCCCAACCCAGGGATCGAACCCAGGTCTCCCACGTTGCAGGAGGCTTCTTTACCATCTGAGCTAACAAGGGAAGCCCATGTAGCCATTATCTCTGTCACACTGGAGAAAATCAGCAAAATCTACCCCTTAGAGCTACGAAACCCACAAAAGTTAAAATATGAAGTAGGATGAAGTAGGACATTTACAGGATACGTTATATTTAAAAGATGAATGCTTCATATGTCAAAGCTCTTCAAATTAATCAGAAAAAATGATAAATGCTCTAGCAAAAATCAATTCTAAATATACAAAGCAACACCACACGGCAGAAAAAACACAAACATCTGAGAAATGTACAAAAAAAAATTCCTTCTATTGATTCAACAAACACACATTAAAACAATGAGATGAGATTTTCACTGTCAGGTTGACAAAGATTAAAAATACTGCTACTGAGTGTTGGTGAGCATGAGGAGAAATCGAATCCCCTGAACCATAAGGAAGTCTACAGGAATCCCGAGGAATAACTCCACGGAAGTCAACTTCCGGTTGTGATTCAAAAGCCTTTAAGACTGCTAACTTTATCCAATTCTCCGTTTAGCGCTTTATCATAAAAATTTGACTGGACGAGGATATACAGGAACATATTTCATATGTACCAGAATGTTTATTGTACAATTGTTTACAAGATCAAAAAATTAGAATCAGTATAAATGTGTTTATCATGGCAGTCTAACTCTGGAATATTATGTACCAATAAAGAATGATTGGGTACCAGAATGTTAACCTGAAAAGATGTTCATAAAATGTTGCTGAGTGGAAAAAAGCATGTTAAGAACAGTCTGTAGAGTCTGAAAGTGAAAGTTGTTCATTGGTATCCAATTCTTGGCCAGAATACTAGAGTGGGTAGCCTTTCCCTTCTCCAGGGAATCTTCCCAACCCAGGGATCGAACACAGGTCTCCCACATTGCAGGCGGATTCTTTACCAGTCGAACCACCAGAGAACCCCAGTAGAGTTTGAATTGTTGTAATATGAATATAGAGATATACACGGTTTTTACTATCTTTTTACGTTACATTATGTTAGAGAACAGTCTAACCACTTAGCAGAAGGCTAACAGTTGTCATCTCTGATGATTTTTCCTTTGTGCTTAGTTGCATTTTCTAGTTTTTCTATAATGAATTTTTATTGCTTGTGTAGAAGAGATAGTTTGGGGGGTTTTGTGGAGAAGGGAGTTAATTACTGATGTCTAGTTGGCTGCAGTGTTTTCAAGCCTATTTTTCAGGAGCAAAATCTCCATTAAAAATACAAGCATCTTTTGAGGTGAAAAAAACTGCAGACCGATCCCGATACTTTGTCTCAACGCCGCCCACATAAAGGACCAGACTCCCAGCTACAGTGGCACCTTTGTGTTTTCGTTATTACCAAGTAATGCAGCCAGTAAAGAGCCTCCAAAAGGGGAAAATGAAGCAATAAGGCGTGACAGATAATGTGGTTATTGTGCGGTAATGAACTCCAGAGGCATCGGAAGTTTGATATATTGCTGAGCACAACTATTTCCCCTGGGTGTAATTTAACCTGAGAAGCTTGCCCCAGAATCACTGATATAAATAGTCCTCCCTGCAGATAAACATGTTTCCAACTGTTGTATGGACGCTTTAATTGTGTTCAGTTATGCAGCACAACACACACATAACTAAAACTGATTCCCGATTAAGGTTTGGGAACTATCAGAACAGCCCCAAAGACTAATTCTAAATCTAACAGCGAAAGCGCAGCAAATTAGTAAGAGACACTGCGACAGCAAGCACTAACAGGAGCACCACACTAACACCGGCAACGAAAGGCCTCGTCCGTGCAGCCATCTTCTCTGTCCCTAAACGCCTAGAAAATAAGCCCGTTGACTATTTAACATGTAATATTTCAATGGGAATGGATTAACAAGCAGAAATTAAATGTGGAATTTCAAGCCTATTTGATCTTCCATGGATCCTAATTAGAACACACTATGGAAAAATTAACAATCAGGGATAAGTGGATATTTGATAGCCACACAATGTTAAATGTTTACAGCTGGTATTATGGTTATATTTTGTAAAAGAATTTTTACGCTTAAGAGATACACTCAGAAACAGTCAAGGATAAAATGATGCCTGAAGTTGGCATCAAAATTACCCAGTGTGGGTGGGTGGCTACCGATGAATCAAGGCAGGGTGTGAGTTGTTAACTGTTGAAATGGGGGGATCGGCACCCCTGGGTTCATTATAATAGTATTCTCTTCGATTTTGTGAATGTCTGAGATTTCCCATGGGAAGTGCTTTTTAAAGCTATCTGCTTCAAAAAGAGTTCCTATGTAGTGGTGACTACGTGGTAAAAAAAAATGAGCCTGCAATGCAGGAGCTGCAGGAGACACAAGTTCAGTCCCTGGGGCAGGAAGATCCCCTGGAGGAGGGCATGGCAACCCCACTCCAGTATTCTTGCCTGGAGAATTCCGTGGACAGAGGAGCCTGGCGGGCTAAGTCCAAAGGGTCAAAAAGAGTTGCACACGACTGAAGCGACGTAGCACGCATGTACAATCATTAGTCATTACTGTATATTAAATACAGTTTGGTGAAAGAAGTTATTATAAAATTTTTTTTAATTTATCTGGTAATACATAAAATCTCACTTGATTCATAAAATGTTTTACATTATTGAAAAGGAACCAACAACAATCATCAAAAATATAAAGTTAAACGGGTATAAACCACTGAGATGAAAACAAATTATAAAACTTTGAATGAGTCTGGATTTAAATATTCAGAATTGAAACTGTCACCAAGATGGCGAAGAGGGATGGGGGAAGTGGTGTGTCCTGTTTAAACTGCACTGAGATACTTGCAAGCTCCAGGAGTTGGTGACGGACAGAGAAGCCTGGTGTGCTGTAGTCCATGGAGTCGCATAGAGTCGGACACGACTGAGTGACTGAACTGACTGACTGACTGAGACGCTTGCTGAAAGAAGTAATATTTATAAAAATCAAATTCCGGGGACTTCCCTGGCAGTCTGGTGGTTAAGATTCCACACTTCCACTGCAAGGGGCATAGGTTCAATCCCTAGTGAGGGAAGTAAGATCCCACATGCTGCGAGGTGCACATAAAAAAAAATCAAACTCCTTTGGAAAGACAAATTCTGTTAAAGGAGTCACAGCAATTGTTTATCAACGAAGTAGAGGCGATTCTATTAACAATGTAGAATGAATAAAAGGACAAGGTGGAGAAATGAGCAAATCCGTTAGGTGTCAGAGACAACTGGGATTCCTGAGCTGCACTCTCTCCTTAAAGAGCAATTACATTATGTCCACAGTGTGGCTCCTGTTTGCATTTCAGGTGCCTTCTTAAGACCACTAAGCAAGTCCAAACAAAGTGTGTTCAGCCTGTTACAGTACGTCATTTTTTGTTGGTGGTGGTCAGTCAGCCGTGTCCGACTCTTTGCGACCCCATGAACTGCAGCATGCCAGGCTTCCCTGTCCATCACCAACTCCTAGAGCTTGCTCAAACTCATGTGCATCGAATCGGTGATGCCATCCAACCATCTCATCCTCTGTCATCCTCTTCTCCTCCTACCTTCAATCTTTCCCAGCATCGGGGTCTTTTTTAATGAGTCAGTTCTTCGCATCAGGTGGCCAAAGTATTGGAGTTTCAGCTTCAACATCAGTCTTTCCAGTGAATATTCAGGACTGATTTCCTTTAGGATTGACCAGTTTGATCTCTTTGCAGTCCATGGGACTCTCAAGAGTCTTCTCCAATACCACAGTTCAAAGCATCAATCCTTCGGTGCTCAGCTTTCTTTATAATCCGAGTCTCACATCCATACATGACTACTGGGAAAGCATAGCTTTGACCAGACAGACCTTTGTTGGCAAAATAAGGGCGTGTCATCTGGAGGCAGTTCAGCTCTAAATACTTCATGCCTTCATATAAATAATCTTGCCTTTTTTCTCTCAAATAGTTACTGCTTTTCCTTGGGGTGGGAGAGGAGGGCCCGGCTGGAGACACCGGGAATATAGTCATAAACAAAACACTGACTTTTGGCAACAGCATCGCAGGTCGAGGTCCTCAGGATCCAGGTAAAGTCACCCAACACCAGCTAATTAAAGTAGTCGTGCATGACCTTATTCCTCAAATCTACCAATTCACTAGATTACTGCATGCTTTAAATAAAATACTTCTCAGCTGCACAGAAACTCACATTGGACAGATGGCAGAGCCTATGAAATGTGTGGAAAACCCTGCTCCCCACCTTCTCTTTCTGACCTTCTCCCCACTCCTTTGACCTTCACCTCCGGGTCTCTCTGCCGCTGGGTCTCCTCCTCTCGCAGACGCTTTCTGGTTTTCAGTGCCCTGGTGTCCTTTGCACGGAGCCTCCGCTGTGCCTGTGACCTGCACACCGATTGGCAGGAGGCTGAGCCAGAGAGTAAACGTCCACAGAAATCTACCAGCCAGAACCTTTAAAAACTCTCAAGAACATGTTAAAGCGCCCACGCGCTACAGCTACTGAGCCTGCAGCAAGAAGCCTGCTCACCCCAACTAGAGGGTAGCCCCAGCTTGCCCTGCTAGAGAAAAAGCCCACACAGCAACAAAGGCACAACACAGCCCAAAATAAAGTGAAGTCCATTAAAGCATTTCATTCCGCATGAATATCTCTAAAGTTTACGAATCCAATTCCCGTAGGTGTTGAGGAATGAGTGCATTTAGAAAACTGGCCCTTGGCTGAATTGATTCTTGGATGAATTGGCTTTTGCAAATTCAGCTTTGGTTGAAACATTATCAGCTAATTACGTTGCCTC
>SJYX01019205.1:303214-329368 GCA_006410675.1 Oreotragus oreotragus | reverse complement strand
TGTTAATTTCTAGCACACCTATCGAATTTTAAGTTTGTCACTTTTGATTAAATGTTTCCAACTTCTCAAATGCCTATTTTTGTCCATTTTTTAAACTCATAAAAGCCTACATGAGGAAATAAAAAGGAATCAAGCGTCTTACTCTCCCAACATAGTCCCCTATCTCTTTATAAAATTCAGTCTCAAATCGTATCAATGTAGAGAACATTTGAGATCTATGTTAGCTTATATCCACATTCTTTATATTTGGGGATTCCAAATAACCTCAGATGATACATAATCACCTTATTGTTTTGCAGCATGGAAATATTTTGCCCGTCTGAAATCCTCTTATTTATGTACCCAAAAAGGGGGGAAAAAAAGCTTCAGACATTCAATTCTGAGAGACGGAGATCCAAGTATACTGAAATACCTAAATAAATCTATAAGTGGCTCATAAAAAAAAATTGGACAAACCAGCAAACTAACTCAATTATACCAGAAAAAAAATTAAAAAGACCGTTCAGTACCCCATATTATATCATTTGTGGTAAAAAAAAGCATGTGAAGTTAAATATAAATTTAACTCCCTGACCACTGCTTATGGGTTCCAAAAAGGCCTGTCTGGTAAGGTGAAATTTTCCATGCTTGGTTTCAGCCCAAAGGGGAAACATTGATGGAGAGCTGAAGAAAATGCTCAACAAAGACTAATGATTTATGAAGGGTAAAAAATGGCCTTAATTTTATCACAAAGAAGTTATTTTGAGAATGCATAATCTATATTAAAATCCCTGCATGAATGTGTTACATAGTAAGAAAAATTGTTGAACGGTTTGAGGAAATGTATTTCCTTCTTGGATAAAAATCCATGTTGCTATATTTTCAGAATAAGAACACCAATGACATCCGGTGTTCTTGATAAGATAACTAGGAACTAAGCTATGATCAATGGGTAGGGGTACACCCAGCAAATTTTCAGTGACATCACTAAAGTATATTATCGAGTTTATTTCCACATCAGGGACTTCTATTTGGGGTGGAAAGTCTTTTTTTTTTTTTTTCCATAAAACTGTAAGTCCCTTTTCAATTCTAAAATTCTGTTGTTCTCATCACTTGAAACTTTTTAAAATAATTAATGAATTATTTTGGCCGCCTCAAGTCTTAGCTGAAGCAGAAGGGCTCTTTTGTTGAGGCGCACAAACTCTCCAGTTGCAGAGCTAGGGCTCCAGAGCATGCGAGCTCAGCAGCTGTGGCATGTGGCATGTGAGGTGTTAGTTCCCAGACCCGGGGTCCAACCCATGTCCCTGTCTCTTATACACATCTAGATGTGTATAAGAGACAGGTTTAGAGGTCATTCAGGATACACTCTCATATTTTTTGACACTTTGGGGGTGAGTTTTATGCTGCTTTTTTAATTCTAAAGTTTGTTCAAGGAGGGGCTTCCCATAGTGGACAGTGGGGAAGAGGGCGTGGATGAAATCAGCCACACAAAGCTGTGGTGAATAAGCACCTCTAAATTAACTGGGGGCTTCCCTGGTAGCTCAGCAGGTAAAGAATCTGCCTGCAATGCAGGAGACGCAGGAGATGTGGGTTTGATCCCTGGGTCAGGACAATACTCTGGAGAAGGAAATGGCAATCCACTCCAGTATTCTTACCTGGAAAACTCCATGGCCGAGGAGCCTGGCAGGCTACAGTCCAAAGTGTCGCAAGAGTCAGACATGACTAAGCATGCAGGCACTGTTGGCTGATACGTGTATTTTCTTAATGGCGCTGTTTCCTGACTATTGTTTTCCTGTTAACGTTATCCTTCCATTTCCTATTTGTTAATGTTATAGCTGAAACTTAGGGTTACAGTTACACTTCATTTATTATTTTAACAAAGTACATCTTTTAAATTAATTTTTATTGGAGTAGGTTGCTTTACAATGTCGTGTTACTTTCTGCTGCACCTGGGAAGCCCTTCAGATAAATTACATTACTTTTAAAAGAAAAATAAAGAATACCAACTACGTTTAGAACCACCTGACAAATCTCAAAAGCTTGCAGACACAGAAAAGTTTGCTATCAAAGCGTAAAAAGGATTTTGGCCTAAATTTGCTTTGGTTTTATTAATCAGTCTCTGCTTTAAGGTGGTAGTAAGAAAGCCAGCTTCTTTAGAGTAAGTCTAGACATCTTTGGCAGGAATAATGCTAAAGCTGAAACGCCAGTACTTTGGCCACCTCATGTGAAGAGTTGACTCATTGGAAAAGACTCTAATGCTCAGAGGGATTGGGAGCAGGAGGAGAAGGGGACGACTGAGGATGAGATGGCTGGATGGCATCACCAACTCAATGGACGTAAGTCTGAGTGAACTCCGGGAGTTGGTGATGGACAGGGAGGCCTGGCGTGCTGCGATTCATGGGGTCGCAAAGAGTCGGACATGACTGAGCCACTGAACTGAACTGAACTGAGACATCTGAATCAAGACCCAGAGTTTGTTATAACAATGTATCTTTGGGTCTTCCGACTCCTGAGTAGCTCACTTCCTTCATGAAGCCTTCCCAGATTAACGCCATCTGAGAGCTGACCTGCCATTCATCCTCAAGTGCTCTTTTACAAAGTAGCCCTTAGCAGTGCAAAGCCCTCCATTAGGTGGTAGAGCTCCCAAGCCCAGGAGTCAAACCTATTATGAATTTTACTTCTCCCTCAGGCTCCTGATCCAGGAGAGATCTTCAGTTCAGTTCAGTTCAGTCATTCAGTTGTGTCCGACTCTTTGCGACCCCATGAATCGCAGCAAGCCAGGCCTCCCTGTCCATCACCAACTCCCGGAGTTCACTCAGAGTCACGTCCATCGAGTCCGTGATGCCATCCAGCCATCTCATCCTCGGTCGTTTCCTTCTCCTGCTGCCCCCAATCTCTCCCAGCATCAGAGTCTTTTCCAATGAGTCAACTCTTCGCATGAGGTGGCCAAAGTACTGGAGTTTCAGCTTCAACATCATTCCCTCCAAAGAAATCCCAGGGCAGATCTCCTTCAGAATGGACTGGTTGGATCTCCTTGCAGTCCAAGGGACTCTCAAGAGTCTTCTCCAACACCACAGTTCAAAAGCATCAGTTCTTCGGCGCTCAGCCTCCTTCACAGTCCAACTCTCACATCCATACATGACCACAGGAAAAACCATAGCCTTGACTAGACGGACCTTGGTCGGCAAAGTAATGTCTCTGCTTTTCAATATGCTATCTAGGTTGGTCATAACTTTTCTTCCAAGGAGTAAGTGTCTTTTAATTTCATGGCTGCAGTCACCATCTGCAGTGATTTTGGAGCCCCCAAATAAAGTCTGCCACTGTTTCCACTGCTTCCCCATCTATTTCCCATGGAGTGATGGGACCAGATGCTGTGATCTTCGTTTTCTTGGTGGATACATAAATGTACGTCCACTTCATCCTGCCCCTCCCTGAGTTTAGAAAAAACAGCTCTCTGACCACGGAAAACATTCTCACATCCTTTGTACTAGTGATGTTCTAACTGAATTAGAAAAATGAAACAGAAAGGAAAACAAGGTTTGATGATTGTATCTAGAGAGTGATAATAGCTATTTTCCAGTAAAGCCAGTCTATTTACAAGAAGATTCAATTTTATTTAGTGTATTCCATAATAGCTGGTGTGGCTTCCCGTGGGGCTTCCCTGCTGGCTCAATGGTAAAGAATCTGCCTGCCAAAGCAGGAGACTCGGATTCGAATCCCTGTGTCGGGAAGATCCCCGGGAGGAGGAGATAGCAACCCACTCCAGTATTCTTGTCTGGAGGATCCCATGGACAGAGGAGCCTGGTGGGCTACAGTCCATAGGGTCACAAAGAATCAGACATGACTTAATGACTAAATAATGAAAACAAATAGTAACTGGAATTAATAAAAAGATACACATACACACGTATGCATTTTTCTGTTTTTTATTTTATTTTTAAACTTTACTTACACGTATGCAGTTTTTACTTTAAGGAAGAATTTCTGAATGACCTGGGAAGTCAAGAAAAATAGAATGAGTTTCATTAAGAGACGGTAAATTTCCTCAAGTCTAGAAGACTTCAAACAGAGGCTAGATTTCCAACAAATATCGCAGAAGAAACTCAAGACTTGGCTGGAGAATGAGACCATGTGTGTCGTCCCTGCGGTGCCTCGGACCCGGCCCTCTCATCTGGCAGACTCATCCTCTCATGTTTGAGCCATCTCTGCTTACTTCAGGACTCTGCTATTCAGGAAATTGCCAACACCTAAAATTCTTTTAGAGAAAAGTTTAAATCCTCAACAGAACCATTCTTATCTCTTCTTTAAAATGTCATTTCAAAACCTTCCTTGAAACTCACCACTAAAGAGCTTTTGGTGAGGAGCTTTTCCTGGAAAGATAAGTTCTCAGCAGATAATTGCACTAGGAAATCAGAATTTTTCCTCAGCCAGGTACCATCTTTCAAAAATCAATCTAACGGGACCAATTAATGTGCTGGAGAATAATGTGCCTTCAGAGAGAGAAAGACTGGAGACTTCTTCCCCTTGAAATGGATGACATCTTAATGCTCACATAAGGTTCTCAAGAAATTTTTCTCTGACACTGAAATAAATACACGTGATTCATCACCAGAGATTTAGGAGCAAGCACCCGCTCTTTGCTGTACTTCTGCTGCAGTGTGTAGATGATTTTGGTACCCAAGCTGGGCAGGATCCTAAGAATGGATGCTCTTCTCCAGAACCAGCCTTTCTTTGCCCCTGGTTGGAAGAGGAGGAAAAGGCCTTCCTCTTTGCTCTCAGTTCCACCATCCCTTCTCCCCATCTCTCTTTTCTGGCCTTTCCAGGCTCAAAGCAAATGTCTTCAAGTCAGCTCAGAGCACATGATGGGCTAAGAGGGATGCTGAGAAGAGAAACGCTGGTTTGAACAAGCCATTCAGCTTCCTGGTCTCTCCTACACCTTCAGGGTCTTCCATGCAGTAAAATGCATCTCTGTTTGGTTGTTTAGTCGCGAAGTCGTGTCTGACTCTTTTGTGACCCCTGTGGACTGCAGCCCTCCAGGCTCCTCTGCCCGTGGCATTTCCCAAGCAAGAATCCTGGAGTGAGTCGCCATTTCCTCCTCCAGGGGATCTTCCTGAACCGGGATCAAACCCACGTCTCTTGCATCTCTCGCATTGGTAGGCAGGTTCCTTACCATTGAGCCACCGGGGAAGCCCATCCTTATTCTAGATGACAGCTAATGATTGTTTTCCTAGAAAACCTTCCCTGACAAAGGCTATTTAATCTCCAAGCTTCTGGCAAGATGTTTGATGCTTTCCCTTATTTTCCCTCTGTGCCTTCATAAAATCTAAGGACTCCATGTCTCTGGGCCTGTCCTGGCCTACTTACAGTCTCCAGCCATATCTGCCAAATCTGGTACCATTTTGCCGTCAGTACTTTAAGACTTTTTTTTTTTTAATTTCAAAGTCTTCGGTTTCACCATAGGTCCCACCAAAACCAGATGCCTTGCGTAGGGTAACCTTCACACGTTTATACTGCCTGTCTGGGCCCTGTAGGCATTTGAGATCTCCATCCCTGAACTTTGTGCAAAATCACTTCCACGACAACCCTCAGATCTGTGTGTCCCCTACAGTATTTCAGGCTGAAGGCAGGGTGTGTCTGTATCTACCACATGTTTCCTAATATCTAAAACAGTGCCGGGCATTTAGCTTTCTATAGATTTGGCGAACACGTAATCCTTGATAAAAAAAAAAAAAAANGCCAAAGCAGGAGACTCAGATTCGAATCCCTGTGTCGGGAAGATCCCCGGGAGGAGGAGATAGCAACCCACTCCAGTATTCTTGTCTGGAGGATCCCATGGACAGAGGAGCCTGGTGGGCTACAGTCCATAGGGTCACAAAGAATCGGACATGACTTAATGACTAAATAATGAAAACAAATAGTAACTGGAATTAATAAAAAGATACACACACACACGTATGCATTTTTCTGTTTTTTATTTTATTTTTAAACTTTACTTACACGTATGCAGTTTTTACTTTAAGGAAGAATTTCTGAATGACCTGGGAAGTCAAGAAAAATAGAATGAGTTTCATTAAGAGACGGTAAATTTCCTCAAGTCTAGAAGACTTCAAACAGAGGCTAGATTTCCAACAAATATCGCAGAAGAAACTCAAGACTTGGCTGGAGAATGAGACCATGTGTGTCGTCCCTGCGGTGCCTCGGACCCGGCCCTCTCATCTGGCAGACTCATCCTCTCATGTTTGAGCCATCTCTGCTTACTTCAGGACTCTGCTATTCAGGAAATTGCCAACACCTAAAATTCTTTTAGAGAAAAGTTTAAATCCTCAACAGAACCATTCTTATCTCTTCTTTAAAATGTCATTTCAAAACCTTCCTTGAAACTCACCACTAAAGAGCTTTTGGTGAGGAGCTTTTCCTGGAAAGATAAGTTCTCAGCAGATAATTGCACTAGGAAATCAGAATTTTTCCTCAGCCAGGTACCATCTTTCAAAAATCAATCTAACGGGACCAATTAATGTGCTGGAGAATAATGTGCCTTCAGAGACAGAAAGACTGGAGACTTCTTCCCCTTGAAATGGATGACATCTTAATGCTCACATAAGGTTCTCAAGAAATTTTTCTCTGACACTGAAATAAATACACATGATTCATCACCAGAGATTTAGGAGCAAGCACCCGCTCTTTGCTGTACTTCTGCTGCAGTGTGTAGATGATTTTGGTACCCAAGCTGGGCAGGATCCTAAGAATGGATGCTCTTCTCCAGAACCAGCCTTTCTTTGCCCCTGGTTGGAAGAGGAGGAAAAGGCCTTCCTCTTTGCTCTTAGTTCCACCATCCCTTCTCCCCATCTCTCTTCTCTGGCCTTTCCAGGCTCAAAGCAAATGTCTTCGAGTCAGCTCAGAGCACATGATGGGCTAAGAGGGATGCTGAGAAGAGAAACGCTGGTTTGAACAAGCCATTCAGCCTCCTGGTCTCTCCTACACCTTCAGGGTCTTCCATGCAGTAAAATGCATCTCTGTTTGGTTGTTTAGTCGCGAAGTCGTGTCTGACTCTTTTGTGACCCCTGTGGACTGCAGCCCTCCAGGCTCCTCTGCCCGTGGCATTTCCCAAGCAAGAATCCTGGAGTGAGTCGCCATTTCCTCCTCCAGGGGATCTTCCTGAACCGGGATCAAACCCACGTCTCTTGCATCTCTCGCATTGGTAGGCAGGTTCCTTACCATTGAGCCACCGGGGAAGCCCATCCTTATTCTAGATGACAGCTAATGATTGTTTTCCTAGAAAACCTTCCCTGACAAAGGCTATTTAATCTCCAAGCTTCTGGCAAGATGTTTGATGCTTTCCCTTATTTTCCCTCTGTGCCTTCATAAAATCTAAGGACTCCATGTCTCTGGGCCAGACCTGGCCTACTTACAGTCTCCAGCCATATCTGCCAAATCTGGTACCATTTTGCCGTCAGTACTTTAAGACTTTTTTTTTTTTAATTTCAAAGTCTTCGGTTTCACCATAGATCCCACCAAAACCAGATGCCTTGCGTAGGGTAACCTTCACACGTTTATACTGCCTGTCTGGGCCCTGTAGGCATTTGAGATCTCCATCCCTGAACTTTGTGCAAAATCACTTCCACGACAACCCTCAGATCTGTGTGTCCCCTACAGTATTTCAGGCTGAAGGCAGGGTGTGTCTGTATCTACCACATGTTTCCTAATATCTAAAACAGTGCCGGGCATTTAGCTTTCTATAGATTTGGCGAACACGTAATCCTTGATAAAAAAAAAAAAAAAAGACTATCAGGAAAGTCTGCTTCTTAAGAGTTCCTTAGGCATGAGTGCAGGACCGAGTGAAAACAGGACTGATCCTGCCTCCGTACTAAATAAAACTCCTGTTCCTTATTATGGCCTAATAGGTGGAAACATTTTTTTTTATAAACAGGTTTAAAATTTTTATTTTATTTTTTACAGAGGGCAAGGATTGGTGGAAGAAAGAATATGACTTTGTTAAGACTAGAAAAAAAAAGGCCCCCCTTTTTTTTCTCATCTAACTGGGTCCTGGGCTTGATTATAAGCTCCCTGGAGGAGAATGCAGTGGTCACTTGACATTCTCAGCACACACAGGAAGAGATATTTTAATGAACAGACCTATTGGGCTCTTTTTTTTTTCTTCTTCTTCTTTTTTCCTTTGTGTGTATGTGTGTGTGTGTCCAGAGACGTCTCATAGAAATAGTGTCTAATTAAATAAATAGGATTTCAAATCTGTCATATGAATTTGGATATGCTTCTCCCTGGGCAAGATCTACCTGGCTTTGAAGCCTCTTAAAGGAAAATGTTGAGAATGGAACGCTAAAGATTTAGAATGCACCAAAGTAGACTTCCCTGGTGGGCCAGTGGTTGAGACTGTGTCCTCCAATGTAGGAGGTGTGGGTTCGATTCCTGGTCTGGGAGCTTAGATCCAACATACCTCATAGTTGAAAATAGCAAAACATAAAACAGAAGCAAATTGCAACAAATTCAATAAAGACTTTAAAAAAAATTAGAACGGACTAAAAAATTCCAAACTAGGGACAATCTATGACTTCCCTGGTGACTCAGATGGTAAAGAATCTCCTGCAATGCAGGAGATCCAGGTTCCATCCCTGGGGCAGGAAGATCCCCTGGAGAAGGGAACGGCCATCCACTTCAGTATTCTTGCCTGGAGAAGCCCATGGACACAGGAGCCTGGCGGGCTGCAGTCCTGGGGTTCACAGCAAGTCGGACACAACTGAGTGACTAACACTTTCATTATAAACACAGAGAGGTCTGCTGAGTCCTTCAGGATGGATTTCAAATTTTTTAAAAAATACCACTTGAAACGAGTTTTCTTCAGAGGTCTGATTGATGACATATTTTTGGCACACCCCTCTGGTGCCTTTCAACCTTGTCCTCAGCTTTCTGCTTCCCATTTCTTTTCTCCACGTTCCTCCGTCTCCTCCCCACCATCCCACTGTCTCCCTGCCTCCCCGGGTTGCCTCGTTTTTCTAAATGAGTTCGTGTTTCTGCCTCTGTTCTCACTGCCCGCCTACCCTGCCACCTGGCTCCCGGGATGGCTTCCATTTAAAATGCGTGCATCTCAGCCATCTCAGCCTACAAAAGCTATTTCAGGTACGGTATTCAAGCAGCACATTAAAAACAACCGAAGCAAGCACATACTTGGGAATTTTATGGAATGGTAAAACATTTGTGCAGCTACTTCCCACAGACAGGAGTGGGGTTTGGAAGGCCATTTCGTCTCGCACAGAAATTCAGCTGGTCTTAATTCTTTGCCTCTCAGCACGCTGGAGCGCAAGCCCCTTGCTTCTCCGAGCTCCACTCGCAGGCGAGGGGCTAAGCCAGACGTTCAGGGCCAGGCTGTCTCTGAACCGCCCCTTCCTTCAGTCTTCTCCTCCGTCGGCACATGGTTATTTTTTCAGTATTTCCGGCAGAACTGTTTTTATTTAGTTGCGGGGTAGTCTGTAAGGTTACAGACCATTCCTCTTGATACACTTCTGCACGTTTCTCTGCTACAGCTTAACAGCTCCAGCCTTTTCAGAGAAATGGCTCACTTTGTAGAGAAATATATGGCCCATCTGTCATCACACAAAAGTGGACTTGACCACATATCCTTGGAGAATTTTCAAACAATTCCCAGAGCAAGGATGGTGACCCTTTCTCTGCCTGATTGAATTTCATCCGTAGCCTTTCCTGGGGCCAAGGGGGTAGGAAAACTGATTAGAAATTATCAAACAGTGCATTTAATCGTTCTTAAAACATCCTCAAAAGAAAAGCACCATTTAATCCATTGTGCAGATAGCTAGAAAGACACAGAGTCTAGTGGCTCAAAGCTCTGTCTTTCTCAGCTTTTCTACCATCAGTCAAACGTCCAAAGGGAGCTAATGTCATATTCTTAAGTGGCCTAAAATACCAAAATGGCCATTTTTCAAAGAAGTGCTTCTTCGCTTAGACACACTGTCCAGGAGTCTTTCATGACAGGATCTCTCATTACTACGCGAGGGTCCTTTCCAAGCCGCTCAGAGGGAAAAAGATTTTTCATGAGCAACTTCTAACACTTTATACTGTATAAGAGTTTTCATGGGATTTGGAATAATTTTAAATCAAGAATTCTATAAAAGAACATATTCTTATTTAATTAACAAGGAAGAAACCAGATTGAAAGATTTTTTTGTTATTTTACCCATTTTGAGGCAATATAATTTGATGGCAAGTACATAGGCTCAGGAGTCCAAATTGAGTATTCAGCCATCTACTGTACCACCCGGAACTAGTTACCTCACCTCCAGAGCCTCAGTTTCTTCATCTGTAAGTTGAGGGTGATAAGCCCAGCCTCGCAGATTTGCTAAAGAAATTAGACATCCGCGAGTGCACGGTCGCTTAGTCATATCTTTGTGGCCTCATGGACTGCAGCCCGTCAGGTTCCCCAGTCCATGGGATTTTTCAGGCAAGAATACTGGAGTGGATGGCCATTTCCTTCTCCAGGGGATCGTCCCGNTCTGTGAGTGCACGGTCGCTTAGTCATATCTTTGTGGCCTCATGGACTGCAGCCCGTCAGGTTCCCCAGTCCATGGGATTTTTCAGGCAAGAATACTGGAGTGGATGGCCATTTCCTTCTCCAGGGGATCGTCCCGATCCAGGGATCCAACCTCTACCCCCTGTGTCTCCTGCCCTGCAGGTAGATTCTTTACCTGCTCAGTGTTGGGGAAGCCTTGAAAGAAATTTAATGATGAAAGTCGGGTCAGACACTAGCTTGCGTTAATGTGTGGATTTGAACCGAAACACTTCCTAATTATCATGGCTTGGCTCAGTCTTTCAAAACTGTGAGGGCTCTTTTACAGGGCTCTTGGTGTGCCTATCAGCTTATTCATCCACTTCTTTTTATTGCCATTATAGCTCTGATAAAAGAATTCTATAAGATAGAAACAAAACTCTTTCAGTTCAGTTCAGTCGCTCAGTCGTGTCTGACTCTTTGCGACCCCATGAATCGCAACACGCCAGGCCTCCCTGTCCATCACCATCTCCCGGAGTCCACTCAGACTCACGTCCATCGAGTCCGTGATGCCATCCAGCCATCTCATCCTCGGTCGTCCCCTTCTCCTCCTGCCCCCAATCCCTCCCAGCATCAGAGTCTTTTCCAATGAGTCAGCTCTTCGCATGAGGTGGCCAAAGTACTGGAGTTTCAGCTTTAGCATCATTCCTTCCAAAGAAATCCTAGGGCAGATCTCCTTCAGAATGGACTGGTTGGATCTCCTTGCAGTCCAAGGGACTCTCAAGAGTCTTCTCCAACACCACAGATCAAAAGCATCAGTTCTTCGGCGCTCAGCCTTCTTCACAGTCCAACTCTCACATCCATACATGACCACAGGAAAAACCATAGCCTTGACTAGGTGGATCTTAGCTGGCGAAGTAATGTCTCTGCTTATGTTCACTGAAGCAGTTCCGGATGGCTTGGTGTGAGGAGGGATCCGGTGGAAAGAGCTTCAGGTGTTCCTGGCAGAGCCACTGTCTTGGCGTCCCCGAGGCAGACCCCGGCCCGAGAGGAGGATGCTCAGGCCCTGGGGGGTGGTGAGGGACGCGCTCCCAGGAGAAACCAGGAAGGCGCGGGATGCAGGACAGGAGAGCCACTGAGTGAAGAAGGGGTCGCTTCCGGTCAGATGCCACCCTTCTGGATCCCACGGGGGGCTCTGAAGTGCAAACTGTGTGCAGGGTGGGGTTCGTCCTCGCCAGGGCATGGGAGCTGGGCTCAGCACCTCTCTCCCAGCTGGCTTGGCTGCAGGCTGTGCGCTGATGGTCTGGAGGGGACTGCAAACTCCAGGGCCTTCCGGCTCTGTGGCCAACAGACAGGACAGCTCCAGCAGCCCCAGGACTCCAGAAAGGACGGCGGGTGGGCTGTAAAATCCCCGACAAAACAGAGGGGAGCTGCGGGGGAGTGGGGGGGGCAGGTAGGGGTGACCAGCTCTCAGCAGAGGTCCGCGGGTTTGTTGTTGCTGAGTCGCTCAGTCATGTGCGGCTCTTTGTGACCCCAGGGACTGCAGCACATCAGGCTTCCCTGTCCCTCAGCATCGCCTGGAGCTTGGTCAAACTCACATCCATTGAGTCGATGATGCCATCCAACCATCTCATCCTCTGTCGTCTCCTTCTCCTCCTGCCCTCAATCTTGCCCAGCATGAGAGGTCCAAGGATACAGGAATCTAAGGGGATCTGAGCCCTGACGGCACCCACTCCTCATCACATGCTTAACCCGGCACCAGTGAGCCCAACTTCACAAGGGAGCAGATTTGCAAATATAAGAGACTGTTTAAAAGTCAAAAAGGAAATAAAAGAGCATCTTTTTCCTGCCTACCTATTTTATTAAGAATGTCCTCACTTGGGACTTCCCTGGTGGTCCAGTGGCTAAGACTCCCAGTGCAGGGGGCCTGCGTTCAATCCCTGGTAGGGGAACTAGACCCCACATACTGAATGAGGACCAAAGATCCTGCCAGCTGCAGCTAAGACCCAGCGCAGCACAATAAATAAATTTTTAAAAAAAGAAAGAAAGAAAGAAAAATGCCCTCACTTTAAGAAAAGACTGAAAATGAAGTCTTTGCACCCATTCTGACCCCAAATTGTCCAAATTTAACCTATTTCCATTCCAGTCTGAGAATATCAGCCCAGGTAACTCTGAGCTCCAACAGTGATAACAGAGTCCTTCAATTCTAATGCACTCTGCAGTTCCCAAATCATTGCCAAATGTGTTATTTGCCCACAACCCCTTGAAATACATATAACGAGAATCATATGCTACCCCATTCCCCATCTTACAGATGAGAACCAAGGCTCAGAAGTTGAACATGCCCAAGGTCATATGACAAATGGAAGAACTGGAATTCAGTCCCAGGCTTGCTAATTCCAGTGCTGTCTCTAAGTGTCTGGATAGAGGCACACCAAGCGGCCGTGAGATGGCACCATGGTGGGGACCCTCTGCCGTCCATCTGGTGCGCGTACACTGTGGACCCTGAACAGCCCACCAGTGAGGACTCTCAGCTGAGCTCATTTCGACGTGAGGGGCGACTGGGCCCCTTGGGTTTCCAGGACCCTCCGATGGCTCTCGGCCCTTCACGCATTCTGTAAATGCAAGCTCTTTCTCTTTGCATCTCTCGCTCCATGGACACTCCTTAGGTCATTTTATAACTACTCTTATCCTTTCAAATCTAAACGGTCATATTTTGACGACCTGTGAATCCATTCCTCTTTAGAAGAAATTACTCTCTGGTCCTTAAGACATCTGTAGCCAAAAATCTACCTGCTNGCATTCTGTAAACGCAAGCTCTTTCTCTTTGCATCTCTGGCTCCATGGACACTCCTTAGGTCATTTTATAACTACTCTTATCCTTTCAAATCTAAACGGTCATATTTTGATGACCTGTGAATCCATTCCTCTTTAGAAGAAATTACTCTCTGGTCCTTAAGACATCTGTAGCCAAAAATCTACCTGCTAACCAACTGTGCCTCCAATTTAACAAGACAAACTAGTAACTTGCCTTAAGACTCTTTTCCTCCCAAATCCCCTTATCACCTTACATCGGCTATCTTTGGTAGAAGCTGCAGCATTCAATTTCCCTGGAAAGTATCACATGTCTGCATTTCACAAATTTTGCAATATCAAAAACCCAGAATCTGCCTATAAAACATAATGTAGAATGGAAACCATTTGGATTCTATTTGTTCAAAATGTTAAATTTTTTTGCCAAATTGAACTTCTCAACTAAAAACTGACAGTGTCCATGTGAAAATTTTAACTGTACACAGGATGTTTGTGGCAAAGACAGCTGAACAATGAAGCAAGTCTGAATTTGCATAGACAAATGAGCTGCCCTTCTCTGCTGAGATGATCATCATTTGTCTTACCCAAGAGGCAATGACCCGAATTGGATGTCTGAAGTATAATTTATGCAGGAATAGTTCTGTAACTACATTTACATAAGCTGTAAAGATATTTAATAAATATAGTATTTATATTTACAAAACACGAAACAGACTCACAGACTTAAAGAATGAACTTCTGGTTACCAGAGGGGAAGGGTAGGGGGACAGATTAGGAATTTGGGATGGACCTGGACACACTGCTGTATTTAAAATAGATAACCAACAAGGACCTCCTGTGCAGCACAGGGAACTGTGCTCAATACTCAGGAACAACCTAAACGGGAAAGGAATTTGAAAAACAATAGATACAAATATATGTATAACTGACATGTGTAACTGAATCGCTCTGCTGTACACACACCTAAAACTAACACAACATTGTGAAACAGCTATACTCCAACATAAAACAAAAAATTTAAATAAACTTTTAAAAATTACATAAAAGATCATCTACACTGGTTTGTCGAGATAAACATATTGAAAACTAGAATAGCATCTTTGCTAACTGTGTATATGTTTCCTCACCATAATTTCAATGTTAATTTTACCCATTGTCAAAATAAATGAGAATTTTAAAATTATTCTTTTTTCAGAAAAGAATTAGATGCCAACTTAGAAAGCTGGATCGGTTACATAAACCGTCAGACGAACAAGTGGCGGCGGCTGCAGTCTTTGTCTCGGTCCCTGCGTTCCATCCACTTAGCTTAGACACATCCCTGTCTTGGGACTTTCCTGGCTGTCCGGTGGTTAGGAATCTGCCTTCCAACACAGGGGACCTGGGTTCAACCTTCCTTCGGTCAGGAAACTGTGTCGGGGGTAACTAAGCCCCCGGGCCACATTTATGGACCCATGCACCGCAACTAGAGAGTCCTGTGTGCTACAAAGATCCAGGGCAACAAAGAAAAGTNACACATCCCTGTCTTGGGACTTTCCTGGCTGTCCGGTGGTTAGGAATCTGCCTTCCAACACAGGGGACCTGGGTTCAACCTTCCTTCGGTCAGGAAACTGTGTCGGGGGTAACTAAGCCCCCGGGCCACATTTATGGACCCATGCACCGCAACTAGAGAGTCCTGTGTGCTACAAAGATCCAGGGCAACAAAGAAAAGTTTTTAATTAAATAAAGTAAATGAAGCCCTGTCCTCTTAAGGGGCTGTGTCCATGCAGGATGCTGTGCCACAAACCAGAGACACTCTTGACTTCTGTCTCCCAGTCAGCAGACTCTTTCTCCAAGAAGTTACTCTTGATTTTTCAGATGACAGTTCCTGATGAGAGAGCTAAGAGATGTTTAATAACATCTCTACAGAGTGAGATAAACGCCTCTACATAGTCCACTCCAAGCCACAGGCTCATCACAGTGGGCAAGAAAGCCTAGACCCTGACAGTTTCACAAGAATGCCAGCTTTCCATATCCTTCTTCTGTTGGTAGGCATTGCTCCAGACGTGGAACACTTCATAGTACAAAATTTACTAAAGTATTTGATTTCTTTTTTAAAAAAAATCATACAAGCTAAGACAACTAGTTAAGCATTAAAGTGTGTTTCCTTATTTCTCAACGTGATGCAGTGGCTCTCACTGGAGAGACAGGCTTCCGGGCGGGCAGGCCCCATCTGGTGGCCCAGCACGGGGCTCTGACCCAGAGTGCTCCCTGGAAGGGTCGAAGAAAATGTAACGAGGCCTTTCCAGGTGGCACCGTGGTACAGAACCCGTCTGACAACGCAACAGACGAAAGAGATGTGTGTGTGATCCCTGGCTTGGGAAGATCCCCTGAGGAAGGAAACAGCAACCCAATATTCTTGCCTGGAAAATTTCATGGGCGGGGGGTCTGGTGGACTGCAGCCCACAGGGTCGCAAAGAGTCGAACACGACTGAGTGACTAAGCACACTCAGGAAAGTAAAATATTACCAATCACGACATGTTTTTTCCGTTATTTGCCTTCAGTTGAGAAATTAGAACAGACACTGACTCTGCGATTCCTTTTAGTTTGTTGTTGTTGTTTAGTTGCTGAGTCTTGACTCTTAGCGACCCCGGGACTATAGCCCCCCAGGCTCCTCTGTCCATGGGATTCTCCAGGCAAGAATCCTGGAGTGGGTTGCCATTTCCTTCTCCAGGGGATCTTCCTGACCCAGGGATCGAATCCACAGCTCCTGCAGGTTAAGTGATCCTAATTTAGTTCCCTTTAGTTAATTTTAGATCCTTATTTAATCCTTTAGTTAATTTTAGATCCTTTTAGTTCAGTTCAGTTCAGTCGCTCAGTCGTGTCCAACTCTTTGCAACCCCATTAATCACAGCACGCCAGGCCTCCCTGTCCATCACCATCTCCCGGAGTTCACTCAAACTCATGTCCATCGAGTCGGTGATGCCCCCTAACCATCTCATCCTCTGTCATCCCCTTTTCCTCCTGCCCCCAACCCCTTCTAGCATCAGAGTCTTTTCTAATGAGGCAACTCTTCACATGAGGTAGCCAAAGTACTGGAGTTTCAGCTTTAGCATCATTCCTTCCAAAGAAATCCCAGGACTGGTCTCTTTCAGAATGGACTGGTTGGATCTCCTTGCAGTCCAAGGGACTCTCAAGAGTCTTCTCCAGCACCACAGTTCAAAAGCATCAATTCTTCGGCTCTCAGCTTTCTTCACAGTCCAACTTTCACATCCATACATGACCACTGGAAAAACCATAGCCTTGACTAGACAGACCTTAGTTGGCAAAGCAGTCTCTGCTTTTCAATATGCTATCTAGGTTGGTCATAACTTTCCTTCCAAGGAGTAAGCGTCTTTTAATTTCATAGCTGCAAGTGATCCTAATTTTGCTGACCACAGCTTGCAAGGGTTACAAATTTCCATTCTCTGCTAATCCCAAATAAACCCACATTTGCTGGAGAAATAACTGGCAGTATTTTTTTTTTCCGTCAGTTCAGTCGCTCAGTCCTGCCCGACTCTGACCCCATGGACTGCAGCACGCCAGGCTTCCCTGTCCTTCACCTTTTCCTTTTTTGTTTGGTTTTGGTGGCACCTTCCAGCATACATGATCTCAGTTCCCCACCAAGGACTGAACCCACTCCCCCCACCGTGACAGTGCGGAGTCCAAACCATTGGACCACCCGGGATGTCCCTGAACACTGGACTTTCTTACTCTCTCTGTGTCAACATTCTAGGAATCAGCGAACTAAAATGGACTGGATGAGTGAGTCTAACTCAGATGACCATTATATCTACTACTGTGGGCAGGAATCCCTCAGGAGAAATGGAGTAGCCATCATGGTCAACAAAAAAGTCTGAAATGCAGTACTTGGATGCAGTCTCAAAAACGACAGAATGATCTCTGTTCGTTTCCAAGGCAAACCATTCAATATCACAGTAATCCAAGTCTATGCCCCAACCAGTAACGCTGAAGAAGCTGAAGTTGAATGGTTCTATGAAGACCTACAAGACCTTTTAGAACTAACACCCAAAAAAGATGTCCTTTTCATTATAGGGGACTGGAATGCAAAAGTAGGAAGTCAAGAAACACCTGGAGTAACAGGCAAATTTGGCCTTGGAATGCGGAATGAAGCAGGGCAAAGACTAATAGAGTTTTGCCAAGAAAATGCACTGGTCATAGCAAACACCCTCTTCCAACAACACAAGAGAAGACTCTACACATGGACATCACCAGATGGTCAACACCGAAATCAGATTGATTATATTCTTTGCAGCCAAAGATGGAGAAGCTCTATACAGTCAACAAAAACAAGACCAGGAGCTGACTGTGGCTCAGATCATGAACTCCTTATTTCCAAATTCAGACTTAAATTGAAGAAAGTAGGGAAAACCGCTAGACCATTCAGGTATGACCTAAATCAAATCCCTTATGATTATACAGTGGAAGTGAGAAATAGATTTAAGGGCCTAGATCTGATAGATAGAGTGCCTGATGAACTATGGAATGAGGTTCGTGACATTGTACAGGAGACAGGGATCAAGACCATCCCCATGGAAAAGAAATGCAAAAAAGCAAAATGGCTGTCTGGAGAAGCCTTACAAATAGCACTGAAAAGAAGAGAGGCGAAAAGCAAAGGAGAAAAGAAAAGATATAAGCATCTGAATGCAGAGTTCCAAAGAATAGCAAGAAGAGATAAGAAAGCCTTCTTCAGCAATCAATGCAAAGAGATAGAGGAAAACAACAGAATGGGAAAGACTAGAGATCTCTTCAAGAGAATTGGAGATACCAAGGGAACATTTCATGCAAAGATGGGCTCGATAAAGGATAGAAATGGTATGGACCTAACAGAAGCAGAAGATATTAAGAAGAGGTGGCAAGAATACACAGAAGAACTGTACAGAAAAGATCTTCACGACCCAGATAATCATGAGGATGTGATCACTAATCTAGAGCCAGACATCTTGGAATGTGAAGTCAAGTGGGCCTTAGAAAGCATCACTAAGAACAAAGCTAGTGGAGGTGATGGAATTCCCGTTGAGCTGTTTCAAATCCTGGAAGATGATGCTGTGAAAGTGCTGCACTCAATATGCCAGCAAATTTGGAAAACTCAGCAGTGGCCACAGGACTGGAAAAGGTCAGTTTTCATTCCAATTCCAAAGAAAGGCAATGCCAAAGAATGCTCAAACTACCGCACAATTGCACTCATCTCACACGCTAGTAAAGTAATGCTCAAAATTCTCCAAGCCAGGCTTCAGCAATATGTGAACCGTGAACTCCCTGATGTTCAAGCTGGTTTTAGAACAGGCAGAGGAACCAGAGATCAAATTGCCAACATCCGCTGGATCATGGAAAAAGCAAGAGAGTTCCAGAAAAACATCTATTTCTGCTTTATTGACTATGCCAAAGCCTTTGACTGTGTGGATCACAATAAACTGTGGAAAATTCTGAAAGAGATGGGAATACCAGACCACCTAACCTGCCTCTTGAGAAATCTGTATGCAGGTCAGGAAGCAACAGTTAGAACTGGACATGGAACAACAGACTGGTTCCAAATAGGAAAAGGAGTACGTCAAGGCTGTATATTGTCTCCCTGCTTATTTAACTTATATGCAGAGTACATCATGAGAAACGCTGGACTGGAAGAAACACAAGCTGGAATCAAGATTGCCGGGAGAAATATCAATAACCTCAGATATGCAGATGAAACCACCCTTATGGCAGAAAGTGAAGAGGAACTAAAGAGCCTCTTGATGAAAGTGAAAGAGGAGAGTGAAAAAGTTGGCCTAAAGCTCAACATTCAGAAAACTAAGGTCACGGCATCTGGTCCCATCACTTCATGGGAAATAGATGGGGAAACAGTGGAAACAGTGTCAGACTTTATTTTGGGGGGCTCCAAAATCACTGCAGATGGTGACTGCAGCCATGAAATTAAAAGATGCTTACTCCTTGGAAGGAAAGTTATGACCAACTTAGACAGCATATTAAAAAGCAGAGACATTACTTTGCCAATAAAGGTCCGTCTAGTCAAGGCTATTTTTTTTCCAGTGGTCATGTATGGATGTGAGAGTTGGACTGTGAAGTAAGCTGAACACTGAAGAGTTGATGCTTTTGAACTGAGGTATTGGAGAAGACTCTTGAGAGTCACTTGGACTGCAAGGAGATCCAACCAGTCCATCCTAAAGGATATTAGTCCTGGATGTTCATTGGAAGGACTGATGCTAAAGCTGAAACTCCAGTACTTTGGCCACCTCATGCGAAGAGTTGACTCATTGGAAAAGACTCTGATGCTGGGAGGGATTGGCGGCAGGAGGAAAAGGAGAAGACAGAGGATGAGATGGCTGGATGGCATCATTGACTCAATGAACATGAGTTTGAGTGAACTCTGGATGTTGGTGATGGACAGGGAGGCCTGGCATGCTGTGATTAATGGGGTTGCAAAGAGTCGGACACGACTGAGCGACTGAACTGAACTCAACACAAGTCAGATCTCTAGCGAGGCTGAGGTATGGAAGGAAAGAAGAGTCAGTCTCACTCACACTGTGATCCCGATAGGTTTATAGTCCCTTTACAAGGAAAGGAATGTCTTTGCTTTAATTAAGTGCCCATTAGAATTAAACTCTTTTTTTAAAATCTCCCCAATGTTTTATTTTGAAAATTCTCAAACCTACCAAGTGTTGCAGTAATATAACAAACATTCATATGTCGTTCACCTGGATTTACCAGTTCTCCACATATTAGTATTTTGTTTTCTCTCTCAAATATTTGTATTTCATATGTGTATATATACATCTATATGTGTATATATATTGGAGAAGGAAATGACAACCCACTCCAGTATTCTTGCCTAGGAAATCCCATGGACAAAGTCTGAGCCTGGTGGGCTACATTCTCTCAAAAGAGTCAGATATGACTTAGCAACCGAGCACACCTACCTACATTGCTGGATATAGACGTGTATCCATATAGATCTATATGCATATCAGCTCAGTTGCTCACTCGAGTCCGACTCTGCAACCCCATGGACTGCAGCACACCAGGCTTCCCTGTCCATCACCAACTCCCAGAGCTTACTCAAACTCATGTGCATCAAATCGGTGATGCCATCCAACCATCTCACACTTCAATTTTTCTCAGCCATTTGAAAATTAGTTGCAAACATGATAATTTACCTTAAACTGCCTACTATGTGTTTCCTAAGAGCAAAAGCATTCTCCTTCAAGACTACAACTTGATTATCTCAGGAAATTAATGTAATATTACACAAGAATACTTCCAAATATAAATCCTCATTCAAATTTCCCTATTGTCATCAAAATGCTCTTCAGAGCTGTTCCATGTGTGTGCGCAATATCCAGAGTCCAGTCCAGGGGTCCACCTTGCTTCTGGCTGCCAGCTCGCTCTGTCTCCTTTACCCAAGGGCCAGTCCCCTGTCTGTTGTCGTTCATGACCTTGTATTTTGACCAGGTCTCTCTTCCGTCTCCTTTACCCCTGGGCCGGTCCCCTGTCTGTTGTTGAACCTCATGACCTTGATATTTTGAGTAATCCAGCTAATTGTCTTGCAGATGGAGAGTGTCTCCTGAGCTGGATGTTTCTTATTCCCTCCTCATGGCCGCATCAGGTTGAACATTCTTTGGGAGAGTGAGGGTGGCACGTATGATGTTTTATGGTTTCCTTGCATCGCATCAGGAGACACGCCATGAGAGTTTATCCCACTGCTGCTGAGCACAAAGTTGATCTCTTCTTTAACATGATATATGCCAGGATTATCCATTGTAAAAGTACCTTTTTCCTGTTTGTATTTAATGCATCTTCTGTGGGTAACGTGCTAAGACCGTGTGACTATCTTGTTCCACCACAAACATTTACATAACGGGCTTCATCTCCACAGATAATCCTTGCCTGGATTGATTCTAGATGTGGTTGAAGAGCAATGATGTTTAAATTCTATCGCTCGTTTTACACTTGTCAGCTGGCGTTCTGTGCACCCGAGTCCCTCCCGTCCCCTTTCTTTAACCCCCGTGCATTCACACGTTCTTCCTAGTCACAGTGAGGACACATTGTATGTTCTTGTTTTGGATGCTCAAATTGTCCTGTTTGGCTTGCTGGACCCTCTTCAAGCCAGCTCCTGTCTCCCGTCCACACCCACCCCTCCTTCTCTGTGTTCTCCCTGGTTTTCAGAAACAATGAAATGTTTCAGACTCACCTTGTACTTTCCTCTGCCCAGACCTGGACTCAGCCTTGTCTCAGTGGAGTCCTGACTCCTTGAAGAGAACAATGGAATTTGGAAATCAAGATTTGTCAGTGTGCTTACTGCTGCAAGTTATACTTCCTGAAAACAGAGATGGTGTCTGGCTTGTCTTATATCCCTAGAGGTAAAGCACAGGATCTCGCACAGCACACGTACTCAACAAACCCGAGCTGGGTGTTAGCACGCTAATGAAATGGATACAATTGCAAAGATTCTCACATGTTGTCCAAGGGCAGTAGAATTTGGAATAGCTGTTGTCCACAAGGTCACTGATCAAGTTTTACTCCGTGACACTGGCAACCACAGAGTTAGACCCTTCAGTGACCTTATTCTTTTCCTTTACGAATACTGATTGGGTCATAAGTATGCTTTCACTTTCAGGAGCCATTTTTGATGGCTAACTAAATAAAAACACGGACCTATCTATACAGAGGACCAGATGTGTGCATGCACGCTAAGTCACTTCAGTTGTGCCCAACTCTTTGTGACCCCATGGACCGTAGCCCACCAGGCTTCTCTGTCCATGGGGATTCTCCGGGCAAGAATACAGGAGTGGATTGCCATGCCCTCCTCCAGGGGATCTTCCTGACCCAGGGACTGAACTTGTGTCTCTTACATCTACCTGCAATGGCAGGTAGGTTCTTAACCACGAGCACGATCTGGGAAGCCCCAGAGGACCAGATACATACATACATACACATATCTATATATGTATGTATATGCAGCAAAATCCAGATAAAACAAATGTGGGATTCAGTGTTGAATATTTTTCCCCTCAATTCACAAATTCAACCATTTGAGGTAGACCACTCATTTAGCTGTCCACTAACCCTTTATCCTTACAAATAGCTGAGAAAAGAAGAGAAGTGAAAGGAAAAGGAGAAAAGGAAAGATTCATCCATCTGAATGCAGAGATCCAAAGAATAACAAGGAGAGATAAAGCCTTCCTCAGTGATCAATGCAAAGAAATAGAGGAAAACAATAGAGTGGGAAAGACTAGGGATCTCTTCAAGAAAACTAGAGATACCAAGGGAACATTTCATGCAAAGATGGGCACAATAAAGGACAAAAATTGTACAGACTTAACAGAAGCAGAAGATAATAAGAGGTGACAAGAATACACAGAAGAACTGTACAAAAAAGATCTTAATGACCCAGATAATCACAATGGTGTGATCATTCACCTAGAGCCAGACATCCTGGAGTACAAAGTCAAGTGGTCTTAGGAAGCATCACTACGAACAAAGCTAGTAGAGGTGATGGAATTCCAGTTGAGCTATTTCAAATCCTAAAATATGACGCTGTGAAAGTGCTGCACTCAATATGCCAGCAAGTTTGGNGGTGTGATCATTCACCTAGAGCCAGACATCCTGGAGTACAAAGTCAAGTGGTCTTAGGAAGCATCACTACGAACAAAGCTAGTAGAGGTGATGGAATTCCAGTTGAGCTATTTCAAATCCTAAAATATGACGCTGTGAAAGTGCTGCACTCAATATGCCAGCAAGTTTGGAAAACTCGGCAATGGCCACAGGACTGGAAAAGGTCAGTTTTCATTCCAACCCGAAAGACAGACAATACCAAAGAATGTTCAGACTACGGCACAGTTGCTCTCATCTCACATGCTAGGAAAGTAATACTCAAAATTCTCCAAGCTAGGCTTCAACAGTTCAGAAACCAAGAATTTTCAGATCTTCAAGCAGGATTTAGAAAAAACAGAGGAACTGGAGATCAAATTGCCAACATCCACTGGATCATCGAAAAAGCAAGAGAATTCCAGAAAATCATCTACTTCTACTTTATTGACTATGACAAAGCCTTTGACTGTGTGGATCACAGTAAACTGTGGAAAATTCTGAAAGAGATGGGAATACCAGACCGCCTAACCTGCCTCCTGAGAAATCTGTATGCAGATCCAGAAGCAACAGTTAAAACCGGACATGGGACAACGGACTGATTCCAAACTGGGAAAAGAGCATGTTAAGGCTGTATATTGTCATCTTACTTATTTAACTTATATGCAGAAGCACAAACTGGACTCAAGATTGCCGGAAGAAATATCAAAAGCCTCAGATATGCAGATGACATCACCCTTATGGCAGAAAGCGAAGAGGCACTAAAGAGCCTCTTGATGAAAGTGAAAGAGGAGAGTGAAAATGCTGGCCTAAAACTCAACATTCAGAAAACTAAGATCATGGCATCCAGTCCCATCACTTCATGGCAAATAGAGGGGGAAACAATGGAAACAGTGAGAGACTTTATTTCCTTGGGCTCCAAAATCACTGCAGATGGTGACTGCAGCCGTGAAATTAAAAGATGCTTGCTCCTTGGAAGGAAAGCTGTGACAAACTGAGACAGCGTATTCAAAAGCAGAGAGATTACTTTACCGACAAAAGTCCATCTAGTCAAAGCTATGGTTTCTCCAGTAGTCATGTATGGATGTGGGAGTTTGACCATAAAGACAGATGAGCACCGAAGAACTGATGCTTTTGAAATGTGGTGCTGGAGAAGACTCTTGAGAATCCCTTGGACTGCAAGGAGATTCAACTTAATCCTAAAGGAAATCAGTCCTGAATATTCATTGGAAGGACTGATGCTGACGCTCCAATCCTTTGGCCACCTGATACAAAGAACTGACTCATGGGAAAAGACCCTGATGTTGGGAAAGACTGAAGGCAAGAAGAGAAGGGGACGACAGAGGATGAGATGGTTGGATGGCATCACTGAATTGGTGGACATAAGTTTGAGCAAGCTCTAGGAGCTGATGACGGACAGGGAAGCCTAGCGTGCTGCAGTCCATGTGGTTGCAAAGAGTCAGACGTGACTGAGCAACTGAACTGAACTGAACCCTTTGTCCATGTATAAGTGGCAGAATGGTGTCCATATTTCATCTTTAAAATGATTTTATTTGAACAGCTAGTCTGGAGGTTATGAAGACAGACTCCACTTCAACCACAGGTTGCAAGAGTTTTAAAACAGGAATTCGGCATCTTTTCTGCTCAACCTACTTATTTTGTCCTTAACTTACATCTAGCTCCAAGGGGGTGAATTAAATGGCTTACTAGCTTTTTTCTTCTTACAAAAAGCTACAATTTTCCGAAATGGCAGACTGCCATTTCAAGCAGAGTCATTAGGCGTCTCTCTTGTGGATTTAAACTGGCTGCTGCTAAAAGCTGAAAGGGCCATTTTTCAAACAGCCCTTAGGTTTTAGGAGCCAAGAGGGTCCTAAAATCTAAAGTGTCTCTACTTTTACTGGGGGAAAGAAAGTTAATTTTTGGAACCAGGAGAGAGTAGATTTTTTCACTAGTATTTCTCTTTCACAGTGATCATTATTAAGAAAACTATGTCAAAGAACTTTGGCTAGAATATATTTACATATCAATATATTTTTCTGAAAATGTCATCAGCTTGTAAGCCACCTTTCATTATTTCTATCTTAAATCGGTGTAAGGTTGCTTCAGAGAGGCAGCTTTCATGATTTTGATTTTGTCAATAACATTTTACATAAATCTTCAATAAATAAATGTAATACATTTTTAGTTAAATGCTTGTAAAGGCCTCCGATGTTAAGCCAACAAAATATACATTATTAATATTATAACAAGTGTTTTTTTGTTTCCATAAAAGTACAGCAAAATTAAGTAACACTACATAATTTATGTTTTTGCTATAATTTATCACCTGTAACCCATAAAGTGACATTCTAGGACTTCAACATCACGAAAAGATTTTTTAAAAGTCTCACGTTTTCCTAAAGAAGTGGTCAAATACCTTGATGCCAAGCTGTACTGGCTGAATGATTTGAAGAAATCATTGAAGAAATATATAATTGATAAATAACAAAGTTCAGGAAGTCTTCCTTGACAATTCCTGGTGACAGGAGCCCAGGTATTACCTGAGCAGAGATAGTTGATGGTGAAAAAGCCCTCATTCGACTGTTGGGGGCCCTCTCTTGGGTTCAAGTGTGTCTTATCAGAAATGGCCCCTTCTAGCAGCAGCTATCCTGGGACTGCCCTTTCTTAGTCCCTATCTCTCCATACATGTGGAAAAAAGCTCTAGTGGACCGTCGTCAGCAAGAATCTGAAATATTGCCAGCAGGGTGCCTCCACCTGCAGCAGGGTGCCTCTGGTCCCTAGACTATGCTTCTTTTTTTTAATTTTATTTTTTATTTTATTTTACTTTACAATACTGTATTGGTTTTGCCATACATAGACATTAATCTGCCATGGGTGTATACGAGCTCCCAATCCTGAACCCCCCTCCCACCTCCCACCCCATACCATCTCTCCAGATCATCCCCGTGCACCAGCCCCAAGCATCCTGTATCCTGTATCGAACATAGACTGGTGCTTTGTTTCTTATATGATATTATACATGTTTCAGTGCCATTCTCCCAAATCATCCCACCTTCTCCCCGCCCTCTCCCTCAGAGTCCAAAAGTCCATTCTATACATCTATGTCTCTTTTGTTGTCTCGCATACAGGGTCATCATTACCATCTTTCTAAATTCCATATATATGTGTCAGTATACTGTATTGGTGTTTTTCTTTCTGGCTTACTTCACTCTGTATAATCGGCTCCAGTTTC
>SJYX01019205.1:231543-272094 GCA_006410675.1 Oreotragus oreotragus | reverse complement strand
GGGGAGTGGGAGGCACAAACCCCTGGGGTAAGACACGCTGGAGATGTGCAGCACGGGGGATATAGCCAAGATTTTGCACCAACTATAAATGGAAAGTAACCTTAAAATTTGTTTAAAAAAAAAAACGAAAACTAAGGGTTAAGAATTAGTCCAAGGTTTCTGGCTTTCGTAACAGATAAACAAATAAATAATAAATGGTGGTGTCAGTCCCTAAAATAGACAGATAAGTGGACAGATAATAAAGGGATGAGTGGACGATTGTGTGCAGCTTCAGAAACACTAGAGAGTACAGATCCACACACGGAAAGATTTCATGCGGGAAAGGGAAGCCTCCTTCACCCAACAGGAAAGAAGAGCAGTTGAATCCTAGTCACGTGGATGTTCCCTTTTATTAACAGGAAGAGTTGGTATAGTCCGCATCCTAAGGGATTCCATCTGCAGAGGGGGTGGGCCTGCACGGGGGCGGTGTCCTACAGGAGGTGGTGGTAGCCATTTGACAAGAACGGAGTAGATCTGAGGAGTTGTTGCCAAGGGTGGGGAAGAATTGATCACAGAAATTCTTGGATGGCCAGGAAATCTTGAGGCTCATTTGTGACTTTATCACAACATCCATCTGACCTATTGTGCAAATCTCTCCAGAAGAGCTCAGCTGTTTGACTTCGGTTGAGGAAAAAAAAAATAGAGGCTCATCCAAGTTTGACTTTTGGTCATTCAATTGTGATGAAAAGATGGAGTGAGAGAACTTAGATTGGTAGCAAAAGCGTGTAAATGAGTGAATGAATAATGGAAAAATTCTACTTCATGAATATTTCATACTCGGTGCCTTGGAAACTCACATATGAAAACAACGGCAGCCAGGCCATGTTCCACAGGACTGCATGTCTTCGTAACCCACACTTGGTCTTCTAAGCTTGCTTGAAGGCAGCCCTCATCTAGCCGTTGGCGTGTGGGCTGTCGCCTCCCCTCTCCCTGTGCTCCATCTGATGAGCCGAAATTGCAGTGAGCTTGACTCTAGCATCCAGGGCTGACCCTGGGGAAGGTTCTAGGATCTCATGACTGGTGACCTGATTGGGAATGAAGGGACCACGGTGACCCTGCCAACACTGCCTGCGTCCCAGCAGAGGCTGAAACCGGCCTCGCTTGATCTGCCTCATCTCGCTGATGCGTATCTTCACATGAGTGAGAGAAAAGCCGGAATACGCCCTGGAAAAGGTTTGCTTTTAAGTGGGAGGGGGAGAGATGGGAAACTCAACAGGCCAGGGGTCATCTATAATTCATTAGGAAGTTACACAAAAGTACAGAAATACAAGTTGCTTGTCTACACAGTTCTCCTACCCTTTTCCTTTGATTCCTGTACCGTGAATACCCAAGCAGAAGGCTTATTTTTGAGAGACACAGAGAAAAAGTCCAGCTAATGAGGTTCTTGTGAGTACACTAAGTTCCCAACACACAAACCTTCCAGTTGCAAACTTTCAAAGAAATTGCAGCTCACGCTCCATTTCCAATCACTGACGAACCTTTTTCTCTACCATTTCCCACCTCCTCTCCTCCTCCGGTCAGAAACTCTTCTTGCCTGTTCACTCAGTGCCAGGCCCTGTGTGCCAGCTGCTGTACTTAATACTGTACTTTTCAGGGTACTGTACAGTAAGATTAAAAGTATTTATTTTTTGTGTTTGTGTCTTATGTATTTTGTGTGTGAAAGTATTATAAACCTATTATAGTACAGAAGGAAAACCATCACAAACCTAGACAGCATATTAAAAAGCAGAGACATCACTTTGCCAACAGAGGTCCATATAGTCAAAGCTATGGTTTTTCCAGTCGTCACGTAAGAATGTGCAAGTTGGACCATAAAGAAGGCTGAGCACCAAACTGATGCTTTTGAATTGCAGTGCTGGAGAAGACTCTTGAGAGTCCCTTGGACAGCAAGGAGATCAAATGAGTCTATCCTAAAGGAAATCAACCCTGAATATTCCTTGGAAGGACTGATGCTGAAGCTGAGGCTACCATACTTGGACCACCTGATGTGAAGAGACCACTCATTGGAAAAGATCCTGTTTGGTCTCACGGTCACACTCAGTATTGCTGAAGGACTCCAAAGATCCTTGCTTTTTCCAGGTTTATATCAATATTTATTAGATAATAAATACTGTTAGTATTAGAAATTAAAACTGAGTCTCACTCGTGCCTCTGTTTTCAATCCGTTACAACATGCTGTTTTGGTTGCAGTATGTGAAGAACATTTGAACTGGTTAGGAGATGTAATTGGAAAAGAGAAGGATATTTTAATAGCCTTTCAGATCATTGTAGATAGCCTCCTTTGATCCCACCCCCATTGACAATGGTAGCTTCTTAAAGGTTAGTTTCAACATGGGATCTGAAAACATTACCACAGGCTTCTCACACTCTGTACACTCATGAGAGAGTCAGAGTTAAGATGACAAGTTACATCTTAGTATAATTATGCAAACAGTTTTGACCTTGCAGAAACCCTGGAAGCATCTAGGGAACCCCCTGCTCCCCAGCGTCCCTGGCACCATACTTTGAGAACCATTGTTTTGGAATCTCCTCCATGGACATATTAAAAAGCAGAGACATCACTTTGCCAACAGAGGTCCATATAGTCAAAGCTATGGTTTTTCCAGTCGTCACGTAAGAATGTGCAAGTTGGACCATAAAGAAGGCTGAGCACCAAACTGATGCTTTTGAATTGCAGTGCTGGAGAAGACTCTTGAGAGTCCCTTGGACAGCAAGGAGATCAAATGAGTCTATCCTAAAGGAAATCAACCCTGAATATTCCTTGGAAGGACTGATGCTGAAGCTGAGGCTACCATACTTGGACCACCTGATGTGAAGAGACCACTCATTGGAAAAGATCCTGTTTGGTCTCACGGTCACACTCAGTATTGCTGAAGGACTCCAAAGATCCTTGCTTTTTCCAGGTTTATATCAATATTTATTAGATAATAAATACTGTTAGTATTAGAAATTAAAACTGAGTCTCACTCATGCCTCTGTTTTCAATCCGTTACAACATGCTGTTTTGGTTGCAGTATGTGAAGAACATTTGAACTGGTTAGGAGATGTAATTGGAAAAGAGAAGGATATTTTAATAGCCTTTCAGATCATTGTAGATAGCCTCCTTTGATCCCACCCCCATTGACAATGGTAGCTTCTTAAAGGTTAGTTTCAACATGGGATCTGAAAACATTACCACAGGCTTCTCACACTCTGTACACTCATGAGAGAGTCAGAGTTAAGATGACAAGTTACATCTTAGTATAATTATGCAAACAGTTTTGACCTTGCAGAAACCCTGGAAGCATCTAGGGAACCCCCTGCTCCCCAGCGTCCCTGGCACCATACTTTGAGAACCATTGTTTTGGAATCTCCTCCATGGAGGTTGCTTAACTCTGAGTGAAACGGATAGATTTAATGATAAGATGATGTGTTAGGGCTTCCCAGGGCGTGCTAGTAGTAAAGAACCCACCCACCTGCCGATGCAGGAGACACAGAGACCTGCATTTGATCCCTGGGTCAGGAAGATCCCCTGGAGGAGGGCATGGCAACCCACTCCAGTATTCTTGCCTGGAGGATCCCATGGACGGAGGAGCCTGGTGGGCTACAGTGCATGGGGTCGCAGAGTTGGACAACGACTGAAGCGACTTAGCACGCACATAATGTGTTAGGATGCTGGAAAAGNGTCAGGAAGATCCCCTGGAGGAGGGCATGGCAACCCACTCCAGTATTCTTGCCTGGAGGATCCCATGGACGGAGGAGCCTGGTGGGCTACAGTGCATGGGGTCGCAGAGTTGGACAACGACTGAAGCGACTTAGCACGCACATAATGTGTTAGGATGCTGGAAAAGATTGAAGGCAAGAGAAGAGGGCAACAGAGGGTGAGACGGTTATCCCTAGTCAGGGACTTTCCTGACTCAGTGCACATGAATCTGAGAAAACTCCAGCAGCTAGTGAAAGGTCAGCGAAGCCTGGCATGCTGCAGTCCCGCAGTCGCAGAGGTGGACGTGACATGGCGGCTGAACAGCCGCCCGTGGGCGAGGCGTCATCAGCTCCATCTCTAGATGACGAGCTTTCACTGGCAAGGGATGACCATAGGGTTGTGACGCGCTAAAGTGGAAACCAGCGCGGAGACCACCCCGTCCAGACCACTGTTTTCAAGAAGAGGACACGGAGGAGACTGAGTGTGGAAGGGCGTTGAGCTGAGTCAGTGATAACCCTGAAGCCACCCTCTAACTTGAGAAAGTCACAATCCACTGCGGACTGTGGAAAGAACACTGGAAACCTTAANTTGTGACGCGCTAAAGTGGAAACCAGCGCGGAGACCACCCCGTCCAGACCACTGTTTTCAAGAAGAGGACACGGAGGAGACTGAGTGTGGAAGGGCGTTGAGCTGAGTCAGTGATAACCCTGAAGCCACCCTCTAACTTGAGAAAGTCACAATCCACTGCGGACTGTGGAAAGAACACTGGAAACCTTAATTGTACGGAGTGTTTGTATTGCCCTGGTTACTCTCGTCACGCACCCCGACAAGAAAACAACACACTCTGGTGTTACTATAATTCTTTAAATCCTGGAGAAACAAATATCTTTTTTTAAAAATTCATATTATTTTCTAGCTATATGCTTTGGTGTATGTTTGACCTTAAAAGAAGCCAGCTTGGAGTTCTGAAAGACAAGGAAACTGAAGAAAAAAAAAAAAGAGAAAAAATGAAGAGGAACAACCTTCTATAATCAATATTGTCTTTGGACTTGCTGAGTGCGCAGCCTGTGCAACCGTATGTGACCTCCTTGGCCAAGTTTCCAACAGAGACAGAATGTTTATAAAATAGTCAGATGCTAAGTTGTAGTTCCCAGATGATCACAGCAGTGTAAAAACATCATATCCCTGTATGGTTTGTCCAGAAGACATGTATTCCTAATCTTAGTACTCTAGGTCCTCAGATAAAATCGTGTATTTGCAGGAATGACCACATCACACTGTGAGCTCCTAGTGAGTCTACCTTGAACTGAAACTGATCCAGCTGTTTTCAGAGCCCTGCACCATCCTCCCCTCTCTCGCCCCTCACTCTCTCCACCACCCAAGAGGCTTTCAAATCATGTTTTACAAAACCTCTTCAGAAGCCATGGAGAGAGGTGAGGAGGAGTACAGGGTACTCCACACAAGCCTCAGCCAGCACAGATTCACTCTCTTACATGAGAATTCTGGTAAGATCTTGTATTTTGAAAGCATTTCATGGTAAGACACATGCAATGGTCTCTACGACACCTTGAATTTGTGCAGGTGGAGTTAGGGGTCTCCATGTTTTTCCTCCTAAATTTTCTCTCTTAGGTTCCCATCAGCCTCCCAGCCTCTTGGCATCTTTTCCATTCTGCCTTTGCCATCCGTTGTATTTTCCTATCCCTCCCAGCTTCGCACCATCTGCAGATGTGACCAGCTTGACAGCTCTGTCCTAATTCAGTAATAAAAATGCTGAAGACCACAGAGTCCACAAACAAGCCCCAGGCACCTCCCTCAGGGGTATTAATCCATTAACTGACGCTCTCTGGGATTGAGTTTTCAAACCAGTTCCCAATCCACGCAGCTCCGTCCAACCCTGAGCCCACGTGGTGATTCAGATATGTTAAATCAGGTCTGGCAAAACGGGCGGACCTAAGATGAGTCCATCTGCAGGAGCTGGTTGTCTGAGGACTTCTGCTTGGGGGTGGAGGGGGAAGGAAGATTGGGTGAGGACGTCTGAGGAGAAGATGCTGAAAAGACCCCTCTCCCTTCATCAGTCCCAGGGGCAGGCAGCAAGGTCTGGGGGCAGGGGGTCCCCAAGCAAAAGTTGACGAAGGACTCAGACCACAGCCCTGCTCCCACCCCAGGAGAAAGGGCAGCTAGGGGTCAGCAGAGGCGTGCGCCTTCCTTAGGAGTCTTGAGAAACAGCATCTTGGGAGCAAACGTCCAATTCTCGGAAGGATGCCCTTGTTCAGAAGATACCTGGGGAAACCAGGGCTGGGGAGGGGGACGCGAGGGCGCCTCCTTCATGGACCTGCCAGGTGGGCACACGAGCGTGTCTGAGACACCCCCAGGGACAAGTGGAGAGGAGCACGAAGCGGCTAACGCTGAGACTGGGGTGACCGAAGTTAAGGGAGGCCTCTATACCCCAGACTGACAAACCTGGATGATGCGGAAATACATACTTTGTAATCAGTACACTTTTCCCTCCCAAAGGATATTGAGAAACACTTTACTAGCTTACTGAACTCAGAGCACAATCCTCCAATGCACACGCTGGTCTTTGCTGTTTTCCCAAAGATTCCTGACTGCTGTTTCTGTACGTTTTCTGGGGGTGAAAGATTTTTATATAATTGTCATTACTCCCCTGGGTTTAAATTCCTGCTTTTTTCAGAGTCACTAGACTCTTACCAATCTAAAGAAACATCCCTGTCACAAAGTGATCTGTGGGAGAAGTAGAGGAAGCGAGTGGAACCCTGAAAAAGTTTGATGCTGGAAGCTGTGGCAGCAAAGACGAAAGCAAGAGTTTTCCCAAACTCACCTGCTCCCCTGGAGCACAATAAGCAACAGATTTCAGAGCTCTTCCAGGCAGTAGGGGTGGGGCAAGAACCCCTTCTAGCCAACCCGCCAGGTGAAGTTGAGGGTCAGCTGACTTTTAGAAGCAATGATTTAGGGCAGCGTCTCTTTTCATGTATGATAAAGCCAAGATTGAGACCGCTGGAGCAGTTCACCCAGGTCCCAACTTCATTCCCCACTTTCACCTTCTCCCCCTTCCAACGACGGCCACCAGAGGTTCACCTGTGTGCTCCTCTGTGCTTTTACCAAAACCTTTTTGCAGGACCACAGGACTGGTTCCAAAATCTTGCTGTTTTAGAATAGGCACCTGAAGACCCCAGGCCCCACAGCGAGGGTCGGAGGGACCACGGCCTCCCACACCCCTTCTTTTCTCCACCAGCACAGTCTGTTTTCATCTGTTTCATGTATTCAGTTCTGTGAAAAAGTTCCCCAAGCAAGGCTCTCTGTAAAAGAAGAATTTGAGAGCAACTGACCTGAGACATCTGCATATTTGATCGTACTTGAAAAGTTCACCTGTCTCAAAACAGAAAAGAAAGAAATGCTTCCCAATCTGTTACTTCAGTGTTCCTGGGATGGTCATTAAGCCTCGCTGCTACTGAGAAATGGAGTATTTCCTGCCATATCAGTAAACAAGGGTGTCGCAGTCAACAGAGTTGCAGCTGCCAGGGACAGTGAGCCGGTGAGCCCGGGGGCACTCAGGACCGAGAGGACCAGCCATCAGGCTGCAGCCATCCCTCCCATGAGCCCCAAGGGAGCTCAGGATGAGAACAAACCCAGGATGCTGGCCAAGGAGAGCTGAGGGGTTTCTGAAAGGAATGATGTCAGTGAGCCCAGACTTTTGCATCTTCCCATTCACGGAAAAGCGCCAAATTCCTTCACTTGGGATAGCTGGCTTCCCTTCTTTAACAATAGTCTTTTGATGTTCAGACTGGGGCTTCCCTGGTGGCTCAGATGGTAAAGAATCTGCCTGAAATGCAGGAGACTTGAGTTCGATCCCTGGCTTGGGAAGACCCCTGGAGAAAGGAAGGACAGCCCACTCCAGTATCCTTGCCTGGAGAATCCCACGGACAGAGGACCCCGGTGGGCTTAATAAAATGCAAAGAACTTCTGCAGTGATGTAACCCAAAGATTCAAGGCCAGGAGCTCCTGTGTTCCCCATGACGATGCCAAGACTGGCCTTTGGGATTCTCTCCTTATGAGAAATCTACAGGGACTGTGGGTGTCATACGCCTCCATCCTGGAGAGGCTGACTCCAAGAAGCAACTACTAGTCTCAGAGAAGGAAAGTACAACTCAGATAAGACCTGCTGGAAAAGTATCTCTTGCCTTTCCCCTGCCTGACATCTTGGAGAATTCTAAGTGCCAGCAGTAATTCTCCAGAATGAAAGCTTAGAATTCAGGTCAGACTGTCTTCTTCAGCCAATTCTATCCACTGACCCATGAGAGAAGTATCGCTTCTCAATGTAGTTGTTAAAATGCCTGCTGAACAGCTACTATTTCCCTAACACCTATGCCAAGGAAGAAAAGCTGTGACAAACCTAGTCAGCATATTAAAAAGCAGAGACATCACTTTGTTGACAAAGGTCTGCATAGTCAGAGCTATGGTTTTTCTAGTAGTCATGTACAGATGTGAGAATTGGACCATAAAGAAGGCAGAGTGCCAAGGAATTGATGCTTTTGAACTATGGTATTAGAGAAGACTCTTGAGAGCCCCTTGGACTGCCAGGAGATCCAACTAGTCCATCCTAAAGGAAATCAGTCCTGAATATTCATTGGAAGAACTGATGCTGAAGCTGAAACTCTAATCCTTTGGCCACCTGATGTAAATAGCTGACTCATTTGAAAAGACCCTGATGCTGGGAAAGATTGAAGGCGGGAGGAGAAGGGGATGGCAGAGGATGAGATGGTTGGATGACCTCAACAACTCCACAGACATGAGTTTGAGTAAATTCTAGTAGACAGTGAAGGACAGGGAGGCCTGGTGCGCTGAAGTCCATGGGGTCACAAAGAGTCAGACACGACTGAGTTCAGTTCAGTTCAGTTCAGTCGCTCAGTCGTGTCCTACTCTTTGCTGAGGGACTGCACAAAAAGAATCCAAAGGCAATAGATGTATAAGACACCATCCATCTTCTCAAGGAGAACAAAATGTTTGAGAAAGAGGAAGTAACACATGCTTCAAGACAAAAATCCTCATGCTGAGGGTGTGGGCCGTACATACAGTGAGAGTTATGGGGGCTCGGGAAGGCAGACTTGGGTTATCACAAGCATTAATGAAGGCAATTTTCATGGAGATAGAATTAGAATAACAAAGAAATGATCATTCTGAGGTTCAAATAAATCGCCATTTATTGAATGCTTTTCATGCCCCAGCTTACCATGTGATGAGATTTAACAAAATATAGAAACTGGAAAAGAACTTGGAAAACAGAGAGAGAGATGTTATATGATTGTCTGAGGATGGTGACAGCATTAGTCGCTCAGTTGTGTCCAACCCTCTGCAACCCCAGGGACTGTAGCCCGCCAGGCTCCTCTGTGCACAGAGCACCCCACACAAGAGCCCTGCCATTCCCTCCTCGGGGGGATCTTCCCAACACGGGGATCAAACCCAGGTCTTCTGCATCGCAGGCAGATTCCTTACCATCTGAGTCACCAGAGGTTGACAGGTGATTGTCTTTCTTCTGAAATTTTTTCTTGAGTAGTATTAAATATGCCCAAAGGAAGAGGAAAAAAAAAGAATTTGTAAGATGTAGGCAGATAAGAAGTAATGAGAAATGTTTTATAATTAAAGAAGGGACTGTGGGCAAAAATATGACAGAATACAGCCTGTGCTACAGGTAGTGAAGGGTTCAAGTTGGGAGAAAAAAAATGAAAAAGTAAGACAAATTCTTAGTATAGGGAACCTTGGGTGTTGCAGAGAGGAATTTATACTTAATCATATCTATGCTGGGAATTCGTTAGTTTCCTGGAAAGAAGGTACAGCTGAAAGATAATGTTTGGAAAGATTGCTCTTGTAACATACAGAAAAGATTTTAAGTGGAGAGAGACTGAGGGGAAAAAAAACCTCACAGGGTTGTGATTGTAGATGAGGAAAGTCAGCAAATCAGAGCTTAAGAGCTTGGACTAGAACCCTGTGCGAGAGGTAGAATGTGACCTTGGGTGTGCCCGCTATTCACCATGCTGCTTCTTTGCAAATCTGTCACATGTGATTGGAACCAGAAAGAATCTTGGGGACCATCAATCCCACAGCTTCTCAGAATCCCCTACCAGTGTCCCTAAGGGCTGAGGGCACAGCCGCCTAGAAGCCAAATTTTATGTGAGATAGATTTTGCATTTCAAGCAGCACTTGTTTCTTCTGTTGTGTATACCATTTGTTTTGACATGAAGTAAACATTTAACATCTTTGCCACATAAAAGTAACGATAGGTATATTCTCTTCTGTTTATCCATGGGCAAAGAAAGCCTTGCTCCAGCCGTTCAAATGAGTGACAGCCATGCTTCTTTTATTATCTATTTACTTATTTATCGCTGACCCACACAGCATGCAGGATATAGTCCACAGACCAGGGACTGAACCTGTGTCCCCTGCCTTCCACCAGTGGAAGTGTGGAGTCTTAGCCACTGTACCACCAGGGAAATCCCAGCCAGGCTCTTTTTAAATCCCCACAAAGAAGAGTCATTATCTTCTAGATCATAGGCGTCTATGTTAGTGAGAAAGTTGTCATACGAGTGAAAGTCACTCAGTCGTGTCTGACTCTTTGCAACCCCGTGGACAGTAGCCCGCCAGGCTCCTCTGTCCATGGAATTCTTCAGGCAAGAACACTGGAGTGGGTTGCCATTTCCTTATCCAGGGGATCGTCCCAACCCCAGGATCCAACCCCATTTTCTGCATTGTAGGTAGATTCTTTATCGTCTGTGCCACCAGGGAAGGCCCGTATGTCATATAATTATTTTAAATATTTGATGTCATTCACTCACTCAGTCGTGTCTCACTCTTTGCAGCTCCATGGACTGCAGCACACCAGGCCTCCCTGTCCATCACCAACTCCCAGAGTTTGCTCAAACTCATGTCCGTCGAGTCAGTGATGTCAGCCAACCATCTCATCCTCTGTTGTCCCCTTCTCCTACACTCAATCTTTCTGATCATCAGGGTATTTTTCAATGAGTCAGCTCCTTGCTTCAGGTGGCCAAAGTATTGGAGCTTCAGCATCAGTCCTTCCAGTGGATATTGAGGGTTAATTTCCTTTAAGATTGATTGATCTCCTTGCCATCTGAGGGACTCTCAAGAGTCTTCTCCAGCATCACAGTTTGAAGGCATCAATTCCTGGGCACTCTGCCTTCTTTATGGTTCAACACTCACATCTGTACGTGACTTCTGGGAAACCCATAGCTTTGACTATATGGACCTTTAGGTTTGTCATAGCTTTTCTTCCAAAGAGCAAGTGTCTTTTAATTTCATGACTGCAGTTACTGTCCACAGTGATTTTGGAGCCCAAGAAAGTAAAATCTTCCAGTTTAAATAAAATCTTTTTAAAATTGCTGACCACTGGGTCTACTGCAATAGGGGGTCAGAGTGCAGAGATGGGAAAAGCAAACAATATCTGGAACAACTCACGGCTTCTGCGGAGAATACCTTCCCACAAGTCAGTTCTGGTGTGTTCCCCGCAAGCTCCAGTGAATACAGGGATGGAGTCATGGCCAAAAAATAAATAAATAAAAGGGAAATCAAGAGGGCTGATTAGAGATATAGGATAAAGAAAGCATCAGTAGGATTTGGTAACAGAATGATACAAAATGACTGTTTTTGTAAAAGAGAAGGCAATGGAGAAAAACTGATAACTGGGTAATTCCAGTCTGGGGAATGGGGGAAGAGTAAAACTGTGAGCAGAAATAACCAAGCCTAGAAAGAAAGTGTGCAGCAGAGGGAAAAACACGTTCAATTTTGTTCCTGCTGCATCTCCACTGACAAAACAGTCAGGGGAAGATTCCCAAGACATGTATCTGGAGTCATCACTAGAAGAGAGGAAACACTAAGGATGCTGTTTCCAGGGCGGCACGCACAGCCAGCCAGAGAGGTCCCCCCAGCTGGATGGTGAGCGCATGGCTGTGGGCCGGCAGGGCGGGCAGGCTGCCTGAGGCGAGGTCCTAGTGCTTGGTGGTCAAGTTAAAGAAAAGCAAGTCTTCAGGGGCATAGAATCTGCACCAAGGCCAATGTGAATGCAGGGGAAACTTCACCAGTTAAAACCAAAGTATCTTCTTTGAATGTCAAGATTTTTATATACAAAAAAAAAAAAAAAAAGAGAGAGAGAAGAAGAAGAACTGCTAACTTGAAGGAGAATGCTTTCAGAGTTGGGATGGGAAGAACTGTGAGATGACAGAGAATTTTACAGGGACACAGGTGGGCGGTGGATAAGCCGAACGGAAGCTGTAGACAGTCATAGAAAACTCCAGGCAGTAATAACCCCACTCTTCTGCTCTCATCTCCTAAAGGGAACCTGCATAGCACTCACAAAGAGGCAGCTTTAAATAAGCTGTATCAGCAGCGGCTGGACTGCTTCACGGACTTGGTTTTGGCATTGCTTAAAAAAAAAAAAAAAGTAAATCTGCAGAAGTTAAGGGGTCCCCAGGTGGCTCAGTGGTAGAGAATCAGCCTGCTAACACAGGAGATGCAGGAGACACAGGTTCAGTCCTTGGGTCGGGAGGATCCCCTGGAGAAGGAAATGGCAGCCCACCCCAGGATTCTTGCCTGGGAAATCCCATGGACAGAGGAGCCTGGTGGTCTGCAGTCCGGGGGGAAAAAAAAAAAAAAAAAGAGAGAGAGAGAGAAGAAGAAGAACTGCTAACTTGAAGGAGAATGCTTTCAGAGTCGGGATGGGAAGAACTGTGAGATGACAGAGAATTTTACAGGGACACAGGTGGGCGGTGGATAAGCCGAACGGAAGCTGTAGACAGTCATAGAAAACTCCAGGCAGTAATAACCCCACTCGTCTGCTCTCATCTCCTAAAGGGAACCTGCATAGCACTCACAAAGAGGCAGCTTTAAATAAGCTGTATCAGCAGCGGCTGGACTGCTTCACGGACTTGGTTTTGGCATTGCCTAAAAAAAAAAAAAAGTAAATCTGCAGAAGTTAAGGGGTCCCCAGGTGGCTCAGTGGTAGAGCTGTCTCTTATACACATCTAGATGTGTATAAGAGACAGGGTGTGGGCCGTACATACAGTGAGAGTTATGGGGGCTCGGGAAGGCAGACTTGGGTTATCACAAGCATTAATGAAGGCAATTTTCATGGAGATAGAATTAGAATAACAAAGAAATGATCATTCTGAGGTTCAAATAAATCGCCATTTATTGAATGCTTTTCATGCCCCAGCTTACCATGTGATGAGATTTAACAAAATATAGAAACTGGAAAAGAACTTGGAAAACAGAGAGAGAGATGTTATATGATTGTCTGAGGATGGTGACAGCATTAGTCGCTCAGTTGTGTCCAACCCTCTGCAACCCCAGGGACTGTAGCCCGCCAGGCTCCTCTGTGCACAGAGCACCCCACACAAGAGCCCTGCCATTCCCTCCTCGGGGGGATCTTCCCAACACGGGGATCAAACCCAGGTCTTCTGCATCGCAGGCAGATTCCTTACCATCTGAGTCACCAGAGGTTGACAGGTGATTGTCTTTCTTCTGAAATTTTTTCTTGAGTAGTATTAAATATGCCCAAAGGAAGAGGAAAAAAAAAGAATTTGTAAGATGTAGGCAGATAAGAAGTAATGAGAAATGTTTTATAATTAAAGAAGGGACTGTGGGCAAAAATATGACAGAATACAGCCTGTGCTACAGGTAGTGAAGGGTTCAAGATCTTGGGAGAAAAAAAAATGAAAAAGTAAGACAAATTCTTAGTATAGGGAACCTTGGGTGTTGCAGAGAGGAATTTATACTTAATCATATCTATGCTGGGAATTCGTTAGTTTCCTGGAAAGAAGGTACAGCTGAAAGATAATGTTTGGAAAGATTGCTCTTGTAACATACAGAAAAGATTTTAAGTGGAGAGAGACTGAGGGGAAAAAAAACCTCACAGGGTTGTGATTGTAGATGAGGAAAGTCAGCAAATCAGAGCTTAAGAGCTTGGACTAGAACCCTGTGCGAGAGGTAGAATGTGACCTTGGGTGTGCCCGCTATTCACCATGCTGCTTCTTTGCAAATCTGTCACATGTGATTGGAACCAGAAAGAATCTTGGGGACCATCAATCCCACAGCTTCTCAGAATCCCCTACCAGTGTCCCTAAGGGCTGAGGGCACAGCCGCCTAGAAGCCAAATTTTATGTGAGATAGATTTTGCATTTCAAGCAGCACTTGTTTCTTCTGTTGTGTATACCATTTGTTTTGACATGAAGTAAACATTTAACATCTTTGCCACATAAAAGTAACGATAGGTATATTCTCTTCTGTTTATCCATGGGCAAAGAAAGCCTTGCTCCAGCCGTTCAAATGAGTGACAGCCATGCTTCTTTTATTATCTATTTACTTATTTATCGCTGACCCACACAGCATGCAGGATATAGTCCACAGACCAGGGACTGAACCTGTGTCCCCTGCCTTCCACCAGTGGAAGTGTGGAGTCTTAGCCACTGTACCACCAGGGAAATCCCAGCCAGGCTCTTTTTAAATCCCCACAAAGAAGAGTCATTATCTTCTAGATCATAGGCGTCTATGTTAGTGAGAAAGTTGTCATACGAGTGAAAGTCACTCAGTCGTGTCTGACTCTTTGCAACCCCGTGGACAGTAGCCCGCCAGGCTCCTCTGTCCATGGAATTCTTCAGGCAAGAACACTGGAGTGGGTTGCCATTTCCTTATCCAGGGGATCGTCCCAACCCCAGGATCCAACCCCATTTTCTGCATTGTAGGTAGATTCTTTATCGTCTGTGCCACCAGGGAAGGCCCGTATGTCATATAATTATTTTAAATATTTGATGTCATTCACTCACTCAGTCGTGTCTCACTCTTTGCAGCTCCATGGACTGCAGCACACCAGGCCTCCCTGTCCATCACCAACTCCCAGAGTTTGCTCAAACTCATGTCCGTCGAGTCAGTGATGTCAGCCAACCATCTCATCCTCTGTTGTCCCCTTCTCCTACACTCAATCTTTCTGATCATCAGGGTATTTTTCAATGAGTCAGCTCCTTGCTTCAGGTGGCCAAAGTATTGGAGCTTCAGCATCAGTCCTTCCAGTGGATACTGAGGGTTAATTTCCTTTAGGATTGATTGATCTCCTTGCCATCTGAGGGACTCTCAAGAGTCTTCTCCAGCATCACAGTTTGAAGGCATCAATTCCTGGGCACTCTCCCTTCTTTATGGTTCAACACTCACATCTGTACGTGACTTCTGGGAAACCCATAGCTTTGACTATATGGACCTTTAGGTTTGTCATAGCTTTTCTTCCAAAGAGCAAGTGTCTTTTAATTTCATGACTGCAGTTACTGTCCACAGTGATTTTGGAGCCCAAGAAAGTAAAATCTTCCAGTTTAAATAAAATCTTTTTAAAATTGCTGACCACTGGGTCTACTGCAATAGGGGGGTCAGAGTGCAGAGATGGGAAAAGCAAACAATATCTGGAACAACTCACGGCTTCTGCGGAGAATACCTTCCCACAAGTCAGTTCTGGTGTGTTTCCCGCAAGCTCCAGTGAATACAGGGATGGAGTCATGGCCAAAAAATAAATAAATAAAAGGGAAATCAAGAGGGCTGATTAGAGATATAGGATAAAGAAAGCATCAGTAGGATTTGGTAACAGAATGATACAAAATGACTGTTTTTGTAAAAGAGAAGGCAATGGAGAAAAACTGATAACTGGGTAATTCCAGTCTGGGGAATGGGGGAAGAGTAAAACTGTGAGCAGAAATAACCAAGCCTAGAAAGAAAGTGTGCAGCAGAGGGAAAAATACGTTCAATTTTGTTCCTGCTGCATCTCCACTGACAAAACAGTCAGGGGAAGATTCCCAAGACATGTATCTGGAGTCATCACTAGAAGAGAGGAAACACTAAGGATGCTGTTTCCAGGGCGGCACGCACAGCCAGCCAGAGAGGTCCCCCCAGCTGGATGGTGAGCGCATGGCTGTGGGCCGGCAGGGCGGGCAGGCTGCCTGAGGCGAGGTCCTAGTGCTTGGTGGTCAAGTTAAAGAAAAGCAAGTCTTCAGGGGCATAGAATCTGCACCAAGGCCAATGTGAATGCAGGGGAAACTTCACCAGTTAAAACCAAAGTATCTTCTTTGAATGTCAAGATTTTTATATACAAAAAAAAAAAAAAAAAGAGAGAGAGAAGAAGAAGAACTGCTAACTTGAAGGAGAATGCTTTCAGAGTTGGGATGGGAAGAACTGTGAGATGACAGAGAATTTTACAGGGACACAGGTGGGCGGTGGATAAGCCGAACGGAAGCTGTAGACAGTCATAGAAAACTCCAGGCAGTAATAACCCCACTCTTCTGCTCTCATCTCCTAAAGGGAACCTGCATAGCACTCACAAAGAGGCAGCTTTAAATAAGCTGTATCAGCAGCGGCTGGACTGCTTCACGGACTTGGTTTTGGCATTGCTTAAAAAAAAAAAAAAAGTAAATCTGCAGAAGTTAAGGGGTCCCCAGGTGGCTCAGTGGTAGAGAATCAGCCTGCTAACACAGGAGATGCAGGAGACACGGGTTCAGTCCTTGGGTCGGGAGGATCCCCTGGAGAAGGAAATGGCAGCCCACCCCAGGATTCTTGCCTGGGAAATCCCATGGACAGAGGAGCCTGGTGGTCTGCAGTCCGGGGGGTCACAAAGCGTTGGACACAACTTAGCGGCTGAGCACACACGCACGTGGAGGTTCAGCTGGAGCTCTGGCCATCCATGTTTTCCTGCGGGAAGCCCACAACAGCCTCTGAACTAGAGACAAAACACATCTGCCTCGGTGCTTTCTATTTCCACCACAAAAGGAAAAGAGACAGGGGTGGATAGGACTTCAGCCAATTTACTAAGGCTCTTTCCAATGCACACAGGGATTCCATGAGTTTATATGTACACCCGTGGCGGGTTCATGTCAATGTATGCCAAATCCAATACAGTACTGTAAAGTAAAATAAAGTAAAAAAATAATAATAATAAATAAATAAAAAAAACCAAAGCAAAGCCCACGGTGATCATTTTTATTGGTGAAATGTTTCAGTGCAAGGTACTCTAGAAAAGCAGAACGCCAGAGGTGATACCAAATGTTTCCTAATCTAACGCTTAACAGTAAGGTGTTCAGGCTATGAGGCTTCCCTGGTGGTTCAGTGTAGAGAACCTGTCTGTCAATGCAGGAGACTCAGGATCGATCCCTGAGTTGGGAAGATCCCCTGGAGAAGGAAATGGCAACCCACTCCAGGATTCTTGCCTGGGAAATCCCATGGACAGAGGAGCCTGGTGAGCTACAGCCCGTGGTATCACAAAGAGTCAGACACGACTTGGCAGCTAAACGACATCAGTTCGGGCCATGGGAGTTGCCCCCATGGTGAAATCCCTCTGGGTAAGCCTCAGAATCCGGCTGCCTTGTTACGTAACGTGCATATTTAGCATACCAGCCTGTGTACTCATGTGCTACTAGCGATCCTCATGATCACTAATGAATGCATTGAGCTCCAGCCACCTTAACACACGAACACAGTTCAGCTTGGACCAAAACATCTTTTCTGAGTTTTTCCTTTCTAACATGCCCCTTTTAATAGGGGCAGCAAGTTAAACTATACACTCCCAACAAAAATTGCCTTTTTCTGTTTTGTGTTGAAATATAAGCCTTGGTCACGCTGTGTTGAAAAGTCCAACCCAGCAATGTAATCCCAATAAAAAGCGAAGTTACCGCCACACTCAGTGAAAACAGTAACTTGCAGAGAATCCAGAAAGAACAGCAGCATCAGCACGGAGCTGTCAGGAGCGAGGCTTCATGTGAGCATGACAAAAAACGGACCTTTCACAGTATTCCCAACTTAACAAAAGTTGCCAGTATTTTGCCTTTTTGCTTTGCTTTTAATTAAAAATTGGTTTAAAAGAGATAAATCTTTTTTCTTAAAAATATATGTCTTTTCATGGATGTTAGGAAGAAAATGCACAACCTACACACACAGGCTCATGATGCTCGAGAGGAAAATTGAATCAAGAATTCTATTAGAGCCCTCGGAAATAGATCTCTTTGTCATTGAAATAGCCAAGAGTAATTCAGACCTGCACTGAAATGACAAAACGTCTGTGTAACTGTATTTATAAAATAAACTCTCTCGATTTATATTACAGTAAAATATCATCACTTAATTATTTACATAGAGGTTTTTTATAGCTCTTTAAAATTCCTGTAGAGCATCCAGGTCAAGCTGGTAAAATACTACAAATATTACATTTAAAATAATTTCCACTATACTTCTTTCTGGAAAAAAAAAACCAGTTTGTAGAATTCAAACAGTTTCAGCTGCTTGAGATGGTGAAATATCTTAGCGCTTTTCAAAAATCACATTAATAAAGGGCACTTATTTCACAGAATTAAAGTTTACTGAATAATAAATATAACTTTAAGTGATGCAAGCTGTCAAAACCCTTGAATGTCAAAGTTAAGACAGATATCCCTTCATGATTTTTGTTGCTTCTGAAAAAGAAAGGAAGCAGAAAGGGAATGATTAAGGAAAGGCAACCTTACCTTTGGATTCCTTCATCTTTGTATATTTATCATAAATAACAATTTAAATGTCCTTTGAGGTTAATATTTTCTGGTTCAATGGGAAAGCACAGAAAAAATTAATACATTCATGCATAATAGGAGGCAATGGAGACTGGAGCATATCTGTAGCAAATTTTATTTTCAAATAACCATAAAAGGTATCCAGTTTAATTAATAAGATCATGCAAGATGTAAACATGATGTTCCAAAGGAAAAAAAAATCATTCTTGAAAATTCTAGTGGATGAGGAAAAATTCACAGAGATGCACACCAGGAACTTTCTACATATGGCTAATACCTGGATCTTTATTCTCGCCTGCTTTTTATCATTTCAGCACGATAAAAGTAGTGCAAAGAAGCAAAAGTTAATAACCCAAGGGAAGGAAAACTCATTAATGTGATGCATGATACAGGAGAGTTTACTACATTAATATTCAAAAAGGAATATTGAGAGTGAAGAGTGATGTTAGATAAAAATATCTATTTTGAAACAGAATTAAAAAGAAATTTAGTTGTGGTGACTATATTGCTACTTACATCATTTTTATTCACAGGCTTTCCCTTAAGTACCATGCACAGTTCCAAACTTTTTTCTTTTCTGGCTATAGAAACAGATAAAATGAGATGGAAATCCTTCCAGAGGGCATTCAAAATAATGTTAAGAGTTATAATGTATTTTGAGAATATGGTAGATGGCAATATTATCCTGAAAAAAATTACATGGGCAAAATCAGTGTTATAAAAATATTTTTAAATCAGCGTTGCACTGTAAAGAAAATAACTTCCTAATTTTGAGATTCACTATTGTGGCTTTATATCAGAAGGGTGTTATTTATTTGAGTATTCAGAGTCGGTTCCCAATTACTAAATGTATAAAATAGATCCAAAAGGCCAATCCAGAGTTTATCTATAAGCTATATATAGCTGTATGGTTTCAAAGCAAACACAATGTCATTTCTGCAATTTGGACTAAGTCCTAGCGTCCTCATTTAACCCTGGCGTCTAGAGACCATAAAATATTTTGGATCCCCTTGGTACACAAACTCTCTACAAGTAAAGCTTGCTTTGTTTATAACATAGTTGAAAATTAAATAGCGAAACTGCATACAAAATTAGTTCTTTACATTTATTTTTATAACAATCTTATTCCTAGGATTCTCGTAAGAGCCTAGGATGACATGACTCCAAATTTCCATTCCAGAATTTCCCACTTCTTTTTTTTAACAATTTTTATTGAAGTATAGTTGATTTACAGTGTTAATTTCTGCTGTACACCAAAGTGATTCAGTTATACACACACAGATATATATATAGATATTCTTGTTCATCAGAATTTCCCACTTGTAACACTTCTCCCCATGATGCTCTGGCAGGCACACTGCAACAGAAAACAAGATGCTATTTCTGTGTGGCTGTTAAAATGCTGTGCATCCAAAGATTACTATAAAAGAGCATGCGGTGGATTCCACAAGGTTTATTAAATAAAGCTAAATCTACTTTGTAGGTGATGAAACATCACCAAGGTTTTAAAAACTGTTTGCTTTGGGTCCTTTACTATGGAGTCATGTCTTTATTTGAGGTATATATTAAAAAAAAAAAAAAAAAAAAACCCACCTACTCTGCAAGTCAGCCTGAAGGTGGTAACTCACCTAAGCCGACAGCTGCTGACTCTCAGCGAAGGTTTTTTTTTTTTTTTTTTTTTTTTTGCCCAAGATCAATTTGCAAGAATTCAGCCAACCCAGACATCTGGGAGGTAGAAGCTACAAAAACGTAGTGCCCTGCCGCCAGCCAAGAGGTCCACGTCCTTCTCTTCCACACCAGTGAGGGTGCAGTCCTGCAGACTCGGAGCCCGCTGTCCATCACGGGAAAGCACCACGGACCTTCCGATTCGGCATCGCGTGCTTCTTTCTCTTCCCACTCGCAATTAACGCTCCTTTCTTTTCCTCTTTAAAAATGTGCCTGTTTCAAATTTGCATGATTTTTTTTTTCAGACGCCTAATTTCAGCTCTGTTCTTTCCCTCTGTGGTCTCTTCCCGCATTTCACATTCCAGACAAATATTTAAAGGTCTGTAAAACCAGGCGAGGTTCCAAAATATTTCTAAATGAAACTGCCATGGGTGACAGCACAGGGAAAGAAGGAACGCGGGAGGACAAGGATTGGAATAAACTGGCTGGAAACGTATCGGAAAAGCTGTTGAAGTTACTATAGCTGTGGATGAGGTTTCAGTGAGGCGTAAACATTCAAGTTACTGACAAAAGGAACATGTTTCATCATCACTCAAACCAGTCTACTTGTCATGGTGCCCTGCTTTGTTTTCTATTAGTAAGTTGCTCTCTTTAAATTTGTTTTTCTTATTTAGTATTCAGAAAGTGAAAGCATTTAAGAAAACATTCAAAATTCTGAGAATACATGTAAATGAAATATTTAATGTCTATCATTCATAAAAGTTACATCATTTACATAGGGTTCATTTGTATATAATAAAAATTTCATCATAATGAAAAAATTTCTGGAAAGGTATATGTTAATTTGTTTAACATACGCTTTGGATACACAGCTAAATATGCGTCGTTAAAAAATTCTATCTTCAAATATTCCCTTTAACCATTAAAAAACCTCATTCCTAAATATTTGTTTTTCTTTCCACTTGCTCTTTTGTTTGCAATATATGTAATCTGAACCATGCAAAGACAGGATCTCATCACAGTTCAGAATATATTTGTGTACTTTCAATAAATTTGCTCATTGCATAGCAAACATGTAAACTTACAGAGGATCTATAAATTTTACCCTAATCATCTAAAAAAGCTGCTGAAATTTTACATGACAGTATACTGAGGTTTCTTTATGTTGTGATTTGGATTTTGTTTTTTTAAAAAATACTTTTAGTCTATGTGTCAATTGAATACAACAAATAAAAGGTCATGAAAAGTCCAAAACCAAGTACATAATCTTATCCTAGATTACCAGAACTTAACCTCATTATATCATTTGGAATTTTTCCTAAGTATAACAAACTTGGAAATGGGTTGTGCTCCCTCTTAAGACAGTGTTCAAAATTAATTCCAAAAGTGTGTGTTTAACATAAAGTTAACTATGTTTCCATCGAATAAGCTGTTTATTAATGAAAGCTATTTATCACACAAGAAACAGCAAAGAGGGGTCATACAGAGATGCACACTAGAGGTGACAGGTGTGAAAGTGCATGCAGAGGGTTCTGTTTCAGAAGGAAGTAATGAACAATAACACTAGAATTACTGGGGTCTGATCCCTATCCTCTTAAATGAGCGACAGCTTTTCTTTGAATTTACAGTTGGAGAATGTCATTAACAGACAGGACTAAAACACATCAGCAAGCAGGTGAAATGAATGCTTTTGGACTTTATTTTACAAGCACTGTGCTTGACAAATGTGTGGGAATTTTTTTTTTTTCCAAGAATGACTTTCTTCAGCTGTGGGGTGGGCACATTACTGCCTGGCTGCTCTGCCTTATACATGGTTTGTCTCACTTTGTTTAAAATCAGATAATTTTAAGCCTCCATTTGTGTCAGACATCATAAAGAACAGAAGTTTTGTTAACATTCAGTAAATGACATTAAGTCTCTTGGTCTCTCTCTCTCTCTCTTTCTCTCTCTCTCTCTCTCTTTTTTTGGCTCAATAGATCTTTTAATGTATGATTATCATAACCTAATATTGTCTTTGTCTTCACTGCAGTGGATTTCCGATCAAACTTTTCCCCTTCTTTTAATACTTTAGGGAATTTTCAAACGTCGGGATGTTTGGCTGTAATGCCCCAAGATTTGTTCTCCCTGAAAAAAATCATAGTGACAATTTATTAACTCCAGAGCAACTTGGCTTGTAGGGGTCTTCAATTTCTATTTAGATTTACAAATATCCATTTGTGCTCAATAGACCTAACATGAAACTTAATCATATTTAAGGTTTCTTTTCATGCAATTACTTTTTCTGCTAATTATCTATTTTTTTTAATTCTAAAAATCAGGCTGAGTCAAATCCATGGGGCATTACTTTTATTGTAGGAAAATATATTTAAAGGTAATTCTAAGCTGAATTGCATTGCAAATGCAATGGTAACTTAAAATGAATCGTAAGTTTGGAAAACTAAAAACTATTTGTATGTCTGTATATTAAAAAACTTTGTATTACCATTTTAACAGCTTTTACAAATAGATATCAAAAACACACTAGTACATTTAAACCTTAAATAAAACTGATGGGAAATAAAAGTCCTTAGATTCAAAATGGTTTATTCACACAAATTTAATAGGATATATCACAACTGTTTGGTCCATAAATATTTAAGGGAAATATTTTCTATACAATGCATTTCTCAATAAACAAAGAAACATGGACAATTTTGCTAGACCACTTACTGTACTATAAACACGAAGCTCAATATATAAGATTATTGAATTTATCAACTATATTGGAAAGAGTGCACAACTGCTTTCTATGACATGTCTGTCCCCTCTAACAGGATACACCATAAAAAGAGTTTCAGAAATAAGAGGTAAAACAGTACAAAACTAGTGAGGTGTCAAAGGGCTTAAAACAGTTAATTTAACAAACAACACATATATCCTGATTTTTCACAAACTTACTTCCAAGTTATCTCATAAGGCACATAGGAGAACTGAGTTATAATTAGTCTACTTAATAAAGTAGATCTATAGTACCATATATTGTTCTGTCAAAGAACAAAATTTATAAGTATCAATATTTTACCTGTAAAAGTGTATTCATAAGATCTCAGCCTTACCAAGGTTGTTTGGTCTGGTTAGTGGTAAATGCCCAAAATGTAATAGAAATATGAAAAGTCAAGATTTAAGCTCCATATAAGATGATAACCACACTTGCTAAATATATAATGGCAAACACACCTTCTTCTGTTACAGTGTTAACTTATCTTCCATCATCTTTTTTTAAAAAATAAGCTACTTTCTGTGCTAATTTTCTAAAGACCCTGAGCAAAAGTTACAATAATGCACTTTAATGTGGGCAGTGAACTGTCAATATGTAACCACACATTTATACAACCAGAAGGACACCTTTAAAATCTATTAAATAACCACTTCGAACGCCAGAGGAGATTTAAGGGGTCCGAAAAGTGGAGAATATGTGCAAAGTTATTCTTAACAATCCACTAAAGCAAGACATATATCTTGACTTCTTTTTTATTTTATTTTTTTTTAGGAAATCCACAATCTAATTGATATTTAACTACAACAGAAGCATATAGATGAACATTCACCACTGCCCAGACCATTAAGATTTTAGCTTAAATTAAAAGAAAAAAAAATGCTACTGTAAACTAGGAAATATATTCAGATTAGCATCCACAAGGCTTCTGAGTTTATCTTTAAACTAAGAACTTCAAATCTCTAACGTCAGAAAAGTTTTTTTTTTTTTCTGACAAATACATCAACCTGTGCCAAAGTAAAATGAAGCAAAACAAAACCAAAGAATTTTCATTGTTAATATTAGTTACTAAGTTTTTTGTTTTAACTTTATTTGTATAGAATGCCAGATACAATATCATGGTACAGCTAAAGCCAATTAAGAGCTATCTATTAAATTATACTGATTTTTTTAACTTCTTAAAAAATTATATTTTGCTTATTTCCATTTTCCCTGGGGAAAAGTAATTTAGAAAGAATGGTTTCATACCTATCATCAGCTTGAGAAGGTTAAATGTATAAAATTTCAAATTCTGTTTGGAATTTTCATGGATACACAGGAGGTTTAAGTATTTTTCAAACGTTGAAAAGCAATAACTAACTAATAAGAAAGCTTTGTTGGGACTATACCCCTAAGAGAAAATAAAAGTCACATTCCTGGTTAGATTTTCCCATCTAATTAATCTTTAATATTTAAATTAGCTATTGTTTCTTTAACCATATTCCTCATTTGTAAGAAAAAGGAATGATTAAAACATTTTTTGCATTAAAAAAAATTTTTTTTAAAGACAATGTGATGTTTCCAAACTTTCATAAGTACAGGTACAGTTGCAAGATTAAAAAATAATTTTAATCAATTATCTGATTCCTTATTAGCCTAATTATGTAACTGGGAATATGATTCTTTGCCCATCACAATACCACTCTGTTTTGTTTTTTCCTTTGAGATTCTGGAAATAAGTAACATACAATTTTAAGAGGCACTTATTAGAATGATTCCAAAATTCCCCTTACTGACTGATCTAATTAATCTTTTTTAAATCCAAATACACTTTGTAGACAAAAAATAATAATAAGAAGAATACACTTTGTAAAGGAGACCATACTGTAAACTCATTTGCCAAGTGGCTGCAAGATACTACACACCAAGCTGTCGTTGTTACTTGCCAAGTATCTTGTGGGTGAGGGAAAAAAAAATATCGTTTTGTAAATAATAAAATAATCATTAGAATAATAATAAAAAGAAGAGGAAGAATTAAAATTAAAAAACAAAACCCAAACCCAATGTTAGAAAAGGTTCGTTAAGGTAGTCTGCGAGGGGCTCGCGGACTCGTGGCTGTCCATGTTAGAGGTCACGGCTGTCACTACAGTGAGAGAGGGATTGGGCAGGTCTGTTAAAGTGGTCGCAGTGCCCGGTGGACTGAGCGCGCCGCTGTCTGCCGAGGGCGGGGCCGGAAGCGACGTGCCATCGGCTTTATCAACACCCCCATTCTCCTGCCGCAAAAGGTTCCTTCTGAATTTGGCTCGTGCGTTTTGGAACCAAACCTGCAAACCAATCCCAATGGATTTCTTTACCGATGTTTATTTTTATACTTCCTTTTTTTTTTTTTTTCTTTCCCTTTCTCCTTTTTAATTCTGTTTTGGATATACGTTTCTCTTTTTAAATGTTTATTTTCCTTGGGGAGAAGGGCCTTCCCCCCCACCTTTGTTTTGTTGTTTTTTTTTTCTTTCTGCTTTCTTTGACCACAGAGTAATCCCAGTAAGACTACAGACACTGTCTTAGCTGCACAGCGGCCCCCACCCCCAGCATTAACGAGTGCCGCTTGGGGGCACAGACGGTTAAGTGGAGATACCCTGGGGAAATGAAGGCATGGCGATCAAGGGGGTGAGGGTGGGGAGTGGAAATACACCCTCATCCCTCAACGGTTGTCTTTCCAGAAAGAGGACAGGCGAGGTCAGCGGATGTTCCACCAAGTTAGAATCACTCGCATGAAATGAACATCATTGAAACAGATTTCTGGCCGTTCTTGAGTCTGACACATGCCAAGCACTCCGTGCACAGGAAAAACCTCCAGGGCCACAGACTCCAAGCAACCAGAAACGGGTGCGCTGAATTTAAAACGCCTGCTGTCTGTCACTGAGGGTGAGAGCATCAGAGGCGACCCCCAGCCACCCACTATCAGGTCTCTGGTTAGACATTCTTACCATGATGAGCCTAGCAAGGCCCTGGGCCAGCAGGTCTCACTGCAGTATGCAGTGGTCAAATGCGGTTGGTTAAAATTGGAAAATACTCGCTCTGATTGGTTGCAGAGACAACTAACCATCCTTGTGGCTTTTCAGAAGCTGACCAAAAGGATCCACGTGAATGTGGAAGCTTGGAACGGGGGAGTGAGGCCGCCAAGAGTGTGCTGAAGTAAGGGGGTCAGGTCTCCCCAGGTGTGTGCGCACTGACCCTGACGTGGACAGAGGTCTCCAAAGCCACAGTTTGTGCAGATAGCACCACCTGCGTTTGCAGAGCAGTGGGGCAAGCTGAGCTGGCTTTGTGGGCCTCTCTCCCCGTCTGTAGGGAGGATGCGGCTGCATTTTAGGAGACCCTGGAGCTCTCGCTCTCCCTCTCTGGGCAGTCTCCGGGAAGCGCCTGCAAAAGCTTGGTACACTCTCTAGGGAGGTAAGTAAGGTAAACCAATGAGAAGCAGTACAGGAAATCAAACAGGGAAGAGAACTATTTTCACTGCAAGGGAAGTTGTAGGCACAGCCAACAATGGACGTTTCTTACCTGCAAAACTCTTTTGGTCAGGCCTGTTTTCTGAGCAAGTTGCTTGAGGTCCTTGGCGTCCGGGTTGTGGTTGATGGCGAAGTAGGATTTCATGGTCCGCAGCTGGTGATGCTTGAAGGAGGTGCGCATGCGCTTGGTCTTCTGCGAGGGCGGGTAAGGCTGCTGATCCCGGTCCAAGTGGTCGGCCTCGTTCTCGTTACAACCTGTGGCAGCCACAGTGGACGAAAACAACGGCTCAGTGCAAGGGCCTGCTTTAGCTGAAAAGATGGCAGGTGGCATGCTCCTGTCGTGACAGGGCAGCGACGGTGGAGAAAGCTGTCGACCCAATTACGGAGCAGGATCCAGACAAAAGAAGCAGGTTAATCCCCCCAAGTCGCCAAACTAGTCTGTTAAGTGTGGACCCACCCGAAGTTTCTGCAGTAGAAAAGTATTAGATACATCTAATACATTTAGATAAATTATGAGATAAATCCAATCTCTTTGGCTTAATGGTTGCTAGAAAGACTTGAGAAGATGAGGAAGATCTACGTGTGGGAGTGAGATAAATCTTCTCCAAGAGTGAAAAGGCAAAAAAAAAAAACAAACCCAAACCCTCATCTACTGTGTGACGTGTATGAGCACACTGGCCCTCCACACACTCGGTTTTCAGAGATTCTTAGTTTTGTCTGTATTTGTGAAACCAGGTGTAGTCTGTGGATTGCATAGGAGGGATATGCAAGCCAGTAATTTCAGCTCTCTCAAGTCTAAAAGTTTTACAGAGCCATCTCCCTGCCCCAACCCCCCGTGAAGGAAGAATCTAAGTTCCAATTTTTAGCCTTTTCTGCATACCCTAGAATGTTTTCAGAAAAAGTTAGAGAAGAGGGGAAGAAATTACAAGATAAAAACTGCAAGATTCTTACATAGCCAGAAGTATTACTTTTGAGGACTTTTAGCGGTAACTGGTTCACATGGGGGCTAACCAGGATGAAGAGAGTTTTCCCTTGGAGGCACTGGGATAGGTATTTCAGAAAGAGAAAGAGCCCAGCTGTGTGTTCACCTGGTTCATACCAGAATCTCTCCTCACAGCTCCCAGCTCAGAGCCGCTGATATCCCATTTGGATGGTGACCCTTTTTGCTCTGGTCCTGTGAGAGCCGGAGTGTGTGCTGTGCCCCTGGCTGGCAGGTCAGGGGGAGGGGTGACACCTTTACACCCCTCAACACACACACAGCCCCCTCCGCACTGAGGGCAAAACAACCCAGCCTTTGAAACCGGCCTGAAAGTCTTCATCCCCAGGATGTAAAGATGCACATTTAAAAGGTCATTTCTGATAACCTCCTAGCTTTGCATAAGAAATATGACTACAAGGAAAATACTTTGCTAAATGTTTACTGATTCAGCCAATTTAAAGGGCATGGCAATTTTTTTTTTTCCTTTACTCCTTACTTCAGACGTCTATCTGCTGTATATTCAGACTGACCATCAGCGTTTCAGTGCACTGTAATAGAATATCTAAAATCAACGTGATCACATGCCTGGGGGAGAAACCAGAATCTTGAAGAATGTGAGACATCCCTTACGATTAGTTGTTCCGTTCTGCTTGATAAAATATTATATGCCTGCGATGCTCTGGTTGCACTCGTGTGTGATCAGTCGTGTCCGGCTCTCTGTGACCCCATGGGTTGTAGCCTGTCAGGCTCCTCTGTCCATGGGATTTTCCAGACAAGAATACTGGAGTGGGTTGCTATTCCCTTCTCCAATGCTTTGGTGAGAATTACTTAAAAAAAAAAACAAAACGCTTTCAGTGAATCAGTATACGTCCAGAGACCCCACAACAAGAGTCACCTGCATCACAAAATCCACTTAAATTCTCCCCACTGTCATGAGACTAGGCATGAACTAATGACACCTTTGTTCACATTTCCATGAGACCCGTGAAGAGGGCAGGCGAGTTCCTGGCAAGAAAGACACTATCATGCTCGCCATCGGACCCTCGACGTCCTCAACGAGCTTCACATCAAGATTTTGAATTTTTGTTCATCCATAAAATCATCAATGACTATTCATGCAAAGTCAGATCAACTTGAGATGGCCTGCAAGTTAGATATACACAGCCAAAGGTTGAACAGATACTCCTTAAACCCCACTGAAAGGGTACCAGGTACCCAGAAATAAGAGAGAGAATAGAATATGTTTTACATTTTATCCTATTGCACCCCTGGGGAGAGATGTCAAGTTCAAATATTCTACAGAATTGCCCTTTTGTATCCCCAAATGGATGAAACAGCATCTTATGATCTACCATAAAACCATACTTATCTCAGTAAACTGAGCTATATTTCACAACCAGATTATAAATGTAGCCACACCAAAACAGTCAAAGAGGCACATCTTAGTCATTGGAGGCTTCTTCAGATAAGATTTCAATCCTATCCTAGGTGAGTGATGTGTAACTCTTCCTGAATAGCTTATTAAACTGAATATTACACTGCGGCAGAAGACTTAACTTGGTACTTAAATAATGCCCTTAGCCATCAACCCCCACCCACAAGTTACTATTTCTTAGAAATGAGTTTGATTCCTAACCAAACTATATTACTCATTAGTCTCTAAAATGAATGAATGAAAAATAATTATAGACATTTTCCACACACACAATTATAGACAGGTATGATAAAAACTACTCTGAATATGCATTCTGTATCCATTATGGCTGATTTAAAACTCAGTAGAGAATTTCAGTGTATTAAACACTACTATGGGACTTGTTTTCAAACAGAATACAATTCAGTGTACAAAAAAGATTAAGTTAGCACTTGATTAAGATGGTATTCATATAAACAGACAAACTATGGGGTCAGTTATATTGTGCCACTTGGTTTTTCCTGTGGTCATGTATGGATGTGAGAGTTGGACTGTGAAGAAGGCTGAGTGCCGAAGAATTGATGCTTTTGAACTGTGGTGTTGGAGAAGACTCTTGAGAGTCCCTTGGACTGCAAGGAGATCCAACCAGTCCATTCTGAAGGAGATCAGCCCTGGGATTTCTTTGGAAGGAATGATGCTAAAGCTGAAACTCCAGTACTTTGGCCACCTCATGAGAAGAGTTGACTCTTTGGAAAAGACTCTGATGCTGGGAGGGATTGGGGGCAGGAGGAGAAGGGGACGACAGAGGATGAGATGGCTGGATGGCATCATGGACTCGATGGATGTGAGTCTGAGTGAACTCCAGGAGATGGTGATGAACAGGGAGGCCTGGCGTGCTGCGATTCATGGGGTCGCAAAGAGTTGGACACGACTGAGCGACTGAACTGAACTGAACTGAATAGCACAGTCTGTGTCACCTACAGAGTAACTCGGTGTATTAGCCTAAACTACTTAAATTTAACTACAAATGCCTTGTGTAAACTTGCAGGTGACTGTGTTTCCCCAGGGTCTACTTTTAAAGCTATAGGGGTCCTCCCACCACTGAATTATGAGATGAAATGATAGCTCTCTTAAAACTGCCTTAAATATACACCTGTGAGTACACTCATCTGGCACTCTAAAAATAATAAGAAGATCTAACTATTTTATTATCTGGTCACTTAGGAAATGGTCACCTATCCGGAAGTGAGTTTCTATTCTGAAGGTACGCAACCCTCTGAGAACTGCTCCCAGAGAGACCACTAGGGGTCAGTACCAGGCTAATTTAACAACTTCAGGGAAGCTTTGGAAGTTTGGAAGCCAAGAACGAACCTAAGGAGGGGAGATTTCGATAAGTGGCAAAAATCTATTCTCTCGACTAATGATAATTTATCCAAACCAGAGCTATCGGCTCTAGACTAAATCTTCTTCTCAACCCGGAGGGCTTCATTTCCAACCAGCATCCCAAATAGACTTCCTGTGGCTCTTTCTAAAATATCTGTCTGCTATCTGCACAAAGAGATATAAACTAAATTAGGAACAGTCTCAAGGAAAGGCACTTGCCTTATGTCAAACATTTACAGATCTCTGCCTAGCTTCACATCTCTGGAATTCTGAGTCACAAACATATTTTGTGTACATGTGTTTGAAAATATTATCAGTGTGTGAATCAGATCTGAGACTAGTTTACATTTAAGCAGAGATGGCTTCAAAGAAAGATAAAATAAGGAGCTAAAACTGTGGGTCCATTTTATTTTCTGCGCTTTTAACGTGGTTTTAATTCACTGAAGCGTTTCCTTGTAATAACAAAAGGGCACTGGATTCATAAACTGTTTTTAGTGGTAGGCTGATTTTTGGTCAGCCATCTTTAACCGAGTTTCTCTAGATTATTTCACCCAGATCTGAACTGTATGCTGTTTGCGCGTGTCTCTGGGGAAAGTCCCAAAGGGGTGCGGTGGACGTTAATTAAGAGTTACCGGCTCTGCGATGCACTCTGGCTCTGTTCCAAAGGCCTCCGCAACCTCTCCCTCCTTAATGAACAGAAGCATCAGCTCTCTCCAGAACCTTGCAGCGACTTAATTTGCAAACTAATGGCCGAATTGGAAATAGAAGTGGAATAGTTGAAGAGGAAAGAGATTCTCATTCTTTTTAAGAAATAAATCTGTACTCTCTGGTGCTCCTTGGAGAAGCAGGAGAAAAACAGTTTTATTGTCCTTAAAGCTCCCCGCATCTTTCTAACATAAAGTAAGATCAAGGCGAAATCAAACGAAGCTAATTAGGTTAAACAAACAATCGAAGAAACCAGGCTTGCCGCCTTTGGCTAGAAAGCTCCTCCCCACGCTTCTGGACCTTCTGGGAGCCGGGGGCTTCCTGCTCTCTGCAGACCCGGCTAGTCTCTCTTCCTCTCTATTTCTCTCTCTCTCTCTCTCTAATTAGGGCATTAGGGCCTTGGTGAGTGGCTAGAGATTCCGATGTCATCTTCTATTAATAAAGAACAATCGGTGCGCTGCCTGGCCGCCCCCGGGACCACGCATCAAAGAAGCCCAAGTAACCACGCTGGGCATCGTGGCCCCGAATCAGCCTGCTGGCCGAGGCGCAGAGGGGCAGCAGGAGGCCCTGGCCCCGGTAGGGGGTTGGCAAAACCCAAGGATGCGCCCGCTGCGGGACACCGACCCATCTAGGCAGGTCTGCTGCCAGAAGCGGGCCCTCCCCCTCCAGTGACCCAGGGTTGAACCCCTGGGACAAAGGTCCCCACCTTCTTGGGGACACCCCCGCTATCCCTCATCTGTGAAATCAGAGCCAGGAGGGAGCTGAGGGGAGAGCCGGACAGATTCCCCCTTTGGAGCAGGACCCGTTTCTGCTTGCTCACTCTGGCTGAGTGTCCCTGGGCAAGTCACTTATGAGAGGGAACAGCGTCCCTTTACTACTGAGCCACAGCGGCTCATGCACCATACCAGGTACGTGGGGACTGGAAGAGAAAAACAGGCAAGATCCACACTCTGGGATGCCCACCCTTCAACTGGCATCTGGGTGTGCCTGGTAACAGAGCGGGGTGACCACCATCAGTCCCCAAGCTCCTTTCCAACAGAAAGGACTCCCTGAGTCCGAGTCTCCTCCTAAAACGTCCGGTGGGGCTGGGCCAGGGCACCGAAAGTCAGAACGGCTGAACAGGACGACAGAGGATGAGATGGTTGGATGGCATTGCTGACTCAAAGGGCACAAGTCTGAGCAAACCCCAGGAGATAGTGAAGGACAGAGGAGCCTGGCGGGCTGCAGTCCATGGGGTTGCAAACAGTCAGGCAGAACTTAGCGACTGAACAACAAACCAGTCCTAAGGACGCCACCAAGTGCTAAGTGAGCTCCAGGGTTTTCTGTGACCGCTTTTCCCGGGGGGCTGGGACTCACAGGAAGAGCTTCCATCTTGCTTAGAGGAAGACTGTGGTCCTGGGGGCCTGTCACCATCCTCACCTGGGGGCTGGCAAGTAGGGGGGGGCAAGCTGCCAACAACGGGGTACTGGTGAGTGAGACTGATGAGTGATAGGTGTGCTCCCCCTCAAGCAAGGAAGAAAACGCTTTCTGGCCTGTTGCCTGCGTTTTGTTTTTAATTAAGAGAGAAAGCTGGAGTTGGGGGGAGGGGGGATGGTCTGAGTGTCTGGAGCGTTTAGCACAGGGGCAGTGAGCTGGCTGGACGGTCCCCTGACCCAGGGAAGGGGCAGGCCAGCTCACATGGACTCTGGAGAGTGACTCCCGCCCCTCCAGCCACTCTGCACCATGAGGGATTTGGTTTTTCAACACTCATGCCAACTGTTCCCCTGATTAACTCTGGGCTGGTGACCACAGCCTCTGTCCCCTCTAGACACACTGGAACTGGGCTCTGAAGATTTTTTTTTTTTCCTTTTTTAGTATTCAGGGAAACCTCCTCCAGGATCTATAACTTGGCCTCCACACAGGAATTGCCCTGGGGCTGTTTCGCTCCAACTGGGAGCCAGAAACTAATGGGCTCATTAACTAATGGGCAACAAGGGTTTGGCCCTGCCTGTTTGGGGGAAGTCGCTGCAGCCCCACGGTTGTGAATGTATTTCTGGCCACAAACGAAATAAAGGTGTCTCTCTCTCCCTTTCTCCCTCTCCCCTCCCCCATCCCCCTTCTCTCTCCTCCCTCTTTCTCTCACTCCATCGTCCAGCTTCTTTCTGAGTGACCGAGAGCTGTGGCAAGAAAAGGGTCTTGGGAAGGAAAGCGCCCTCTTGCAACCAAGGAGGGGTAGGGGAGAAGCCAGATGGAATTCTCCTCCGGGCAGACCCGGGGCTGGAGCGGCAGGGGCGGCCGGGAGCGGGTGGGCACCCACCTGAGTTGTAATTGACGATGTCCACCCCTAGCGCTGGGCTCTTCCGTTTCCGGGGCCGCCCCTTCTGCACGGTGCCGGTGCCATTGAAGTAAGGCAGGGCCAAGCCGCCGCTCTTGGCTGCCAGCTCGGTGTAGCTCAGCTGCGGCGGATACTCTCCTTGCAAGAGGGTCTCGAAGTGGGCGCGGCAGTACACCAGGCTGTCCTTCATGCCAAAATGGTCGCCCGTGGTCAGGGTCTTGTTGCACGTGGAGCAGGTGAAGCAGCTCAGGTGATAGACGGAGTCTCGGGCGCGCATGACCATCTCGGAGGCGGAGATGCCGAGGTGGCAGCGGGCACATCTCTGCACAGAGAACCTTCTGGAAGGAAACAGTGGCGTCAGAGAGCTAGCGGAGGCCAAGTCAGGGCCACCTCTCACCGCGGCATCTGGGGGCTTGGTCAGCAGAGGCCCAAGACGGAGATCCGGGAGGGGAGGACCCACGCCCTCTTGGATATACGTTCATTTTGTCTGCTGGTTGAACTGCTCTGATGAATATGACAAAGAACCCTTACACTAAAAGAAGAATCGAGGAACTGATCCTCAGTTTTCTTCCCTGTAAAGTAAAAATTTTAAAAATCAAAACCCAAAACAAACCGTGCCCTGGCTAACTCAGAACAGTATGTTAAGAATATTAGATTGCAGTTCCAAGCGAAACCATCTCCTCGATTACAAGGCATTCACAGGAAGGGTGTTGTTATTTATGAAAGTGTGAGTGTGCATGAAGACATTCAGACACAGCCCTGGGGGAGAAAAAGAAAAGACAGTTCTGCAGAAGTGAGCTAACTCTTTTCTAACCACTATTCTCGCCTCGGCCGAGAGCGAGCCGGGTCTCCTGCCCATCGCTGAGGTCCCCAAGGCAAGAAACACCGAGCAGAATCAGTGAACACGCTGCGGCCAGTTCACTCTCCGGCGACTGAAGGCTGGCGGGAAGGTTCCAGCCCGGGGTCAGGGCGTCTCCGAACTGAGTGGCCTGCGTTTTGGCAACAGCAGTTATTTATTCCTTTTCGTGGTCATTTAGGTGATTTTCCCGCCACCCTCGCGAAAACCCGACAGCCAGCAGCTACTGCTGCTGCTCGGGCAGCCGGCTCAGCTCCAAGGCACCGGCCTGGCTGAGTTCCTACGTAGCAAACGGAACACACAAACCCAACCCGCTTTAGCCTCGGTAGACGCGGACACGTTCATTGACCCTCCGAGGACGTGCCCAGTTCCCTCAGCGGTGCTCCGGGGGCCGCCTGAGCGGGAGAGTCTAGACCTCGCTCTAGACTTGGGGTGCCCCCCTCCCGGGGCCTCCTCCTCCCGCGTCTGGCGGGGGTGGGCACGCTGCAGTTTGAAGGCGCACGCGGGGGGCTTCCCTGGGCGGACTTCGAGACCTGTCTCTTATACACATCTGGGAGCCGGGAGGGGACCCAGGGGCTCGGGCTGGTGGCCCCGCCAGGCGGAGAAGGGATAGGGTGGGAATACCTGTAGTAATCCTCCTTGCAGTAAATGCTGCCGTCCTTGGCGAAGCAGGTGAGCTCGGACTCGAGCGCCAGCTTACATTCACAGCACTTCAGGCACCTCAGGTGCCACTGCTTGTCCACGGCCAGCAGGTAGTACCTGTCGGCGATCTTGCCCCCGCAGCCAGCGCACAGGGCGGGCTTCTCCGGGCTCAGCGGGGGCATGCCCTGCAAGGAAGCGCGCGCGCGGTGAGGAGCGCGCGGGGCCGCCCCACGCGGGTCCCCGGCGCAGAGCCAGCCCCCGGCCTCCCCGACTCGAGGACCCCCTAGACTCGGCTCCCCCTGCGCGCGTGCGGTTTCCGCGAGCGCCGCCGGTCAGGGGCCCCTCCGCGAAGGCAGGCATCAGGGAAACGCCTGCAGTTTTTCCTTCTTCCACTTTCTGCCGCGTCCGTCTGAACCTGGACTCAACCTAAAGACCCGCTGGTCACCTCGAACCTTTTCCACGAGAGCTAGAAGGGCATGGACTGTATAAACAGTGGAGGTTTCCGAACTCAATTAAAAATTTAAAAGCGTGGCTTTCGACTCGCCCGAAATGAAACAACAGAAATTGTTGCTGGAGGATGAAAGGGAGATCTGAACAAGCACATACTGGTTTTCAACAAACTATTACATTTCCCTTCCTCTATATCCCTATAAGCAACGTTTAAAGTAAAAGAGAAGGGAGAGGGTTTAATACTCGTGCTCATAATGTGGTGGACGTTGTTTCCATCGAGATATATTTGGCAGATCTTGCTGGGGTTATCGGTCCTTCTCCTACTAAGGGAGAACCATACCTGCTCCTGGGAAGGTCCGTTATCCGATCACCTCTATACAGGCCCCCATTCCCTGACATAAACATACCTCGGAGATCTTTGTACTGAAAATCTTTCCAATACCGGCCTTAAGCTTCCCGCCTGTGTCCCCACGACCCAGCGAGGAAGGGGACCCCTAGCCTTAAGCGCAACCCCGCCGTGAAATTCGGGTTTGCATGACCGCTTTTTGTTTTTAAACGGGATAGCCACAAAAGGTGGGTGGTTAACTGTGGGACATTTCCCTCAGGACTAGAAGAAATGGGTGGGACTTTCCCCCAAGAAACCCTAGGGCAGGCCTGGAAAAGTATAGTTTCGCCCTTTACTCGGACCAGCTCCCCCCACCCCCCGCACTGAAATCATTTGCAAATGTAGAACCATCCACCAGCTCGGCTATTTGGTGGACCCCAAACACCGCTGACCGGCCCAGGGCAGTCTGTCCACGGGCTTACTTAGAGCTGCGATTCCCGGTGTGACGCCGGAGGCTCTACACAGCTCAGTTTGGCTGAAACTCTGCGGAGATGTCTGTCGTTTTCCCTCTCCGGCTCGTAAATGGGAAAGGCGAGCACAGAGATTGTTCATTAGTTTTATTTACGAAGCGGGCCTGACTTTTATCCCGCGTGCCTAATCGACACAGCGTGGTCGACCACAGCGTGGAAGGGTTAGAAACTTCTCGCGCTTGGGCTCGGCGCCCCACTCCTCCGGATTTTCTATTCGACTCCCCAGCAAGCTACGCGCGCCAGGCCCGGGAGTTGACCGAGCCGGGCCGCCAGAGATCCCCAGGCCATCGCGGCCTTTGCGCGTTCCGCGTCCCGAGCGTCCGGAGGACGCCTTCGAGTCCACCACGAACAGCCGGTCTCCAGACCCAGGGACTGGAGACCCGGAGCTTCAGCTCGGCCCGGACGCTCGGCCGCGCGCCGCAGCCCGTGGCCCGCACCCTCTCGCCCTCGAGCCCCGGGGAGGCGCCCGGGACTCCAGCGGGCCGGGAGGCCGGCGTCTGCGCCGCGGGAGAGGACGTCGCCATCCTCTCGTGCCCGACTAGCCCTGCTCCCCCCGGACCAGTTGCGGCGGAGACGAGCGAGCCCGGGCTCTAAGGAGTGTAGCTATACCAGAAAGGGGCCCTTTCTTACCCCGCAGCAGCCAGGCGAACCGAAGATAACCCAACCGCCGATCGCAGCGGACGCGCCTACGAACCGCCACCCTCGCCCGGGCGCCTCGGCGGCTCGACTCGGCTCCCCCTGCGCGCGCGCGGGCTCCTGGCTCCCGCGGCCGCCGGCCCTTCCTTACCGCGTCGCGGCCGTTGAGCTGGGCGCCTTTGGCCAGGCGGGCCTCGCTCTTGGATCTGCGCTCCATCTCTTCCATGATGCCTTGGATGTGGCCTCCAGAGATCCCGTGGAAGAGCATGGCTGGGGGGCGGAAAGGACACGAGCTGTCTTCTGCTCGGCACCCCACTATTTCCATATACACTCGCCCCGGGGGCTCTCAGCTCATCCGAGGAGAAGCGGGGAGCGCAGAGGCGGGGCGATGGGAGAGCGCCGAGACGCTCGGGGACTGAGGGAGAGGGGGAAGAAGAAAAGAGGCAGCCGCGGTGGAAATGGGTCTGCTCGGAAAAGAAGAAGAAGCAGGGGGGACGCCAGCCCCGGCGACTCCCTGAAGGAGATGCGCAGAAAACAAACACGGGAAGGGGGGAGCGGAGGCGAGGCTGACGGATCTGACCTCTCCGGGAGCTCGAGTTACTAACGGGGAACAACTGCGGGGTGGGGGGGCGGAGGGGGGAGCAAAACCTGGTGGAGAAAGAAAAAAAAAAAAAAAAAAAAAAATTGGCACAATCAGTGTCGGGGACAGGGCTTGGAGATGAGTGGGCTTGGAGACGTGTGTGCAACTGCAGCGTGGCCACGGGGCGATGCCGGTTCAGGCTGGGGGAGAAACTCGCGTCCCGGAGGAAACCTGTCCGTGTGGGCAGCGAGGCGGGGGCTCGCGCGAGCTTGGCGCCGCCCCCCACATCCCGGGACCGGGCGCGCGCCCCGCTGCCCCGGCTGGACCGGGGACCTGTAAACGTGGGCGCCCCGCGCGGTGAGGAGGATGCGAAGGGGCCCCTCGCCATGGAGGAGGGCGAGGTGAGAGCTGACGGGCGGAACGGCAGCCCCCGCGCCTCACAAGAGTTGGGATTGTTCCCGCGAGCCGCGGCCCCTCCTCGGCCCCGTTAAAAAGTGGCCACAATACTCGGATATTGTCGATTCATGCAACCCGCCAGAAGCCCCCGAGGAGCCCGACGCGGGGAGCGGCGGCAGGAACCGACCCAGCTCCCAGCCGAGGGCGGGAAGACCCGGCGGGCCTCCGCGGGCCTCCCCCAGGCTGCCCGTTCCCCCACGCGCCCCGTCGGCTTTGCGGGGACCGCGCGCTTCTCCCCGCAGGTCCGGGACACCCGAGGGGTCCCCTGGTGGCAGACTCGCGTCCCTCCCCGAGGAGCCCGACCAGGAACGGGGGCCAAATCTCGAAAGATGGAGAGGGGGAGGAAAGAAGCGGGGAGGGAGGAGAAAGGAAGGAAGACGAGAACGGTGCCGATCCGACTTCCTGTCCCAAAGCATCGCCTTCTGAAGCTGCTGGAATTGCCTCTGCCATGAAACCCAAGACTCGCCTGCTTCCCCCTTGCTCTTTTCTCAGGGTCAAAAAAAAAAGTTATTTGCAGACTGGACGCTGTTACGGTCCTCCGGGTGCCAGAATACAGCTCATAAAACACAATTTCACACACACACACACACACACACAAAATGAAGCCAAGCAAGTGAACTAAACTGGAGACCTTCCCCACCCCCCAACTCCGGCAGCCCTACTGGACAGCAGGGCTGCTATTTACTGTAAGTAATGTAATTAGCCCTTTTGGATGGAAATCAATGAACTTTTCAAACCCACGTGCACCAGCGCAGGGGCTGGGGGCAACACCTCTTTCAGAGACGTTAGGTCCTCTCAAAAAGGGGCAGATTGCCTTTCCACAAGAGGGGACTGGGCCCAGGGAAGTGGAGGCCCAGGACGGGGGAAGGGAAGGGGGAGGAGGGGGAAAGGGGAGGAGAAGAAAGAGGAGGGGGTCTCTGAGAAGGACATCCTTACGGGAGACTGTCTCTTATACACATCTAGATGTGTATAAGAGACAGAGAGGGGACTGGGCCCAGGGAAGTGGAGGCCCAGGACGGGGGAAGGGAAGGGGGAGGAGGGGGAAAGGGGAGGAGAAGAAAGAGGAGGGGGTCTCTGAGAAGGACATCCTTTAACCAAGGAGGCTCCAAGGGAAAGTAAACCTGGGACCTCAATCCGGGGACTTGCTTTGTCCAGTTTCTGGGCTAACTCCCCCCACACTTCACCCCCAGGTGGAGGGTTGGGAACTGGGTTTGGGTTTGGCTGTTGCTGGATCTGAGTCCTGCTCAACAAAAATAAACAAAGAGCCGGGGAACACCACTGCCTTCTTGCTGGGGATGAAATTTTGGAGACTTCATTAAGTGAGGGTTTACCCAACAACTCCAAGGAGAGGCCAGAACTTTGTGAAGCGTCTCCAAGGAAGCAGGCACGGAAGGCCCGTGAGCCCTCCAGTCCTTGCTTCGTCATTCCTCTCCTGCATACACAGATTTGCTCCTTGACTGTCGGGTACAGGCAGGGGGGGGGGGGGACCTCCTGCCATCAGCTTCCGGGTTGGAGCCCGCTGTCTCGGCTTTTTCTTATAAAACTGGGGTTATAAGTTCCTGTGTCGGGTGGGATTTGCTAACTTCCCATAAAGATGCCAACTGCTCGCCTTCTTCCTTCTCTGCCAATGCAGGAAGTTTGCCGAGACCTCGGAGTGGGGCAGGGGGGCTGCTGGAGTTTGGGAGGTCCTCCTTAATCGTGTGGCCATCAGAAATCCGCTCCCGGTGGGTCCAGCCCTGCCTCCTCTCCCGGCTCCAGAAAAAGGGCTGTGGCCTGGGACGTCCTAACCTTTTTGTCTTGCAGCCTCAGGGAGATGGCCCCCCCACCCCAACCCCCCCAGCACTCTCAAGGGACAGTAAGCACTTCCAGGAGAGGGTCTAGGTGTCTCTGCCTTCTTTCATCTCTCAAGAGGAGGTGCTGGGGCGCGGGGCGGCCCTGGGGCGCTCCCTACACGCTGGGGTGCTGCTCGCTCAATTCCCGGGGCTGAGTCCCCGCACCTCTGGCTGGGACAGGTGCAGGGACCGCCCCCGTCCGCGGCCCACAATGACTCCTCCAGCCTCCCGTCTAAACTCAAAGCTCTCTTTGGAGCAAGGCGGCAGAACCCTGGCCAGGTGCTGCCCTCCGCCCGAGGGAGCACACTTCACCCATTCTGCCCTCTCTGCTCCGCCAGCCCCTGTGGCGGCTTTGAGGAAAGCGGACGGCAGAGACAGAGGGCACTGGAGCTGGGCTCGAGGGTCGGGGTCCCGGAATCTCCTCGAGGGCCGCAGCGGGGTCCCTCTCCAGGAGAAAGAGAGAGAAGTAAAGGAACGCACCGCTTCACCCAGGGGCTGACGGAGGCTTCAGGGTCGAGAGAGGAAGCCTCGATTGGACCACGAGCGACGTCTCTTTAGATCTAAATTTTGGAGGTCAAGATGCTCTGACCCGAGTTTGCCCTTAAAAGGGCAGAGGTCACCTTTCCTCCTGACCCTATTAAGCTGGTGGAGGGTCCTCCTTGGTCTGAAAGGTGCAGCTCACGAAGAGGCGTCCGACTTCCAGCATTGCTCTGAGCACCCCAGGGCCAGGGGAGTCAGCGCCGTCCTGGGCTGGCACCCGAGCACCCAGCCCTGCACGTCGCGGGGTCTCCGCCCGGCGGGGTAGCGAGGGGATGGCTCCGAGGCTCGCCAGCCTGTCTCCATCCTCGGGCTCAGGGCAACTGTGGGTACACCGAGGCGGCAGGGCCAAGCCTGGCGCCGCGCACCTCGGCGTCAGTCCTCCGAGGAGGGCCGCCAGCCCCGGTGGGAGTGGGCTGAGCGGCTCCGGGCCGCGCGAGCTCTACGGCGCGAAGAGGGAGCCCCGCGGCAGGCCCCGCCGGGCACATCGGCCCGGAGCGCTCCCCGCGCCCGCGGCGCGCGCGGGGCCCTGCCCTCGGGTGCGCGCTGCGTCTACGCGCCTCCTTCTCCCCGGAAGGCGCCCCACCCGACCCGGGTTTCTTCTCTAAGGGCCCGCCGCCCGGTGACGAGGACTGCGCTTCTGAAATCTGAAGCCCTTTCACCTGGGATTTGCCGCGCTGCGGGCCCGCCGCCAC
>SJYX01019205.1:200403-230220 GCA_006410675.1 Oreotragus oreotragus | reverse complement strand
GCCCCCCCGCCTCATCCCTCCCATCCAGCCCCGTGAGGAGACGCCCTCAGCAGCTATGCCGGGAACCGGCGCGCATCCCTGGCGCCCCGACAACTCTCAGCACAGTGGCCGGGCGACCTCCGGGCCCCTGCGCCTGCACCCCGAGAATCTCAGGCCTCGGGGACAAGGCCGGAGGAGGGAAAGGCGCCTTTCAGGACTGTCAGCGGACTCTGAAGGAGACCGCGTATTTTAGGACCTACTGATCGCGGTACCGTCTCCAGGGCAAGCACGGCCCCTCTTCCTCGCACCAGATGAAGGCGAGCACACGCGCATGCACGCCCACTCACACACCCACGAGATGAATGCTCCGGCCTAGGGAACAGGGCACGAGAGAGCCTGGCGGGCAACTCACCTGCCTCCAGAGTGGTGCCGTTCAGCATTCTGCGAGCTGGGGTGGCTCACGCCGCGCTGGTGGCTGCACCGCAGAGAACCGGCGCGTCAGCTCCGAGGTGCGGCCCGGGACCCCGCGCGCCTCCCCCGACCCGGGGAGCGCGTCCCAACCGCTCCTCCCGCTCCTCTCGCTCCTCTCGGCCTTGGGGGCCGAGCGGCCTTCGGGGAAGCCAGGCCGCCTCCGGTAGGTGCCCGGGGCGCTCCTGGGCGCCCGGAGGTCGGGAGAACACCGAAGGCGAAAAACTGCTCGGATCAGACAACTCCAATCGAGATCTTACCTTGAGATCCAGACGTTTCCTCCAAGAAGCCAATCCGGGGAGAAGAAGAAGGGCGGCGGCGGCCAGAGGTGCGAGCCAGTCCCCAGAATCTCGCCAAAGGGGCCTCTGTGAATCCAAATAAATAATCAGGTGGTTGGTGGGTGGGTCTCTCTGTGTCTCTTCTCCTCTCTTCTCCCTCTCGGTCGGAATTGACCCGAATCCCTCACCTCTGACCCGCAGCTCGCTCCACCTGTCTTTTATTTCTATTTATGCTTCCAGATCGGGAGGAGGAGGAGAAGGGGTGGGCAGAGGGCACCGGCGCGGGCCAGGGCCGGGCGACAGGCTCTGAGGCTGCGTCCAGCCCTCCCAGCTTCTCAGCAATCAAGAGAGGTGTTAATGGAGGAGACGGCCGGGAGGGACCCTCATAAAACCGGCAGCCCCTCGAGGACTGGCGTCCCGCGGCGCGCCTGCACCCCGCCCCCTTCCCGAGCCCCCGGCCCTCCTTGGCCTTCCCGGAGATGCTGGCACCTCAGAGATGCTGCCGCTGCCAGCTGGAGCCCGCATAGACGGCGAGCGGGCGGGAGCGCCTGGAGGGGGGCCGGGGGCTGAGCCACGGATTGCCCGCCCGCCGCACCCTCTCCTTTCGTCTCGGCGCTCCGGGGCCGGGCGCCCGCAACCCAGCCCTGCGCGGTGCGCTCTGCGCCCGAGGGTGGCCTTCTCCGGCGGATCAGCACGCCGGCCCCAGGTATCCCTGCAGCCTGGCTCCGGCTAGGAGGCGGGGACGGCGATCCATCCGGAGAAAACCGACTCAGACCCTGGGAGACGATCGTTTTCCGGCACAGACTCCAATGCCCGGGACACGGGGGGTGCCAGGGTACCTGGTGGTCTAGGCTTCCCAAGTGGCTGCGTCGCCCCCCAGCAACCCCGGACGCAGTCAGGCCGCGAGAAAACGGACAGAGAACCGGGAAGCCTGGCCTCTGGCCAATTATTTACCCAGTCTCCTAACCCGAGCTCCCAGAGGTGGGGGCGGGGATCACCCGGAGGTGGCTGCGCGGATGGGGAAGGGGTGCGAGCGGCGAGGTCCGCTGCCCCCGGATGCGGTCCCGGCGGCGCCGCCGCCCTGCCCACCTAGCCCTCCCTCCCTCCCTGGCCGGCGCGTGGGTCCAGCGTGCAGGGCACTGGGGGCTCCGCGCGCCCGCGAGCCGCCGGCGACCACTGCCCGGGACGGGGGCACGTGGCGCTGGGCACAAGGATGCACCCACCTCTTTTCGCCCTCCCCACCAGCTCCGCCACACACTTCAAGGCTGGCAAGGGATCCAGCAGGAGCCGCGAATCAAAGCCCTCTGGCTTAGCCTTTCCGCCCCAAGCCCCGGAGTGCAGCTTGGAGCCCCCGGGGTGGGGGTGGGGGTGGGGGTTCTTCTTTCTCCTCGACCCTTGGCTGTCCCAGCCGGTCCCACCAGCCAACCAGTTCTGCTAGTTGATCTAAGTTTCCCTCACCCCCCCCACCAGATGTGTATAAGAGACAGCTTCCAGGAGAGGGTCTAGGTGTCTCTGCCTTCTTTCATCTCTCAAGAGGAGGTGCTGGGGCGCGGGGCGGCCCTGGGGCCCTCCCTACACGCTGGGGTGCTGCTCGCTCAATTCCCGGGGCTGAGTCCCCGCACCTCTGGCTGGGACAGGTGCAGGGACCGCCCCCGTCCGCGGCCCACAATGACTCCTCCAGCCTCCCGTCTAAACTCAAAGCTCTCTTTGGAGCAAGGCGGCAGAACCCTGGCCAGGTGCTGCCCTCCGCCCGAGGGAGCACACTTCACCCATTCTGCCCTCTCTGCTCCGCCAGCCCCTGTGGCGGCTTTGAGGAAAGCGGACGGCAGAGACAGAGGGCACTGGAGCTGGGCTCGAGGGTCGGGGTCCCGGAATCTCCTCGAGGGCCGCAGCGGGGTCCCTCTCCAGGAGAAAGAGAGAGAAGTAAAGGAACGCACCGCTTCACCCAGGGGCTGACGGAGGCTTCAGGGTCGAGAGAGGAAGCCTCGATTGGACCACGAGCGACGTCTCTTTAGATCTAAATTTTGGAGGTCAAGATGCTCTGACCCGAGTTTGCCCTTAAAAGGGCAGAGGTCACCTTTCCTCCTGACCCTATTAAGCTGGTGGAGGGTCCTCCTTGGTCTGAAAGGTGCAGCTCACGAAGAGGCGTCCGACTTCCAGCATTGCTCTGAGCACCCCAGGGCCAGGGGAGTCAGCGCCGTCCTGGGCTGGCACCCGAGCACCCAGCCCTGCACGTCGCGGGGTCTCCGCCCGGCGGGGTAGCGAGGGGATGGCTCCGAGGCTCGCCAGCCTGTCTCCATCCTCGGGCTCAGGGCAACTGTGGGTACACCGAGGCGGCAGGGCCAAGCCTGGCGCCGCGCACCTCGGCGTCAGTCCTCCGAGGAGGGCCGCCAGCCCCGGTGGGAGTGGGCTGAGCGGCTCCGGGCCGCGCGAGCTCTACGGCGCGAAGAGGGAGCCCCGCGGCAGGCCCCGCCGGGCACATCGGCCCGGAGCGCTCCCCGCGCCCGCGGCGCGCGCGGGGCCCTGCCCTCGGGTGCGCGCTGCGTCTACGCGCCTCCTTCTCCCCGGAAGGCGCCCCACCCGACCCGGGTTTCTTCTCTAAGGGCCCGCCGCCCGGTGACGAGGACTGCGCTTCTGAAATCTGAAGCCCTTTCACCTGGGATTTGCCGCGCTGCGGGCCCGCCGCCACNCGTGCTGATTTCAGGATGATCAGCCTGTCACCAGGCTTACTTATCTGTGCTCCCGCTACATCTCCACAGCTGCTCAGGATGGCTTTGAAGCAAATCTCAGACACTGTCTCATCTGTAAATGTTTGTACACATATTTCTAAAGGAATACCCACAGCAACATTTCAAGAAGAAAAATTAAAAATAATCACAAAATATTATTAAACATCTAGCCAGTGTTTAGAGTTCCGCATGTGGATCCAAGAGTATTTCTTAGTTATTTTGAATGAAAATTCAAGTGAAGTTCACACCCTGTGGTTAGTTGATACGTCTTGGGGCTTCCCTGGTGGCTCAGATGGTAAAGAATCTTGCCTGCAGTGCAAGATAGCTAGTTTCGATCCCCAGGTTAAGAAGATCCCCTGGAGAAGGGACTGGCTCCCGACTCCAGTATTCTTGCCTGGAAAACTCCATGGACAGAGGAGCCTGACGGGCTACAGCGTGTGATGTTGCAAAGAGCTGGACGTGACCGAGCGACTGACATACACACACACATCTGTTTAGTCACTATGTGCCTCTTCATCTTTTTTCCCTGTTGCATTTGTATTTGGTGAAGAGACCAGGTTCTGTGCTATAGACTCTGTACATTTTTATTTTTGTCATCCTCACCAAGTTATTTAAGCATGATTGTCTGCGCAGTGTATTTCCTGTAAATTGGGGGTTAGACCTGCAGCCGCGCCCGGGGAGCCCCCTCCCCCCCCACCCCCCCGCCTTTCTTGGGCCCCTTCTGGTCCAAACACAAGACCGGTGTGGGAGCCCCAAGTTGCACGGGATTGTCGGGGTGGGGGGGCACTGTGGAATAAAAGCCCTTCCCTTCCTGGCTCTGCAAAATCGATGGGGTCGGTGTGGCTTTTGAAGAGTGGGGACTGTGCTAGCAATCCACCTGCTGGGCTAACAGCCCAGGGCCGGGCCTTCCCGGGAGAGGGGACCGGACGCCCCAGCAGGAAGCTTTCCCCAGCCTGCACCCCGCTAAACCCCCGCACGGGGACTCCTGCTTCCCCCGGGTCTCTCCGTATTAGAAACCATCTAGAAATCAATCTCTCTTGATTTATGGTGCCCGCCTCGCGGCGGCAGGAGCCTCCAGAAGTAGTCCCAGAGTTGATTTAAACCGGGAAGTCTATTTCTCAGGCATCCACATGTGTTTGTATACACACACCCAATAAGAAACCTGACTTTTTACTTTACAATGTGCGAATACAATATAGCTGGAAGCTCTCGCGGCGAGGCCCATTTATGTGGCCGTATTGTGTTTAATGTGGGAGCACCCGCCGCTGCAAGCCCTCCCGGGGGCCTTCACCAGCATCTCCCCCAGAACTGCGGCGGAGAACTTCAGACTTTGATTGAGAGCTCTAGAGGCAGGAAGAGTTACAGCGCCCCCTTCCCTGCCCCCACCCCAAGCGGCTGTAGTTGGGGACGCTTAGAAGTTATGGCAGGAAGAGTCACAGAGTCCCGATAAGGGTCCTCCCGAGATGGACATCCTACTTTGGGCCAGGTCCCCGCTGCAGGAGGTGAGCTGGAAGGAACTACAGGCGCGCGTCCAGGAGGCAGCATCCGGACCTTCTTCCCACCTTTCAAGCGCTTTCTAGAACACTGTCTAAACAAGGCGGGGCGGGGCAGAGCTCAACGTGAACTTGCTTTCCTCTTCCTCTAGTTTCTCCAGAAAAAAATGGCCTTTTAGACTCCGTTTCCTTCTCTTTGGGACTGCTAAAGAAAGCTCTATCCAGCCCCTATCCAGAAGATGGCTTTGGTAATCTTCAAATCTGCCTGGAAGCCTGGAGCTAGCCACTGCTCCTTGACCTGGGAATGGAAAATAAGGTGGCTGCCAGGAGTCCACAGACTTTTCTGGTAAGACTGCCTGCTCCGTCACAGTGCTGATCTGTTCTCTGATTCTCCTCCAAAGAGCTCCTGGAGAGGGCAACACCAGGCCACAGACACTACTCTTTACACCCAAAGAGGATGCTAAGATCCCACTAGGCCCATGGGACAGGGTTGCTCAGGGCACCTGTTAGAGCATCGGAAACACAGGGGCACCGAAACTGCCAAAGTTTTGGGAAACAATTTAATATTTGACATAAAATGAATACTGGAAGTCATGGCACATTAGAGACTTAATGATGGGTTTTGTTTTTTGTGTTTTTTGTCCATGCCTTTTAAAGTTTAGAAGGGCCTTTGTTTTAAATCGAATATGGGAGAAGGCATCAGACATTTTTGTTGCTTAAGATTTGTAGAAACCTTTGGGGGAAAAAACCTTCACTGGGGCCACAGGCAGACATTAAGGTAGACCTTGGAGATGATAGAGAACCTTTCACATTCTGCTGGGAGTAAAAGCTGAGGCTCAGCTCTGGGTAAAACCAGCCTGCCATCTCACCCATCAGCTTCCCCTGGCCAGGGAAAGCTTCCTGGGGGACCACCCTGCTCACAGGGAAGCAGAGAAGTGTGGAGAGGTTGGTTCCCGGGGGCCCCAGAAGCCAGGTTGGAGGCTAAAGTCCAGGGTCTTCACAGAAGTGGAATGAAATGGGCTAATAAAGCTCATAAATACCCTAAGACAGATCAGCCTGAGGAGCGCCATTAGAGGCAGAGGGGTGGAATGTGGGAGAGAGGAAAAAGAATGGTTTAGGCAAGGCGTCTTCAGTGGCCTGACCCCCAAGTCAGAGTGATTTAAAGTTCTTATTAGGGGAACCGATGGAACATGAGTGTGCTTCTTGCTGCGGAATAGCACCTCTTGGGCACTCAGATGCTGCCCAGTGCAGTGTTACGTCAGCCTCCTCATACCTCAAGATGTAAGTGAAAGGAAGGATGGAGTCAGACTCTCCTATCTGCCAGCAACCTCAAACGGTAGAAGTGGGGCTATAAAAAAAGAAAAAAATCAAGAGCTACTAATGTGACCTGACTGCTGGTATTTATTTGATGCAAGAGACATTATTTTCTTTTTTCAACATTGTCTGATAATGAAGCAAAAAGAAAGCAAGATAACCATCAATGTGCCACTTCAGAAACACAAATATTTGCTAACTTTTTAATTTTGTTGATGTTCTTTTAACATATGTACTTAAGATGAATCCCGCGTTTAAGTACTAGCAGCCCAGAGAGCCATTCTGGATTAAAATTTTATTTATTTATTTTTAATAAGGCTCAATTAGATGGAGAACAGAGATAAAACTGTCACACATAAAAATATGAATTGAACTGCTTCTTTCTGGATGGATCTTTAACATTGATTTGACCGTATGGACACTGCAAAAGAAAGAAAACAAGTTATTGTTGAATTACTTAACAGTCATCTTGAAAAAGTGCATATCTCGTGGTGAAAGAGAGAGACTGCTGATAATGTTCTATAGATTATTTGATCTACCGCCTACAGACTCAGAGGACAGTGGCAAAGTCTGGCAAATGGTCCTAATTAGGGGCCAAGATTCACTTCCTAAATGCATCCTTCCAACTTGAAGAATTTTGCCATCAAAAACTCACCCTTAAAAAAAAAATCCTCCAAGTCCTCAATTCAGGCAAAGCTCTTAGGCTTTTGATTAGAAACAGCTAATGGCACAGGTAGGAACATCCATAAAAGTGACGGCTCACTTTATCAATACTGGCTAATACAAGGATTTTAGTGTTGGTTCCTTGATATAAAGTGGGTCAGTTAAAGCAAATAACAACTTCTTGCCCCCAAACATTCAAAGTGGTCTATAAACAGAGGTTATCTGTTTATAATCTTAACTGCCTAACAATTTCCCTTACTGCGAAAGGGACCTACTCTAAAAAAGGGTACAGTGAAGAACCCATTTACATTTATTTTTTGCTCAAAATGGGGAAGGATTACATATTTAGCACATCTTAATCAGTGAGCATAGGGATTTAGGGTCGCTGAAATGTACATTTTAGGAAATGTACAGCACTAAGTGTGGGGTGGCGAGTCTCATGGTTATTTTAAAGACAGAGTAGAAAATTAGCTACAGAAAGAACAGGAGGCAGGAAAGAAGGAGGAAGGGAGGGGGAATAATAATAATAATCCAGAAGGAAGAAGAGAAGGAGGAGACAGGAACAGGAGGGAAGGAAGAAAGAAAGGGAGCAAGGGAGAAGGAAAATCATTACCTTCAACAAAAACATACCTGCCAGTGTTGGGCAAGTATCTATTGATTCAGCTAAAAATGAAAAATAAATGCTTCCTGGGATCTAGTCTGCAATATTCTGGATTTCTTTTCCTGCTGTCTTTGAACTCGCCTAGAGAACACAGCTTATTTGAAACCTCCTGAAAAGTTTCTTCACAAGAAAAGAACTTCCATGAATTTCCCATCACGGCATTTCAAGGAACCAATGCTCACGGTGAAATGTTACAAAATTCCATTAACTTTAAAGGTCCTCTGTTGATCCTTAGGACTTTCACTGTCCTAGACTAGGGAAGCTTGTGAATGTGCACCACAGGCCTATTTAGCATTTTTATTTGACTTGTTTTTCAAATAATAGGGATTTATGAAGTCACAGAAGCACCGAAACTGCTGCTGCACTGCGAGCGGGGCTGGTACTCACGTGCCTACAGGCTGAGCCGCAGCACTGGCCTCTCTGCAAGTGGGCCAGCTGCGTGAACACCATGCAGCCAGTAGCTGGGTCCACGTAGTTTAGCTGGCCAGCCTGAAGAGTAATGAAATCAAACAATTCATTCATCTCAAAATCCATCGTATCTCCTCACCATAATTCCTACCCATAAAATACCGCAACATTTTCTTTCAAACAATATTAAACTTCTTCCCAGCAATTTTCGTGGCACTTGCAATTAAGGCCCGCGTACATTCCGACATTATACACAGTCCAACTTTATATGACATGAGGAGAAAATATAGTTTGAGAAAAACGAGAAGTTGATGGAAAAACAAGAACGCCTCTATACCCAATAACGGTGCAGCCACCGTGCAGGTATTTTTCATTCAGTTTCTAGGTAACAAGTTTAATAACAGGCGATTTAATGACTTTAAGAGCTTAAGAGGCTGAAAATGAACTTTCACTCAGAAGTTGCAGTTGCAATTTCAGTGCTTAAAATATGCGAATAATGATTTAAACTTACAGAAAAGGTGCTAATCAAAACCAACGGTCCTTCTAGAAAAAGTGCGGCCTTCACTATTATTGAACACTTTTCCTTACCTTCATGATGCGCTGCTCCCCTGCACACTTTGGACTGTTTTCTTTTTTTTTTTTTTTGGATTGTTTTTATTACCGTTTTTAAGCAAAATGAAAGTATTGTTTTAGCATATCAACACTCACTGCTTCATGAGTTTGATCAAAAGCAGCTTTTACTACAGCCCTTCAGATGTCAAGGATGCATGCTCAACTTATTCAAACATGGTTTTAAAACAGTTGTCCCAGGTACACTATGTGAAGACAAAGTAAACGATGCACCCTCTTCTATGGATGTGGACCACATGGCTGACATTATTTATCCTTGAGATTAAAAAAAAAAAAAAACTTTTAATTTTGCATTGGAGTATAAAAGAGGCAGAAACGACTGGGCGACTTTCACTTTCACACCTGATTAACAATGTTGTGATGGGGGACTTCCTTAATGGTCCAGTGGCTGGCCATTGCAGGGGGCCTGGGTTCAATCCCTGGTCAGGAAGCTAGATCCCACTTAATGCAAATAAGAATCTGAATTCTACATCAAAAGATCCTGTCTGCTGCAAGACCCAGCACAGCCAAATAAATACTTAAAAACAGAAAAACAACGTTGTGATAGTTTTGGGTGGACAGCAAAGGGACTCAGCCATACATATACATGTATCTATGCATTCTTTCTCAGCCATGTCCTACTCTTTGCAACTGAGTAGGATCCTTTGTCCATGGGACTCTCCAGGCAAGAATACTGGAGTGGGTTACCGTGCCCTCCTCCAGGGGATCTTGCCAACTCAGGAACTGAACCCACATTTCTTACGTCCCCTGCACTGGTAGGTGGGTCCTTTACCACTAGCACCACGTAACATTGAGAAGAGTTCTCTGTGCTGTACAGTAGGTCCTGGATGGTTACCTGTTTTAAACACAGCAGTGTGGGCATGTTGATCCCAGACTCCGCAACTGTCTGTTCCCTTTGGCAACCATAGATTCATTCTCTAAGTCTGTGGGTCTGTTTCTGTCTTGTAAATAAGTTCGTTTGTATCATTTCTTTTTAGATTCCACATAAAAGGGGTGTCATGTCCAACTTTTTGCCACCCCATGGACTATATAGTCCACGGAATTCTCCAGGCCAGAATACTGGAGTTGGTAGCCATTCCCTTCTCCAGGGGATCGTCCCAACCCAGGGATCAGACCCAGATCTCCTACATTGCAGGCGGATTCTTTACCAGCTGAGCCACCAGGGAAGCCCCACTTTCACTTTCATACTGTATTTCCCCTTCTCCATCTGACTTACTTCAGTCAGTACGACAGTTTCTCGGTCCATCCACGTTGCTGCAAACGGCACTGTTTCATTCTTTTTAACTAGCCTTGAGATTTTGAAGGGGAAATTTTTGAAGGGAAAAAACTTTCTCCTGGACTTTCTCTGTAACCCTTTTACCATGTAGTAAGTGCACCATTCTCATATAGAGCCTTTCCATTAAATTACATGGGACACTGAAATGTCTTCTGACATACATTTTCGTGTGTGCCACAGAATGCTTCTTCGGAGTGTCTTCCTTAATGGCTGAATATTTTGTTCTAGTTCGGCTTTTAATCAACTATACCTCATGAATAAAGTGTGGAGCAAAACGACAATTAGAATTCGAGTCTAGGCCTCCTCCAAGGCAACAAGGGCAGCAGAAATCCCACAATCGACTCCCAAGGCCAGTCTAAGGGGCCTCCAAAATCCTTTGGGGTCACAGAAGCAGATTACGTGAGACCAGAGGCACTAAACACTATGTTAGAATGACTGACTGTCAAGACCTCACTTCTTTACTTATTAATACAAAGTCTGTGTTGCAAGACTTGGAAGAAAAGCGAAAGAACACTGGTAACTCTGTCCACAAACATCTCTCTGCTTTTCATAGCTGGGGGTCTTCTGAGAGCAAATTGCCTGGAGCCTGGGAGCTTTACAGACTGCTCCCGGGTGTGGGCAGCTCTCTTGCTTTCCCTGTTGATGGGGAAACTCTGAGCTTGTTGGCTGCCTGCACAAACTTAATTTATCCTTAGTAAATGAGCCACAGGTAATGGTGGCAACAGACAAAGGTGGGGCAGGAATGCTGACGGAGAGCGAGATGTCCAGGGAGGCAGATCAGTACAGGTAAGAGAGCTGCTTGCCTGCAGGTGTGGGAGAAGGACCAGGGGCAGAGGGCTCTGATTTTTGAACAATAAGAACAACAAGCTTGTCATCAGCTTTACTTATAGGCTCTGGGACAGTCATTTAACCTGCAATGCTGACACTGATGGATTTCCTGAATGAGAAAATGTTTCTTTCCCAGGCTGATGGAGCCCATCTTTCCAGGCCACTGGTGTTTGTTCTATAGAGTATGACACTTTTTACTTCTGTTTACATTTATATGGTGAAATGTGCTTAGTTGCTCAGTCGTGTCTGACTTTTTGCGGCCCCATGGATTATAGTGACCAGGCTCCTTTGTCCAAGGGATTCTCCAGGCAAGAATACTGGAGTTGGTTGCCATGCCCTCCTGCAGGGGTTCTTCCTGACCCAGGGATCGAACCCAGGTCTCCCGCACGGCAAGAGATTGTTTACCATCTTGAGCCACCAGGGAAGCCCATATGGTGAAGTATGGGAACAAATTACACGTTATTTTAAAAAGAGTATAAACAAGAACAATAAAAGCTGCCAATCATTTCCTAAAAGAGTCTCCGTGCAGAAGTTTCAACACTGGAATGAATCAGGGAGTGGATTTCACGGCCTACCAACTGCCGGCGAAGAAAGTCAGCTTCAGGCAACCTGCAAGTTTTCCTTCTCTGCTCCCTTGGCTCCAGCTCAGACCTGGTTAGCATCAGTCCCGTGAAGGACGGATCACCTGCAGTGTATCACAGGCTACTTTCAAATCTCTTTTTGTATCTTTATCATGGAACTCACTCGCTCTTTAAAGATAATGCAAATATAAATATGCTACCTTTAAAGGTATGTAGTCTAAGATATTAGAAAGCATGATGGGAGGTGACAACTTTTGATTTAAAGACTCTTGAGAGTCCCTTGGACTGCAAGGAGATCCAACTAGTCCATTCTAAAGGAGATCAGTCCTGGGTGTTCTTTGGAAGGACTGATGCTGAAGCTGAAACTCCAATACTTTGGCCACCTCATGTGAAGAGTTGACTCACTGGAAAAGACTCTGATGCTGGGAAGGATTGGGGTCAGGAGAAGGGAATGACAGAGGATGAGATGGCTGGATGGCATCACCGACTCAATGGACCTGAGTTTGAGTGAACTCTGGGAGTTGGTGATGGACAGGGAGGCCTGGCGTGCTGCAGTTCATGGGGTCGCAAAGAGTCGGACACGACTGAGCGACTGAACTGAACCGAAACCCCAAACCAGAGAAAACAGCTCAAGATTGTCTGTGAAGAACGTAGACTCCTGATTATAGTTTCCTTTTAAACTGTGCTCTGAGAGGTGCAAAGAACGAAAAGATGGTAGCAAAAATTAAATTTTACAAAAGTTCATCTTTTACGTTCTCATTATTGAAATCATTGGTGTTCAACTGATACTGCGGATAAAAACACACATATTTTCCGGTGACTTCTCAGCTCCTCTACCTCCTACATCAATGCCTCACACCCCTCCAACACACACACACACACACACACACACACACACACACACACACACACACACGCAGAGTGATGATGGACCCCACGGAGTTTAGTTCGGACATAGATTAGAAAGGAGCTGCACTCATACTCAAAATAGATACATGTTAATTCTTCGCTGAGAATAGGGAACTGTGGCTAGTTTTCAGGAGAAAAGTTCAGAACGGGACCCAGCCGCCCTGAACAGTGGCCAGAGACACGCCTACACCGGCCTCTAGCCTCCTGGCTCCAGGTGGGGGATGGGCATGCGCACAGACGCCCCCGGCGGCGGGGCGGGGCGGGGCGGGGCGGGACGCCCGAGGGGCGGGGCCTCGCGGCGCGGGCGCAGGGCCCCAGGACAGAGGCCCGGGCGGGGCGGGGCTTAGACGTCTCGGGAGGCGGGGCCTCACCGCGCAAGCGCACGGCCCTCGGGCGGGGGCCGCGGTCGGGGTGGGGCGGGGCCTCACCGCGCAGGCGGCCGCGTGTAGCTCGGCGATCCTCCGCTCCGCCGCCGTTAACTCTTGGCTCGCCAGGTGCTTGGCCGCTTCCTCCTGCCCGCCCTGCGAGTCGGGCCCGGGGCCACCGCCGTCTTCCCGCGCAGCGGAGCAGAGGGGGACGCCGCGGCCCCGTCGGAACGCTGCTCCGTCACGGGGCGGCGGCGGGGCGGCGGGCCGCGGCCTCCCGAGCGCGGACGCCGGGACCCGCCAGGCCGCCATGGCCGCCGCCTGAGGAGGCGGGGCGCGCGGCCGCGGGGCGGGCCGGGCTGCGCGCGCGGGGCCTGGCGGAGCTCGGGCTGTCGGACCTAGCCGCCACCCCCGCACCTCGGCCCTCGGGGCCCCGACTCCCCTTCCCACCCCGGCCTCGAGCCTCCGGAGCCCGCCCTCCGGCTCTGGACCCCGGCCCGCACCCCTGACCGCGGACCGAGGGACCTCCCCACCCTTCCCGACCGCGAGCTTGGCCCCTGCGGACCGCGCCCGCGCCCTGAGGACCGGGCCCCGGGCCGTCCGCCGCCCCTGCGGCCCTGCCCGGAGAGGAGGTGGACTCGTGCGGCTGAGAAGACTCCTGCAGGACGCGGGGACCGGAGAGCGTGCCTTCTCCACCCTCAGGACCTCCGCTCCAAGTTTCCCCTTGGCCTTCTGACAGGACACGTGGACATTCTTTTTCTCCTGTCAAACGAGCCTCGGGATCTTTTCAGCATAATCGCTACAACTGATAAAATGCCAGAAAGTGACCCGAGTCGCCCAGGTTCGTTTATAGCCAGCTTGGGCTCATCCAGGAAAGGCTTGGGTATTTGCAGGTGCTGTGTGCTGGGAGGGCAGCCCTCCAGCGCCCGGCTGTTTGACCCAGACTAACCGGAGGACCAATAGCAGGAAGAGGCGTCGGTTTTAAGTTGCTAAGTAGTTTGCAAAATCCAAACTGAGGTTATATTTCCTGTCTGAAAGATGAAAGTTATCCCGCTCCTCCCCCGAAAAACTGACTGAGAAAATTAGCACACATCCCAGGAGGTAATTTCAGGCGTTAGAATGAACAGTACTCTTGCCTCCTCCCTTCAGCCTGTGTTTCAGGCTTGAAGAGTAAGCTGTTTTGTTAAGTGTTCTTCACTTTTTGAGAACTGAGGGCAGCAGTTGACCCCTGAGGACAAGAGCAGGTTGTAGAGTGGTACAGGAGAAGGATGAGGGCAGACCATCGCCACCCGTTTTTGACATGTGCATTTACCTTGTAACCCTGGCATTATATTTGTATTCTTAGTCGGCGCTAATTGAAATGATCCTATTGGTCTATTGTAAATCTCATAGTAATTAATAAATTGGGGTCTTCTTTTGTAAATCTGCTTCCTTTGTGCTGGAATAATTAGTTAATCAGGCTCTGGAGAATGCTTAGTGATCTGAGAAAAGTTTAAAACCTGGGAGGCTGAGGAGGGACCCTCAGTAAAACTGTGGAAAGGGCAACTGTGGTTATAAAAGGGAATTGACTGTGAATCAGCTGTGTGTGTTTTTTGCCAAACCAAATTCTCAAGTGAGTCTGGAAGTTCTGATTGATTACATTGTTTTTAAAATTGAGGATGAGGACCAGTTAATAGTTTGTAACATTAGTTCAAAGGGTAGAGACCAAATTTTTAGGCCACGTTCATGGCAGAAAATAGTCATCTATACTCTTTGTGGAACATTTACTGAATGACGGGCAGGTGTGAATATAGGGGTGTGGTGAGGGAGATGTTTGATAGTAGTATCTGAAATAGTAGTATCTGTGTTCTGATCATGTCAGCAGTCTGCAGGTGTGCTTAGGGATAGAACTAGAATATTCTGTTCCAAAGTCCCATTCCTAGCTTTGATACTCTGTTACAAATATGGAAGATGTAACCATTTGGGGAAACTGGGTGAAGGAAACCTGCTGTACTGTTTTTACAACTTGTGAACCCATAGGTGGCTCAGATGGTAAATCTTCTGGCTGCAATGTGGGAGGCCTGGGTTTGATCCCTGGGTTGGAAAGATCCCCTGGAGAAGGAAATGGCCACCCGCTCCAGTACTCTTGCCTGGAAAATTCCATGGACGGAGGAGCCTGGTAGGCTACAGTCCATGGGGTCCCAAAGAGTTGGACATGACTGAGTGACTTCACTTTCACTTTCAATTAAAAAACCATAAATGCAAAAAGGGATATAAAAATAGTGTTCAGATTACTGGGTAAAGGAAATCACTGAGTTAACCAGAACCTTAGATTATGTCCTCCATTGACAGGTTTAAAAATCATCTGTTAGTTAAAAGCCTTTGGGCATTTAGGCCCCAGAAGCTGTTTTGTACTCAGGTGTTACCAGTGTGTGCATTCTTTTAGATACATATCTTTAAATCTCAAAAAACTAAGCTCATGGCATCTGATCCCATCACTTCATGTCAAATAGATGGGGAAACAATGGAAACAGTGAGACTTTATTTTGGGGGGCTCCAAAATCACTGCAGATGGTGACTGCAACCATGAAATTAAAAGACACTTGCTCCTTGGAAGAAAAGCTATGACCAACCTAGACAGCATATTAAAAAGCAGAGACATTACTTTGCCAACAAAGGTCAGTCTAGTCAAAGCTATGGTTTTTCCAATCATATATGGATGTGAGAATTGGACTATAAAGAAAGCTGAGTGCCAAAAGTATTGATGCTTTTGAACTGGGGTGTTGCAGAAGACTCTTGAGAGTCCCTTGGACTACAAAGAGATCCAACCGGTCCATTCTAAAGGAAATCAGTCCTGAATATTCATTGGAAGGACTGATGCTGAAGCTGAAGCTCCAATGCTTTGGCAAAGAACTGACTCATTTGAAAAGTCCCTGATGCTGGGAAAGATTGAAGGCCGGAGGATGAGATGGTTGGATGGCATCACCGATTTGATGGTAATGAGTTTGAGCAAGCTCTGGGGGTTGGTGAGGGACAGGGAAGCCTGGTGTACTGCAGGCCACGGGGTTGCAAAGAGTCTAACACGACTGAGCAACTGAACTGAACTGAAATCTTACCAGAGCTGGAAACCTATATACTTAAGAGTTGATGAAGTATCTTAGTATAAATAGTTTCCAGATTTGATCATTTAATTAGAGTGTCGTCTATCCACCCCCTTCAGTTTTTGTCTCATTTTCACACTTGGGAGTCAGTGTCAAGGCACAAGTGACTCGTGCACTGCATCTCTTGTTTGAAAGCACCTCCTTGGGTCTTGTTGCCTACCTTATTCTAGCATGTGCTAATTTCCTCTTAGATTCTCTGTGCTAAAGCAGACAGAACTGTGTGAAAGTGGGAGGCCACAGCATTCCACCCTAGAATGGTACCTTTAGTCCCTGCTTTGTTTAGAATGCACTCACACCCAAGTTTGCTTTAGGAAGAGTTTTGTGCCACCTCTCTGCATGTTCCATGATGTGACATATATTCTGTACTCCTTCCTGTCATCTTTGATGTTTGTGCTGACATTGAACATGCTTGTTATTTGGAGGAAGAGGAAGAAGGTGGTTCAGAGATAGGTGTTTCCCTGTTTCATTTGTATCAGTTTTTTTCGGTAGCTACATTAGGCTTCTAGGTGGCAGGATGTGGGTCAGTTGGCTTTATTTGGTTACAGTAAAAGGGATAGGCCCTGTCACCCTGAGGCAGGATTTGGTGCAGGCGCAGGGTCTTGGCCATGGCTCAGACCGTTTCCTCCTTACTGCTGATGGCTGTTTCCTGTGGGTGAAAGATGGGGTAAAAGGCCCCTAGGTTTCTTTTCCTTGCCCTGCTGAAAGAGAGCCTTGTGGAGCTCCTGGTGGAGAAGCCTTTTTGCCCCCAGAAGTCCTAACAGGCGTCTTTTTATTGTGTGTCCGTTCGTGAACCAATCTTCATGAGTATGGGCTGTGCTGAGACAGCTGGGGCCTGCCCAGGGCACTGCCTGAGAACAGTTCTGTGCTGATGGTGGAGATACTGTTAACTGACGTCAACTGCAGCGTGACTTGCAAAGGCAAAGCAAACTCCTCCAGCTCGCCAGTCCTTTNGCGCCCGCGCCCTGAGGACCGGGCCCCGGGCCGTCCGCCGCCCCTGCGGCCCTGCCCGGAGAGGAGGTGGACTCGGGCGGCTGAGAAGACTCCTGCAGGACGCGGGGACCGGAGAGCGTGCCTTCTCCACCCTCAGGACCTCCGCTCCAAGTTTCCCCTTGGCCTTCTGACAGGACACGTGGACATTCTTTTTCTCCTGTCAAACGAGCCTCGGGATCTTTTCAGCATAATCGCTACAACTGATAAAATGCCAGAAAGTGACCCGAGTCGCCCAGGTTCGTTTATAGCCAGCTTGGGCTCATCCAGGAAAGGCTTGGGTATTTGCAGGTGCTGTGTGCTGGGAGGGCAGCCCTCCAGCGCCCGGCTGTTTGACCCAGACTAACCGGAGGACCAATAGCAGGAAGAGGCGTCGGTTTTAAGTTGCTAAGTAGTTTGCAAAATCCAAACTGAGGTTATATTTCCTGTCTGAAAGATGAAAGTTATCCCGCTCCTCCCCCGAAAAACTGACTGAGAAAATTAGCACACATCCCAGGAGGTAATTTCAGGCGTTAGAATGAACAGTACTCTTGCCTCCTCCCTTCAGCCTGTGTTTCAGGCTTGAAGAGTAAGCTGTTTTGTTAAGTGTTCTTCACTTTTTGAGAACTGAGGGCAGCAGTTGACCCCTGAGGACAAGAGCAGGTTGTAGAGTGGTACAGGAGAAGGATGAGGGCAGACCATCGCCACCCGTTTTTGACATGTGCATTTACCTTGTAACCCTGGCATTATATTTGTATTCTTAGTCGGCGCTAATTGAAATGATCCTATTGGTCTATTGTAAATCTCATAGTAATTAATAAATTGGGGTCTTCTTTTGTAAATCTGCTTCCTTTGTGCTGGAATAATTAGTTAATCAGGCTCTGGAGAATGCTTAGTGATCTGAGAAAAGTTTAAAACCTGGGAGGCTGAGGAGGGACCCTCAGTAAAACTGTGGAAAGGGCAACTGTGGTTATAAAAGGGAATTGACTGTGAATCAGCTGTGTGTGTTTTTTGCCAAACCAAATTCTCAAGTGAGTCTGGAAGTTCTGATTGATTACATTGTTTTTAAAATTGAGGATGAGGACCAGTTAATAGTTTGTAACATTAGTTCAAAGGGTAGAGACCAAATTTTTAGGCCACGTTCATGGCAGAAAATAGTCATCTATACTCTTTGTGGAACATTTACTGAATGACGGGCAGGTGTGAATATAGGGGTGTGGTGAGGGAGATGTTTGATAGTAGTATCTGAAATAGTAGTATCTGTGTTCTGATCATGTCAGCAGTCTGCAGGTGTGCTTAGGGATAGAACTAGAATATTCTGTTCCAAAGTCCCATTCCTAGCTTTGATACTCTGTTACAAATATGGAAGATGTAACCATTTGGGGAAACTGGGTGAAGGAAACCTGCTGTACTGTTTTTACAACTTGTGAACCCATAGGTGGCTCAGATGGTAAATCTTCTGGCTGCAATGTGGGAGGCCTGGGTTTGATCCCTGGGTTGGAAAGATCCCCTGGAGAAGGAAATGGCCACCCGCTCCAGTACTCTTGCCTGGAAAATTCCATGGACGGAGGAGCCTGGTAGGCTACAGTCCATGGGGTCCCAAAGAGTTGGACATGACTGAGTGACTTCACTTTCACTTTCAATTAAAAAACCATAAATGCAAAAAGGGATATAAAAATAGTGTTCAGATTACTGGGTAAAGGAAATCACTGAGTTAACCAGAACCTTAGATTATGTCCTCCATTGACAGGTTTAAAAATCATCTGTTAGTTAAAAGCCTTTGGGCATTTAGGCCCCAGAAGCTGTTTTGTACTCAGGTGTTACCAGTGTGTGCATTCTTTTAGATACATATCTTTAAATCTCAAAAAACTAAGCTCATGGCATCTGATCCCATCACTTCATGTCAAATAGATGGGGAAACAATGGAAACAGTGAGACTTTATTTTGGGGGGCTCCAAAATCACTGCAGATGGTGACTGCAACCATGAAATTAAAAGACACTTGCTCCTTGGAAGAAAAGCTATGACCAACCTAGACAGCATATTAAAAAGCAGAGACATTACTTTGCCAACAAAGGTCAGTCTAGTCAAAGCTATGGTTTTTCCAATCATATATGGATGTGAGAATTGGACTATAAAGAAAGCTGAGTGCCAAAAGTATTGATGCTCTTGAACTGGGGTGTTGCAGAAGACTCTTGAGAGTCCCTTGGACTACAAAGAGATCCAACCGGTCCATTCTAAAGGAAATCAGTCCTGAATATTCATTGGAAGGACTGATGCTGAAGCTGAAGCTCCAATGCTTTGGCAAAGAACTGACTCATTTGAAAAGTCCCTGATGCTGGGAAAGATTGAAGGCCGGAGGATGAGATGGTTGGATGGCATCACCGATTTGATGGTAATGAGTTTGAGCAAGCTCTGGGGGTTGGTGAGGGACAGGGAAGCCTGGTGTACTGCAGGCCACGGGGTTGCAAAGAGTCTAACACGACTGAGCAACTGAACTGAACTGAAATCTTACCAGAGCTGGAAACCTATATACTTAAGAGTTGATGAAGTATCTTAGTATAAATAGTTTCCAGATTTGATCATTTAATTAGAGTGTCGTCTATCCACCCCCTTCAGTTTTTGTCTCATTTTCACACTTGGGAGTCAGTGTCAAGGCACAAGTGACTCGTGCACTGCATCTCTTGTTTGAAAGCGCCTCCTTGGGTCTTGTTGCCTACCTTATTCTAGCATGTGCTAATTTCCTCTTAGATTCTCTGTGCTAAAGCAGACAGAACTGTGTGAAAGTGGGAGGCCACAGCATTCCACCCTAGAATGGTACCTTTAGTCCCTGCTTTGTTTAGAATGCACTCACACCCAAGTTTGCTTTAGGAAGAGTTTTGTGCCACCTCTCTGCATGTTCCATGATGTGACATATATTCTGTACTCCTTCCTGTCATCTTTGATGTTTGTGCTGACATTGAACATGCTTGTTATTTGGAGGAAGAGGAAGAAGGTGGTTCAGAGATAGGTGTTTCCCTGTTTCATTTGTATCAGTTTTTTTCGGTAGCTACATTAGGCTTCTAGGTGGCAGGATGTGGGTCAGTTGGCTTTATTTGGTTACAGTAAAAGGGATAGGCCCTGTCACCCTGAGGCAGGATTTGGTGCAGGCGCAGGGTCTTGGCCATGGCTCAGACCGTTTCCTCCTTACTGCTGATGGCTGTTTCCTGTGGGTGAAAGATGGGGTAAAAGGCCCCTAGGTTTCTTTTCCTTGCCCTGCTGAAAGAGAGCCTTGTGGAGCTCCTGGTGGAGAAGCCTTTTTGCCCCCAGAAGTCCTAACAGGCGTCTTTTTATTGTGTGTCCGTTCGTGAACCAATCTTCATGAGTATGGGCTGTGCTGAGACAGCTGGGGCCTGCCCAGGGCACTGCCTGAGAACAGTTCTGTGCTGATGGTGGAGATACTGTTAACTGACGTCAACTGCAGCGTGACTTGCAAAGGCAAAGCAAACTCCTCCAGCTCGCCAGTCCTTTCAGCATTTAGCATGTTGTGTTTTTGGCTGCACTGGGCAGGATCTTAATTCCTGGACCAGGGATTGAACTCCTGCCCCCTGCAGCGAATTCATGGAGCCCTAACCACTGGATCTACAGGGAATTCCCTAGTATTAATTGTTTATCACTGAAAACATTTTTCACTGGTCTCTGGTTCCCCTCTGGACATCTTTCCTTTGCCCACAATTATCTGCTCCATTTTAGCTTGTTATATGTAATAATTTGGGGGCACTGTTTTCCCAACAGATGATAAACAGGGCAGTAGGGAGGATGGTGGGGAGTCTGCTCTTCTCATCTTTGTATCTCCACAGCCCGTCTCACACTCTGTTGTTCTATGACACTTGGGCTTCGTGGCTCAGTGCTAGAGTATCTGCCTGCCAGTTCAGGAGCCCCAGGAGATGAAGGTTTGATCCAGGGTCAGGAAGATGCCCTGGAGAAGGCCACCGACTCCAGTGTTCTTGCCTGGGAAACCCCATGGACAGAGGCGCCTACAGTCCATGGGGTCGCACAGGCAGACGTAACTGAGCACACTCGCGCTATGACACTCAATGAATGAAGACTTCTAGTGGGTAAATGAATCCGTGGTTTTTTCCTTCTGAAATCTACAGTCCTTAACTAGTAGACGGGCATTTCATATGAAATTCTAAAATTAACATTTTTACATAATAATGCAAATTTGAGAAATTAATGATTGCAAATAAATACTGTAAAAACTGGATGATAAAGATGCTAACTCTGAGGTCATGTTAAATTGTCTTCATTGAGTACCATTGGGCCATTTTACTGACGGCTCAGATGCACACATCATCAAACTGAACTCGGCCCCAGAAAAGCTGCCTGGGGTCGACTTTGAGGTGTCACCGGTGTTACCTTTTCAGTAACTGTGAACGTATTGCCCTATGAGTGGGCCAGTGGGTGCTGGGGTCTGAGAGCCGCCCACAGACGTCCTGTGCAGACACTGCCTGATGGCACGGTTGTTTTGGACGCGATTTGTTTATCTGACGCTTTTCAGATCGCCGAAAGCGTGTCATGGCGTGTCACACCATGGCTCCGCGTACAGCACATTTCACTCTCAATCCTCATGATTGAGAGCAAACGTTACACACCCCTGAGGTCGCCCACAGGGAATCTTTGTTTCCTTCCATGGGACATCTGTCGGTACCCTTTGTCTCATGGAGCTGGTCTTAGAAAATTCTGGGGGGAATTACAGCGGTTTCTGTTTGCGAGCCCAGCGCACCCTGGCTGTCTTCCCGAGGGCCCACCCACTGGCGCTGCCTGCCCTGAGTGCCCCTGCCCTTGGCTCGCCTCCGTCCCTCGTTTCCGTCTCCTGGAGGAGCTGTGGATGCACTGCCTGACAGGAAGCGATCTAGCTCTTGCGGGTCCTCTTCCACCCTCTCCATCATCCTCTACCGAGCAGTAGGCCAGTAGCTTTGCCCACCACTAGGGTGAGGAGCAGGCACGACCTGAGGATTAATTGTGGGCCATGCCCCCAGTGCTTGGCTGACTGCTTTGAAAGCGCTGATCACCTGCTTCTTCAGCAGCCCTCACCCTCTCCCACTGCACACTCCACCCTCACACAATTTTATCTGTGTTTATATTTTTAATGTTTCTTGCACGCTCATGACTCCCAGATCCCTGGTTCACGCTTGTGAGGGCCACACATCTACTCTCCACTCGTCTGTAGGACAGATAAATATACCCCTGAGCTCAGAATGGACTTCGTGATCATTCCCTCCCGAATACTACTTCGCCATTTATATCCTCTTTAAAAAAAAAAAAAAAAAAAATATATATATATATATATATATTTACTCATCTAACTGCAGAGAGTGCTAGTTGCTTCACTGGCGATCTTTCCTTGTGGCCACAGGCTTAGTTGCCCCGAGGCGTGTGGGATCCCAGTTCCTTGATCAGGGACTGAACTCAAGTCCCTTGCATTGCAAGGTGGCTTCTTAACCACTGGACCATTAGGGAAGTCCTATCACTGCTTTTAAAGGCACAGCTAATTCGGAGATTTTTACCCCCCAGATTTTCTTCCCACGTCCCTGCATCCAGCTGATCACCAAGCCTTACCTGCTTTATTTCTTTGGGTCTAAAGTCGCCTTCCTTTGCCTCTATTTTTGTTCTAGTTCAGTTTGTCACCGTTTCTTTCCCCAGGGCAACAGCTGGAGCAGAACAGGTAACGAGGACTTACTCTGTGTCAGGGCCTCTGCTGAATGGCTGGAGATGGATTGTTTATACATTGCCCATGATACTGATTCTGACAAAAATACCCCTCATCTCCTGGGAGTGGTGATGTTATACCTGTGCTTGAAGCCTCCACCCCTACGACCCCTCCTCTGTGAAGCCCTCTCCGACTGCTCACCTTGCTCATTGCCTCCTCTGCAGTCCGAGCTGGGCAGACCACCTCAGCACTCCACAGTATCCAAAACGTGCCTCTATATTTGCACTTTCTTACTTTTTGGCTTTGTGTTTATGAGGGCTTTTTTACTGGCCACTCGTGAGGTCTTCAAGGGGAAAAGATTGTCTTAATCATCTTTTTTTATCTCTGCTGCTGCTGCTGCATTGCTTCAGTCGTGTCCGACTCTGTGCGACCCCATTACAATTACATAGAAAATGCTAAAAAAAAAAACAAAGCTTGTTGAAGTGAACGGATGAACAAATAGCGGCAAAATCCCATGCCTAAGTCACACAGTAAANGCTGCCTGACAGGAAGCGATCTAGCTCTTGCGGGTCCTCTTCCACCCTCTCCATCATCCTCTACCGAGCAGTAGGCCAGTAGCTTTGCCCACCACTAGGGTGAGGAGCAGGCACGACCTGAGGATTAATTGTGGGCCATGCCCCCAGTGCTTGGCTGACTGCTTTGAAAGCGCTGATCACCTGCTTCTTCAGCAGCCCTCACCCTCTCCCACTGCACACTCCACCCTCACACAATTTTATCTGTGTTTATATTTTTAATGTTTCTTGCACGCTCATGACTCCCAGATCCCTGGTTCACGCTTGTGAGGGCCACACATCTACTCTCCACTCGTCTGTAGGACAGATAAATATACCCCTGAGCTCAGAATGGACTTCGTGATCATTCCCTCCCGAATACTACTTCGCCATTTATATCCTCTTTAAAAAAAAAAAAAAAAAAAATATATATATATATATATATATTTACTCATCTAACTGCAGAGAGTGCTAGTTGCTTCACTGGCGATCTTTCCTTGTGGCCACAGGCTTAGTTGCCCCGAGGCGTGTGGGATCCCAGTTCCTTGATCAGGGACTGAACTCAAGTCCCTTGCATTGCAAGGTGGCTTCTTAACCACTGGACCATTAGGGAAGTCCTATCACTGCTTTTAAAGGCACAGCTAATTCGGAGATTTTTTCCCCCCAGATTTTCTTCCCACGTCCCTGCATCCAGCTGATCACCAAGCCTTACCTGCTTTATTTCTTTGGGTCTAAAGTCGCCTTCCTTTGCCTCTATTTTTGTTCTAGTTCAGTTTGTCACCGTTTCTTTCCCCAGGGCAACAGCTGGAGCAGAACAGGTAACGAGGACTTACTCTGTGTCAGGGCCTCTGCTGAATGGCTGGAGATGGATTGTTTATACATTGCCCATGATACTGATTCTGACAAAAATACCCCTCATCTCCTGGGAGTGGTGATGTTATACCTGTGCTTGAAGCCTCCACCCCTACGACCCCTCCTCTGTGAAGCCCTCTCCGACTGCTCACCTTGCTCATTGCCTCCTCTGCAGTCCGAGCTGGGCAGACCACCTCAGCACTCCACAGTATCCAAAACGTGCCTCTATATTTGCACTTTCTTACTTTTTGGCTTTGTGTTTATGAGGGCTTTTTTACTGGCCACTCGTGAGGTCTTCAAGGGGAAAAGATTGTCTTAATCATCTTTTTTTATCTCTGCTGCTGCTGCTGCATTGCTTCAGTCGTGTCCGACTCTGTGCGACCCCATTACAATTACATAGAAAATGCTAAAAAAAAAAACAAAGCTTGTTGAAGTGAACGGATGAACAAATAGCGGCAAAATCCCATGCCTAAGTCACACAGTAAAGAAATGATACAAATGCACTTTCCCTTAATATCTTATGGTTAAGAATCAGCATTGGTTTTATCAACATATCTGTCAATCTCAGCCTGTTGTTCTGAGAGACACTATCCTACCATAACAACGAGGTAACCATGATTTTATTTGGCAGTCCAGTTAGTAGGTCCCCCCAAGCAGTCTTCGAATTAATGGTAGGTGCAGTGTATGGGCTGCATTTTAAATTCAGTCAGTGTATGTTGACAGTGAAGCACAGCCTTGTTAACCTTGAACAATCATTCCAATTATAAACTACATGCACACAATCACTGTCATATAAAATATCCAGACTAATTACCTCTAGCCCTTTTGTCATGCAGGGATTCGAAATGAAACCTCTTCAGGATATTCGGTACTAGCAGTGTATTTCCCAGAAAGAACACTGCTGAAGATCTAGCAAGAACGTGATTCCGTTTGTACCTTATTACAATAAGTGGATTAGAATTGCGCTTTTAAAATGACACGGCCAGCCCTTGATCTGTAGAATTTCCCACACACCAGCACAGAGATGTCGGTTAAGGTCGTCAGCGGCACATACAAATCAGAGCCGTGTTCTCTGCACTCACCGCTGCCTGAGGGGGAAAGCATGTCTGCTGTTCCATGACTGCACTGAAAGGCGCCCTGAGTTTCAGGTCAAATACCCGTGACATTGACGTGTCTGACTCGTCTGCCGAGCGCGATCCGTGTCAGCATCCCCCCCGTGGTGGGCGGGAGGGATGAGCCTCAGCGATCAGCACAGCACACGCGCCGTTCACGTTTACTCCAAGTGTGAAATTGATGCCTCTGTGGGACTCCGTGGAATACGGATCTTCTGCGTGCAGCTGAACTGTATGCTTGCTACGAGTGGTCGCATTTGTATCTTTGTGTAAGGGCGTCATCACCACCCGCTGCTCTGTCTGACAGCGCCTCTTGATGACACGTTCCGATAGCATTGTTGAAAATAGCTTTGGATGTGTCTCTGCCTGCGGCTTTTTCCGGTTTCCTTCATGGACTTGGAAGTCCTGTTGTTAGGGGCGTAAATATACGGGATTGTTATGTGCCCTTGTACGACCCCCTTACCTTTATATGAGGTCCCTCTTCCGATATTTTTCCTTGTTCTGAAATCTGCTTTGTCTGATATTAATATAAGCACTCCAGCTTTCTTAGGATGTGTTGTCATGGGATAAGCTCTTCCTATCCTTTTATTTTGGGGGGCTCCCCTAATGGCTCAGACGGTAAAAAGTCTGCCTACAATGCAGGAGACCCGGGTTCAACCCCTGGGTTGGGAAGATCTCCTGGAGAAGGAAACGGCACCCCACTCCAGTATTCTTGCCTGAAAAATCCCATGGATGGAGGAACCTGGTAGGCTACAGTCCATGGGGTCACAAGGAGTCAGACGCCACTGAGTGACTTCACTATCCTTTTTATTTGTCTTTACAGTAAAAGTGTATTTCTTTTAGGATCATATAATCGGGTCTTTTTATTTTAATTTTTAAAAATATTTATTTATGCCTCCTTGGGTCCCAGTTGTGACACTCGGGCTTCTCTCGAGTTGTGGCACAGACTCAGCTGCCCCACAGCCCGTGGGATCTCACTCCTCGACTGGGGATTGAACCTGCACCCCCTGTCTTGGAAGGCAGATCCTTTACCACTGGACCACCGGGGAAGTCCCTAGTTGGTTTTGTTTTTTTTTAATCCAGTTTCACAATCTCTTCATTTTAATTGCTTTTTAGACCTGTGGTGGGGTGATGGTGGTCCCCCTAAAATGTATGTCTGTGTTCTCATCTTGGGAACCTGTTAATGTTACCTTTGACAGGGGAAAGGGGCCCTTTCAGATATAATTAAGCTAAGGATTTTGAGAAGAGAGGATCGTCCTGGATGGTCCAAGGTGGGGGTGCTGAATCAAGTGGCAAGTGTCCTTAAAACTGACATACAGAGGACGTGGGGCCGCGACCGTGGCAGCCGTGCCTGGCGGGAAGCAGCCCGGAGCCCCGGGAGCTGTGCAAGGCAAGAAAGGGCCTCCCCAAGACTCTCCGAGCTGTGGCAGCAGCCCTGCTGGACTTTGGCTTCCGGGCCCCCAAACTGTCAGTAAATCACTGTCCTTTTCAGCCTGATAAAGCATTTTTGCATCATTCAGGCTCCACCTGAAATGGCATTTCCTCCTTCAACCTGTTCATGTACACATAAAATGTGATCTCTTATTCTGCGTGACGGCTGTTTTGTAAAACCGACCCCTTTCAGACATAGTTGGAATCACCAGAGCATGCTGTAATCAACAAGCCCGCCCTAGACCTCAGCAGAGGTCTTGAGGAAAACTGGGCATCCTTGCCGACAGCTGCACCCAGTGCCCAGCATGTGAATAAGGTCACCTGAGCCCATCCTCAGTCAGCCTCAGATGCATACGGACTCAGGAGTGATTTCTGGGGAGAAGAGAAAAACAGCTGCTCAACTGAGCCAGCCCAGTTTGCAGCTCATGGAGTCATGACAGGTAAAATGGTTGTTGGCTTAAGTCAGTGGGCGTATGGGGGTAACTTGTATCATCAGCGGTTCACTGAAACACTTTCTTAACCCCCGTGTTTCAGTCACAGCAAGGTAACCACTGTAATGAGCACTATGGAGATCCGGATGAATTTCTACCGTGAAAGTTTGCTTACTCGTGCGAAACCCACTGGAGATTTCCGCCCGCCCGCCCTCCTGGTCCTCCTGCCTTCCTGGTTAGCCTGCCTTGAAGCAGAGAGCCAGGAATTCCGTCTCCTTTGGCACCCACTCTTTTTATTTATTTAAAGTTGTTTTTATTTGGCTGCTCTGGGTCTTAGTTGTGGCATGCAGCAACTTTTATTTGGAGCCTGTGGGATCTGGTTCCCTGACCAGGGATTGAAACCAGGACCCCACATTGGGAGCAGAGTCTTAGACACTGGACCACCAGGGAAGTTCCTGCACCACCATTTTCAACTGACAACCTCTGAATTCACCAAAGGTACTTTAACCACCTTGGCCTGGAAGTGACTGCATCCACCGGGCACATCTCCTCACCCGGATGGAAATGGATCGAGACCCATCCTTGCCACCTCCGATTTACCCTCAGCCCTTTCCCTCTTCACAGCTCCTTAAGACATGAATAATCATGCGTCCTTCTCCCAACACGGAGCCATAGCCTTAAAGAGCATTGTCGTATCAACTAGCTGCTGTTGTAATACCCGATCTAAATCCTTGTATGTGGTACAGCTGCCCCAATAAACATCTGTAATCTTCCATAATTTTCTGTGTACATTTAGAAACTCTTCATTTAAGTCTCACAACATTTTAAGATACAAACTGTATAATCATATCAAATTTTTACAAGTGCTACAACCGAGGACCAAATATTTCTAAGGGATTCGTCTGAAGTTACCTCATTGGAAAAGACTCTGATGCTGGGAGGGATTGGGGGCAGGAGGAGAAGGGGACGACAGAGGATGAGATGGCCGGATGGCATCACGGACTCGATGGACGTGAGTCTGAGTGAACTCTGGGAGTTGGTGATGGACAGGGAGGCCTCCTGGTGTGCTGCGATTCATGGGGTCGCAAAGAGTCGGACACGACTGAGCGACTGAACTGAACTGAACTGAACCAGCTGGGAAATGGCAGAGCTGGAACTGAAACTCTGTAATCTGACTCTTCAGCTTTTTTTACACTGTCATGCATTGTTAAGTAGACTAAAGCTCTTCCTCTCACTTTGCAATTTATCCTCTGTCCAGTCACATTTTGTTCATTCTTCTCTCCGAATGTCTTTCCCTTCCTTTGACTTCCTATTGAAATCTTACCTGGTTTGGGTCGTTATCACTTCATGCATGCCTCAGTTTCTGCGAAAGTTACATGCCTCAGTTACTGCCTATACAGTTTTGCAGTATAGGCAAAAATTATAATTATTGCCTCTACTTTGTTCCTCCTCTATTTCACTCTTAACACTGTTGTCAAAATAGCAGTACTAACACACTGTTTTAATTGTTATCTTCTGATTCAAAAATCCTCAGTGTCGCCATTTTACACATAAGTTAAATTGTGAACTAATTGGCTGGGCATTTTTGGCACTCTCACACTTGAGTCCCTGAAATGCCTTTCTGCTCTTAATAATTATTGCCTCTACTTTGTTCCTCCTCTATTTCACTCTTAACACTGTTGTCAAAATAGCAGTACTAACACACTGTTTTAATTGTTATCTTCTGATTCAAAAATCCTCAGTGTCGCCATTTTACACATAAGTTAAATTGTGAACTAATTGGCTGGGCATTTTTGGCACTCTCACACTTGAGTCCCTGAAATGCCTTTCTGCTCTTATGTCCTGTTACTCTCTAGGTAAACATTCTGTGCTAGTCACACTCATTTACCCAGTGTCCACGACATTATCCCTGTTTCAGGCATACTATGTTATCTCCACAATAGTTGTTTCCTCCCTACTCCCCAGATCTTCTCATTGTCCATCACTCCCCCGTGCAGCCCTGAGATAAACTCTGACCAGTTTCAGTCAGCCTTGGAAATCCCATTCTTCCTGAATTGATTGGTTGATTAATACGAAGGCTCCTCCCAACGAGACACAGGGAAATTCTGCAGGAAGGCCCCTAGGAAAAGTTTCTTTACTCTTATAACAAGACGTGTAGGACCTCAGTTTCCAGATAAATGGCATGGTAGATAGCCTTAAAAATATCCCTTACAAAATGCCTAAATTGAAAAATTAATTATATTTTAAAATACACAGTTAAACCTGAAAAGTTAGGGCAAATCTAGATACCAAAAGCTGAAAACCGAGCTAACCATCAGGGTTGTAATTTGTCTCTGGCACTGCTGTTGTGCTTCGGAGTTTCTCGGTCTTGGTACTTGAGTGATAGTGGCTGGTAGAATCATTGGCCTGTGCCCGATGGGTCATCTGAGGCAAGATCCTAGAGGTGAGGCCCTGAAAGAGCTATTCCCACAGTCAGAGCTGCACTTGACCTTCGTCAGAGCCCTGTCCTGAGTAAACAGCTGGCTGCTGCTGCTAAGCCGCTTCAGTCGTGTCCGACTGTGTGTGACTCCAGAGACGTCAGCCCACCAGGCTCCCCCGTCCCTGGGATTCTCCAGGCAAGAACACTGGAGTGGGCTGCCATTTCCTTCTCCAACACATGAAAGTGAAAAGTGAAGGTGAAGTAGTCGCTCAGTCGTGTCCGACTGTGACCGACCCCATGGACTGCAGCCCACCAGGCTCCTCTGTCTATGGGATTTTCCAGGCGAGAGTGCTGGAGTGGGGTGCCATTGCCTTCTCTGAAACAGCTGGAGTATAAAACAAATCTGCCTGCTAGGAGTGAAAGAAGGTGGGCTTCCTAACTGTCTCCAACTGGACGCCTCACACATACAAGGTGGAAGTTAAAGTTTTACTTCCTACCACCCCACTCCAGTGCTCTTGCCTGGGAAACCCCCAGGGGCGGAGGAGCCTGGTGGGCTGCAGTCCATGGGGTCGCTAAGAGTCAGACGCGACTGAGCGACGTGACTTTCTCTTTTCACTTTCACGCATTGGAGAAGGCAATGGC